>CM041791.1:37912474-38276161 GCA_023375725.1 Nephotettix cincticeps
TATATTTATGTGGGAACATGTTTTCACTTTCAGCTGCCATATTTACTTTACCAGATACGATGCTAGATGCTGTCGGGCTGTTCCTCGTTGTCTCTTGTTTTCCTCCGTTTCACAAAAGCCCACATTCTCTCAACTTGTTGAGTACTCATGCCGATTTTTTTAAATTTGGTAAATAAAATGTATTCACTGTTGTTTTTTTACAATGAGCGGTTTATGAGATTTATTTACCTCTTAAATATTTAGACAGCCACCATTTAGAAAGTGATAATTGAATAAAAATAATTTTTTCCCTGTAATTAGGTATTCTAAATATATAAAAACAAAGTTGTGTTAGTTACACTCATTATAACTCGAGAACGGCTGGACCGATTTTAATGATCTTTGATTTTTGGATTCGTCTCTGCTCCGGTCATGCTTTAGGCGTATTCAGTTTCCATAAATTCAATTAGTTTCCATTTTATAGCGTTTTAAATTTCTAATGTTAACCTTATGGTGATAAGTTTGTTTACAAATTATCTACAATCAAAACATTTGATTTCTTAAACCAGCTGTTTGTTTTACTGTCTGTTAGCAGTATGCTTTACTAACCAATGCCATCTGAATCTTTCATTAATGTAAAACTATGGAGTAAATGTGTACTGTACAAAATGAACAGATTTATTCACCACATTAATAGTTTACGGTTTTGAGAATTATGTATTGTATTTATATTTTTTTATTTTATGTATGATTAAAAGTCACGTGTTCATATGTTTGCCAAATAAAAATAATTACAATGTTTAAACTTATTAGGTTTATTATAATAATCAGCTGTTGAATATTTAAACCTTCTACAACGAAGCCCAATGCTATTTGACTTCAGAACATGGTCAATCTTAAAGTTAACATGTATTTTCTGTTAGGCGTTACGAGGTTCGCCGGGTCAGCTAGTTAGGTAATAAAGTTACATACCAAATTTCATTCCACTATAAATAGCCATACTGAAATTACAATTTGATATGTGGAAAAAACAAAATGGCGGCTATGTAGTAAAATTATAAATTTTCAATGTTTGAATATGATATTTTGGCTTGTCTATGGACCAGAAACAATATTTGGAAAAGTCGGTAGAGACTTTAGGGACACTCTATATATAATTTTCATAATTAGTGTAAACTTTATGATTGTTCATGAATGTACACTTTAAAACTTAAGCTCTTAATTGTTTAATTTTGAACACCAGTTAAGTAAGAAAAGTCATACATACAGTAATCACAAAAGTTCAATTAGACATAGTTCATTTTTCAATTTTAGGCTCTAACTTTGAACAAAAAAACTTGATTTAAGATTTAACAAAACACTTTGAATAGTTCTAAGTTTTTAAATAATGGTTAGCTGATGGTATAAAATCATTTAACCTTTCTTTTAAAATCTATTTATCTTTTTTAGATGAGCAGTTCAGTGGAAGAAAGGGAAGTAAACTCGAGTAGTTTATTACCAGTTCCGTTGGAGATGTACTGTTGGGGAAATACTGCCAATGGAGAATTGGGCCTTGGTGGGATTGAAGACCTTCACATCTTAGTTCCGAGAGAACATATATTTAAGGATGTTGATCAAGTAAAATATGGTAAAGTCGTAATTTTTTTACCGAGAATGAGAAACTAATGTAAGGAGTCAGATAAACCCTGGTCAGTTCATTTTCCCATTCCCATTTAAGGATGCACATTGTACGTTCTCGTATTTCGCTTGACAAATGACTAAAGACGTGCACTGTTCGTCCTAAGCAAACAATGTGCTTTCCCTGCTTTTATTTTGATGTAGTTCTTTTCCGCCAAAAGGTGTGCTATCTCATTTCTCATCCGATACATAGTGTTGACTTCCTCTAAAAATCATCGTATTTAGTGTCAAATGACAACATGTTGACCATGTTACCATGTTGACAGTAAATTATTGTTGTCTCATTCGCACAATTTGTTCAACGATTGAACTTATTGATAAGAATACAGTAAGTTATTATTTCTTAAAGATTTATCACTAACTATTTATTACTGCAGGTAACCGAAAATTGATGTGCCAAATGAAATAGATGAATCATTTGAAAACAAAATAAGTCTCAAAATTACAAGTACAGTAATAATTCTTTTTATTGCTAAAAGTGATTATATACGCAGTAACAGGGTAAAAAACAAAACATATAATTCATGAAGTTACTGTTAAATTGATCAAACTAATAGTGACATGCTTATACCGGAGGGTCTCAGGCGTCGCAAGGTAATTCAGAAAGGAATCGGTTAATAAGAGATTCTGTGTGATTATAAAAATAAAATCAGTAACCTAAATAATCATCATAGATGATATTATGAAGAAAATAATTGTTTATTTAGTAAATAAACAAAAGTAGACATGGCGCCAAACACTAGGTACAGCCCATAAAACATGAACCTTGCAACATTTGATGGATGCTATCTGTCGTGTAAGAGACTCCACTGTTGTGGTTTGACAGATTTCAGTTTGACAAACCAACGTGCAGACCCTCTATCATGTAGTGCTGCTATCTGTTGGGTGTTTGGTAAATTATTTTGAACTTTGGTGGATCCATACAAAGTGGTCCAATATTAAATTTTATTAATAATTATTAAAAAGTTAGTTGCTTGACTATTTTTCATTTTGTATGTGGATTCCTGCATGTTCCTGATTCCTGATTGTTCATGATTCCTGCATTAAAAGTACAAGAAAAAACTTCAGCCCTTTAAAAATAGCAGCTATTTTTCTAAGGCTGTGCAGACAAATATTGGTTAGCGTTATATTCAATATGTTATAAACTAACTGGCATAGAAAGATAATTTAAGCAGGGTTGATCAATAAGACCTTAGAAAATCCTAGACATTGAAATTGCAGTACTGAAAATAAATATTTTCTGTTAACTTAGACTCCTGACTAGTCAGCTGTTAAAGTTTCTATTGCATCCATTTCTTAGTTTAATTGTTGTTTGCAAACTAAAGTAAATAAATTTAATCTATACTAAAAATGGAAAAAGTGGGTTCCAAGTGGTTATAAAACATTTTTACATTTGAAAACAGATCAAAACAGAGTTGGACCAAGTTCATGGCAAATCTGCTCCCATATTTGCAAATGTTTAAAACTAGGTAGATGAGTTTAAACGTGGCTGTACTTCGGCGCTAGATGAACCATGTTAACCCTAGAACACAAAGGCTCCCTGAGCCAAGCGTTGTTACAAAGGCGTAGTCTCCCAGACTACTTTTTTTGAAAATATATAAAAAATACTTTTAATGACGGGGAATTTTTTAAAACTATAAAAACACTTAAAGTGAACATTGAATTAATGTTTTATAACAGTTTAATGTCCAAATTTTATTTGTTCTGGCACTGGCAGCAGATTGTCCCTTATCGTTCGCCACACATGACTTTTGCGCAACGTCCATAAAAATGTTTTGTCATGCGCCGTAATCTTGGGGGTAAGAAGGCACACACCTTCCTACCGTGTTGGACTGGTTGTGGAGCTTCATTTGGCACACTTAAATTTAAAATATAAGCAATAGATTGCCGGACGAGAGTTCGTTGCACATTGTGCCCTGAAGCCCAGTACTTCAGGAGCTCTCTGTGCATTTCTCTAAAGCATTTTGCCGACTTAGGGGCTTATACGATTGGCTCAGACACGATTTTCTACATATAATACGTATATATAATTTAAAGTGATGTTTATAATGTTATAAAACATGTATAGGGGCCACCTCCTTGTTTTACGACTAAACGAAGTTTTACTGCATATTTGGTTCAATTCAAATAAATATTTACACTATATACAACATATATTTCCAATATAATGTTTAACTAACAACAAACACGCGAAAAAGCAAAGGTATACTAAATTCTGCAACAAGACACCACGATCCGTATATGTTGCGAGTCTGCCGCGAACTGTGCGTTGTTACAAAGGCGTAGTCGACCTGACGACGCGAACTTAAAAAACTTTAAAATCTCGTTAAACAAAGGACGCAAGCGAACACCAACCAGACCCTTTTAATATTAGGCCAAGACTGACAGCTACACGGAGTTTTGTGGATTTTAGTGGAGTGGAAGGGGGTAAGGGGTAGAAATGACACCTTGCGCGTCGTCTCTCAGACGACGCCTTTGTGTTCTAGGGTTAAGGATGACGAGTGGATGTGACTACTCGCTAGTTCACTCATCAAATTGCTTATTGAGTTACCACCTTCAGCATGACACAGCAACTGTTTATGTCATTCAGAGACACCTGACAAAATTTGTTAAAGAAAAATATCCAAGGGTAACAAAGCTGATATATATTTTACTGATAGTTACTCAACTCATTAAAAAAATAACAAGGAAATAGAAATATTGAGGGCAATTTTTTTCCAATCAATGGATGAGCAAAATTATGTTAAAAGCCAAGAATTGGTTTTGAAATGTGTATAATACACATTGGGAATTCACACTTAGTATTACCTTTAAAGGTTTAAATATATTACGTAAAAAACGGTGTTTTAAACCTCGATGTTAAGAATTGTTCATAGTACTAGCAAACATAAACTTACGTTAAAAATTTAAATTTGAAATTTGAATTTATAATATGAATTTGTAAAGATATACAACGGGAAAGATATACACTAACCTATGATACTTTATAAAGATACATTAAGGGATGATATGCATAGTGTATCGTCACTTAAGTTACATAGTTGAGAGATCATACTACACTGTTTACTGAATTTATAGTGAAAAGTGTAAAGTACAGCACCAATATCAGATAACTTCACATATCGTACAAATATTAATCAACTGTACTTTGTTATTCACGGAATTGAACTGTTTCTTCTGAAATTAAATTATTTACTTTGTGTTTTATCAAGGTTAAATACACATCAGTTCGTTAGTTATACAGTAGAACTCCAATTATCCGAATTAATGGGGACCGGGACCCATTCGGATAATCAAATATTCGGATAATCGGAGTTTTTTTTTTTAATTTCCATTAGAGATAAAAAAAGCTACGTTTTGATATTGCACTATTTCTTTATTAAATTAAATGTAAGAAACATGATATCTTTACATGTTTTAAATATAAATAAAATGTACGTACTTACATTTTACACGCAAACACTGGCTACGCGGGGGGAAGAATAATAGCACAATTAGACTTTTTTTGGACAGATTTTTTTCTGAAAGTGATTCGGATAATCGGCGATTCGGATAGTCGGAGTTCGGATAATTGGAGTTCTACTGTAGGTTAAAAATTGGATCTGTTAACCTCTAAATTGCAATCTTAACTGACCTAACCTCATTTTAATGGACCTCACTGTTAAATATTCCTTAACATAACATATTTTTCATTCAGTCCCTTCAGATACGTTATATCAAGGTTTAACTGTAACATATTTATCAGATTACTTTACCATTTCAAGATAGGGAATTTCAAAATAATAATTGATCATTGTGTTTGTCTTCAGTTGCCTGTGGAAAATACCACACTGCCCTGGTCACCAACTCAGGTTCTGTTTTTGCTTGTGGCAGTAATGACTATGGGCAACTAGGACATGACAAGCAACAAAAACGGCTAGGTAAGTTATTGGGTCTGTGTTGATCAATTGCTTGGCTATGTAGTCCATCGTAAACCTCTAAATTATTAAGTATTCATCATAACATTTAATTTGTAGTGTTTTAATGTAAGGTAATAATTAATTACAACATTTTACTTTGGTTTCAATTATTTGAACCAGAAGGTATGAAATCTTAAAGTACAGTTAAAAATTATGTATTCCAAGCTATCCCCTCTTCTTCTTATAATACAAACCAAGATAAGTTTACTGACTGATTGACATACTGATAAACTATTAAATACTTCCTAACATAGGCACTTCCTTGGTTCTTGAGTAAATTGTCAACATTTAAAATTATTTCTTTTTTTAAGTCATTAGTTAATTGTCTGTCAACGTTTTGCAAGTAGTAATCAACACTTTCAAATTTCAAATGGTTTATAGTGAAAAGAGCCCCAATTAACCCTTGATGTCCTGGGTTTACTTTTTGTTACACTCAGTCCTGGGTGTGGTCTGACAGACCGTATTTTTGAAAAAACATTTAAAATTATTTTTTACTGTTGGAATCTAATCAGTTATTTGAAATGATAGCTATGTGAATAATATTAAATAAAACTTATTGAGTACTATTAGATATATAAAATGAAAAAAAAACTTGTACATGGCGAAATCTGATGAAAAATGTACACATTTTGAAATGAAAACATTTTCTAAAACCATAAAAATGTAATGATAAATATGGCCATGATAAAATGTTTAGTTATTGGTATTTTCCATCCCATAGGACATGATGAATATGAAAAAATAAAGATGCTTATATATTATCATTAAAATTGAGACAGTTGCTTTACAGCCAATTTAAGCTTATAAAATAGATCTAATAAAATATATTCATTGAAACTTTTGTTGTACATTCGTGTAAAACAGGTTTTTACAACAATAGCAAATGTAGACAGTTTTTGTTATCTTCTTTGAATCACATGTGTAGCATGTCTTTCTTTTATTCAGTCTATCATCAACAGTGTCAGGTTTAGCATCTTCTACTTTTAGTACTCGACGGATGCATGCTCGGTGTTCATATGTCAGCCTCATATTCTGATAACCTTGCTACAATTGTGGTTTCACGATCATCATCTGAATCCAATTCACTTCTTAAAGCATTCTCTTACCAGTTTTCAAACGTCTCTTTGAAATCCAAGTCCAAAACACACATCACATATGAGACAAAGCACTAAGACCGCTGACGACGAACAAATCTAAATATCTATAAATTTTGCGACCAGAAGACAATTGACAAAAGGGATTGGTTTCGGCGGTAGGGAGGGACAACTACCTGGCATGGCTGGGGTCATCGTCTTTTGAAACCCTTAAATTTAAATACAGTAGAACTCGTATTCGGATAATCAAATATTCGGATAATCAGAGTTTTTTTAAATTGCCATTAGAGAGAAAAAAAGCTATGTTTTGATATTGCACTATTTTTTTTATTGAATTAAATGTAAGAAACATGATATTTTCACATGTTTTAAATATAAATAAATGTACGTACAATTTTAGAAATAAAAATCATTGTTTTTTAAACATCTCCGTCAATGTAAGCTGTTTTGCGGTCTTCATCCGTTTTTGGGCAGCCAGGTCACGCATTCGCTTGACGGTGAGCAGTTGCAAGTGGTCACACTCGGGCTTCGCGGGGGGAAGAATAATAGCGCACTTAAGACTCTTTTGGGACAATTTTTTCTGAAAGTTATTCGGATAATCGGCGATTCGGATAGTCGGAGTTCGGATAATTGGAGTTCTACTGTAAATAAATATCTTAAGCGGTCTGTGAAACCGGACTGAGAACTCTAAGTGTTAATATGAATCTTGCCAGACAGTCAAAATTATAGTTCTTTAGTTATAAACTTTTAAATTTAAAAACAATCCTCAGGATTTTCTGTCAAAATAATTAATTCATAAAATAATTTGACTGTAATCTTTAAAAAAAGGATATAAATTAAATTTAATGTTCATTGTCAGGATTTTCTTTTAAAAAGCAAATTTTCCAACTTAAACTTGCAATTTAACTATGAGTTATTATTTATGTTATAGAAAAAGTAGAAGGTCTTGATGCATATAAGGTGCGAACCGTCGCATGTGGAGAGTTACATACTCTGGCAGTCAATGAATGGGGCCAGGTATTCAGCTGGGGCTGTTCAAAATATGGCCAGTTGGGTAAGTACAGTCATCTACTGTATATCCTTACAAAAACTTATATCATAGGTTGTGTCTATTAATTTGTTTGGCCAAAAAAATAACTATTGAAATTTTCATAATTACAAAATTATTATAGGATTATAAAATTATAACTCAAAATATTTTTTGTTTCATAAAAATTGTGATAGCAGTAACAAAGATTGAAGCCAAAGTAGCAAAATTGTCAAACAAAGATATAAGTTGAAAAAATAAACTGTTTGCCCATTGTTAGTGATATTTTGTATTAGTGAGTAATCAAATTAGCTGATCATCATGAGTCTGTTTTTACCACAAATTTTACCAAAAGAAATTCACTGATCATCTAATAACCATTTTTTTATGTTCTATCATGTGTTTAAGTGGATGACTCCTTTCTGAGGATGAGGGTCACTTTTGCACAAGCTGTGTGATTTAATTTGGTTTGGTACCTCGCTACCATTAACCCTTTAACTCCGTTCAATGTTCTGTGCATATGGTGTCAATATCACACCCGTCGCCGTAGAACACAGCGACCGGCGGTGCGGTGTTGTGGTTTTTGTCAGTACTTCATTTTGCTGCTACCTTTTTCAGAACTATTTGGAGCTTCTCAGTATTGGAGAACAATGTCTGCCTCTCTAGCATAATTGTTTTTGCCATTCTGCTGCCTTTGAAAGGAGGGAAACAGAAAAAAGTCTTAGCTGGAAGAACAGACAATAACCACTTGGTTTGTTGTTTGTTTACTGTTGTCTGATGTAATGTGGGCAGACAATGTTATTGTGTTAGTTTGACAGTGTTTTTAACTTAAATTATAATTATTTATTATCCCTACAAGAGTTTTATGTTTTTACCGAAGTGTAGTATCGTAATAGTAAATAAATATGAAATGTTAATGTAAAATTTCTTCACAATTTGAAATGGAAAGAAAACATTTCATGGTAAACTGACATTGTGAGTACTGCCTAGATCCAGGTTATTTTTGGACGTTGTAAATAAAATATTAGTTTGTAGTAATAGATTTAAGACAATAACTTAACATTGTGGTTAGATGAATACTTATTAATTACAGGTTAGGTTTGCTGGTAGTAGGTTGTCCAAATCCCAAAATAATGCAGTCTGGGAGTGTTGGAAGGGCTCTTAAAATTCTTGGAATGAAGGACTCTTCTGTACTACAAAGGCCACGCTGGTTTTGAGGGTTTGTTTGATGGGCAGCTTAAAAAAAAGATTGAAAGATTCATTTTATTTCCGAATGTTCAAATCTTACTCTTCTAGTGTTAAAGATATTACATTTAATTTACATATTTTTAGCTGGTGATGTCTTGTTGTAGGTCATGGTGACCAGGATGAGTTTCGAAAACCAAAAATAATCAGGTCGCTAGCAACAAGTTTTGTAGTTCAAGTCTCGTGTGGCTACAGACATTGCCTAGCCCTCACGAACAGTGAGTTGTTTGTCAATTCAAATATCTTATTATTTTAGTTTTTATTTTACTATTGTTCATCTTCATTCAGTGTATAATCGATTATTATAACTAATTGGGATCGGAGGTGGTTTGTATAATCAAACTCAAAAAATGTTCACTATTGAAAACCCCAATAAATTCATCCCAGAATAACAGTTAATATTGGGAACAGTTTTAGGTTAAATTATAATCTGCTTAATTTGTTTGAATATCAAACAAATAATAATGGAATTGAAGGTTTTTGTTGGAAAATTGGTGTCAAATTTTGTTCTATTAAATTTTTCAACCCCAATCTAAAACTAACTAATACAAGGATTAAAAACTACTGTATAACAATGACGAAATAATCTACAAGTAATCAGGCCAAATATCTGAGTACAGTTAAAATGAGCTTTATGTGTTTCATGGGACGTCCTTTGAGGCTCATAAGTTGTGCGATAGACCGACAGCTGAGTGAATTGTAATCATTTCTTGATTTGAATAAATATTTTTACAAGCTTAATCAAAATTGTGATTAAATTTCTTATGGGTGTCTTGTTTTTTGGTGAAAATATTTTTTATTGTAAATTATAACACTGTGTTAAAAAAAATTCTAAGTAGATTTAAAATAAAATTTAAATATACCCTGTCTTTGATAATTTTTCCCCCTTAAAAATAATCTGTCAAAATATTTTTTATTTATTTATTTTATTTATTTATTTATTTTTTATATTTTTTGTTTTTTCAACCCATTGGAAACTAACTTTTACTCAAGTAATTATACCCCCGGGACTGAGTTATTCTGATTCACCTGAAAAATCATAGTAAACATGCAGAAAAGTTTTAATACCTACATTTAACAGTTTTGTTGTAACATATTTATTTTTTGTCATATCTATTGATATGTTCAACATACTAATTACACTATATAATGTGTTTATATTAATTTTAAGAGGAGGTAGGCCTATATATTTTTTTTTTGTTGATGACACATCGACAGGTGACATCGTGAGTGTGTATTTCAGTCAAAGTAGCAACAACACTTGATGCGGTTAGTAGTGTAGGAGCTGGCGTAAAATAGTATAGTTGCAGTATTTTTTTAAAATGTAGTTTGTGAAACGTTCGGTACAGTAAGCAAGTGTTTTGAACAAACGCACTGTATATAATGTCTGGTGCAAAACGGAAGCATGTAACCCTATCCAGGTGAGGTTATTATATCTGGAGAAAAGATCTCAGCTGACATCACAGCCTCTAATGATTTCATTCCAAAGTTTGAAAATCTGGTAGAAGAACATGGATTGAAACCCGGCCAAGTGTACAATATCGATGAATCTGGGTTAAACTATAAAATGTTACCTACACGAACGCTAGCTGCTCAAAATGAGGCTGTAGAGGGAACAAAGCTAGCAAAAGAGAGAATAACAATAGCTCTCTGCAGTAATGCCAATGGCAGTCATAAAATGCCTTTATTTGTTATCGGTAAATCTAAGAAACCCAGGGCATTTAAAAATATCAACATAGCCTCCTTACCGGTTTTTTACCGAAACCAAAAATCAGCATGGATGGATTCCGCCCTATTTAAGGAATGGTTTTTCGATCAATTTGTACCTGCTGTTATCCAACACCTTAAGGCAAAAAAACTTCCTTTACGTGCAATATTGGTATTCGACAATGCGTCGTCTCACCCAGCGGAAAATGAATTGAAAAAGGGTCAAATAAAAGCTGTATTTCTTCCAGCAAACGTGACGTCCTTGATCCAACCAATGGACCAAGGAGTAATTGAGTGGCTAAAACACAGATATCGGCGAAAATTTATTGGGTCCATCTTAGAAAAAACTGAGGAAGGTAGCAGCCTTTTTGATGCGATAAAATCTATCAATATAAAAGATGTTATATACACTGTTGCTGAAGCTTGGGAGAAACTGCCTCTATCTACAATAGAGGAATCTTGGCGAAAGTTTTGGCCGAAAATGAAAAAAAATTATGACTAATAAATAAATATGTAAGTGAAGAAAACGCGGCCACAGCTCAAGATGAAAACCAAGATGTAGATACGCCAGTAATTTTACGAGATCTACGTTTAATGCAACCGGAAATTGAGGCCATCGATGTCGCAGACTGGATACAAACAACGGACGCCGACTGTGCAACGGAAGAAGAGCTGACAGATGATCAAATTATTAAAACAATCAATGCAGAACACGAACAACGGCAAGAAGATGGTGATGAAGATGAAGACTGGTCTGAACCCACGACTCGAGTTTCACATTCAGATGCAAAAAAAGCTTTTGATTTAGCTCTCTTATAATGAAGAAAACTCCATGTCCACCCCAATGGATATTTTGTGGGTTCGAAAATGGAGGAATGCTGCAGCAAAGGCGAGGTTGTCGTCTGCCAAGCAGAAGAATATCACAGAATTTTTTCAACCGGAACAAAATTAAATACAGTACAGTACTGCACAGTATTAGACAGTGATTTTAAACATGTAAATGTTTTGTGATTTCTTTAAAACAATTGTGTTTGGATTATTCATTTGTAGATTAAGTGATTTGTAGATTTAATACAGTACATACAGTGTTTTGCAAGATATTTGACCCTACTGCAAAACATTCCTGAATACATAGTGTGTATAGCGGAATGTCTAGGCTACATGATGCAGCAACTGTACCTAGGCCACGTACAGTATTGAACAGTATTGTATTATGCTTTCTCGTCACTACAGTATACTCTGTAAGTACATAATGGACACTTTTTGTACGTTATTGTTATTAAATAATTAATTTATTTAATGCTTTTAGGCTTTCTGTAGCGTTCATCAGTACAGTAGCTTTTTATAAAATCTTGATGCAATATTCCTTGTTCGAAATACAGTTTAAGTTTGTTTTTATGTTAATATACGAGTTCCTCTGAAAATCCGACCTTTTTGTTGTTCCGACCATACCCCCGGTCCTTCAGGTGACGGATTAGTGAGGTTCTACTGTACCAGGTTTTATATCTGTAGGTGAAACCCAAATTTCAAAAATAATTTTGAAAAAGGTGACTATCGTCACAATAGACAGTAACACTAGTGTGATAATGATAGCTGAGGTGGTTTTAGATGGACAGCTGTTTTCATGGGGTGGTAACGACAGTGGCCAGCTGGGCTTAGGTTACAAGTGTGAATCAGTTCCTCAACCCACACTGGTAAAATCACTTGGAGGAGTGCCACTTGCATTTATTGCATCCGGTGGAAGCCATAGTTTTGCAGTATCAAAATCAGGTTAGTTCATAGCATGGATGCCATTAATATTTCTTTAAACGTTTAGAGTACTTTGTCCTTGCCTTGGTGTAGTTAATAGCAAAGACTATTCAGCAAAGATATTGACTTTTCAGATTATTGCCACTTCTAAACTTCCTTTAAAAAAAGTAATGCTTCTTTCCAAATGTGCCAAGGCTTTCAGCTCTTTATATTTAAGGCTCTATCGTGTTTGTCTTTAACTTATTAACTTTAAATAGTAAAATAAGTTGTCATAACTCATATGAGGTATTAATTTCTATTGAAAATAAATTACTCAAGAAAACTTTTTGCTGAGTTGGTATATATATTTTCCAGTTTAACTTGCAAGTGTTACTGTTTGGTCAGTCCATTTTACCGCCGTATAAGACAATTTGTCAAAAATAAGTCAAATTTATATTTTAAAATATTTAGTTGGTTAAGCATATTTCTTTAAATATTAAATATTATTGTATTAAATATTATTATATTAAATATTATTAAATACCGCACGACACAGTAGTGGTCTGACCTTTGTGTCGTGCGGTCCTACTTGTTTTTACGTCCGCTAGCTCGGAGGCGGAGTGTTAGTGTCGTTGGTTTGCAATTTTCCGAATGTGCAAAATAGGCTAAGTAGAGTGTTTTGTTTACTATTTAATTCTATAGTTATATTTTTGTTTTGTTTTTTTGACCGGTTTCTGTTTTTTATATGTAGAAATGACCTTTTGTTTGCATAAATGTAAATATCG
This sequence comes from Nephotettix cincticeps, assembly GCA_023375725.1. Lineage (NCBI taxonomy): Eukaryota > Metazoa > Arthropoda > Insecta > Hemiptera > Cicadellidae > Nephotettix > Nephotettix cincticeps. The sequence continues at coordinate 37,925,676 of CM041791.1, forward strand.
TTAGGCACTTGAAAACGGGAGTAACTTATCCAACTCTCGAAACGATGTGTAGATTTTAAACACAAGACGCGTTGGAAAAGTCCAACTAATTGTGAATTTAATAATTAATAACCAACGCCATTATGAATTTTCAAAAAACTAGTTAAATATATCAACAATTATTTTTTCGTCCCAAAGCACCAATAAATAACAAAACACAACGTAAAGAACAATGTTTACTTCACTGAGAAGAATAATCGTCAGTAGGACGTAGTCGACAACATAAACAAAACAATGAGTAAAATCACTTAGTATTTTACTCATTATGGTATATAAATATCACCACCAATACCAGTTTAAACTACAGTAGAACTCCAATTATCCGAATTAATGGGGACCGGGACCCATTCGGATAATCAAATATTCGGATAATCGGAGTTTTTTTTTTAATTGTCATTAGAGAGAAAAAAGCTACGTTTTGATATTGCACTATTTTTTTATTGAATTAAATGTAAGAAACATGATGTTTTCACATGTTTTAAATATAAATAAAATGTATTTACATTTTACACGCAAACACTGGCTTCGCTGGGGGGAAGAATAGTAGCGCACTTTGACTTTTTTTGGACAAATATTTTTCTGAAAGTGATTCGGATAATCGGCGATTCGGATAGTCGGAGTTCGGATAATTGGAGTTCTACTGTACTATAATAAATTAATTATGTAATCCTTCCCCATCATCGCTTTTCCAATGACTGCCAATATAGCAGTGGCTGATATCGTAATATAACTTTGTGTTTAACAGCTGTTTAGTTATTGTAGGAAATAATAAACTTCATATACTGAAAGAACAACTCTTGAGCAAGAGACTGCCAATACAGCGGCAGCCGGTATCGTCGCTTTTCCAATGACTACCAGTTAAAAGGTTAAGTAGAGGGTAGTGTTACGGTGTTTTGCGAATGTTCCTGAAGGTTCTGGAGCTCGTAGGATCAGCTGAGAGTGAGTGAATGAAGCACACAGAATGTTTGAGAAGCGCTGCCCACTAGACTGCGACATTACTGAAGGACTCTGAAGGTGTAGTAGAATCATTGCTGCCTGTATAACCCAACCTGCACCCTGCATAACATTGAATTTTTTTCTGGATTCCATAAGAGTGACAGACCAGTGCAGTGACAGCTTAATACAGAAGCTGAAAAGTTGTGTTATGTAGTTGAAAAATGACAGTAATCGATAATTATAAAATTTGAAAGTGTTTAACATCAAAGAACTAAATAAAGTTGATTAAATAAGTTGAGTTGAGTAAAGTTGAGATGTAAGTAACAAAGTTTGTAACATTAGGGTAATTAAGGAATAAGGTAGGTTTAGACAAATAATTCATCACTTCTGTAACTAACTATATTTACTGTCATATTAGATTTTAATTGTTAAACCTCAATTGTGTTCATTTATAAAGCTTGTAGGGCCATAACAATACATTTGACATAAATATTCATAAATCCTTCATGAGTTGAACAATAAAACTAAATTTCGTATCTTTCTGTATTTATAAGAAACAAATTTTAAGATATTATTATGGGTCTACAAATAAAACAATGACGATTTCACAATAATTACTGTTTATTTATACAATTAATAAAAATACCAAAATAGTTAACTAAATGTCTAAACTAATTGAACCTATTCAATCACTAAATCAACCTAATTTACAATGCTTATTACTTACAGCTAATTAATTAATTATATCCAAACTTCGCTATTAACACAGACAGACTCAATAGTAACTATCAATGTCATTTTTTTATTATCTCGCTGTAACTGTAGATGCACAATATTCAAGACCTCTGGGTGTTTATACATTCAGTGCCTCCTAGAAGCTTCGCGAATAACCGAGAATTCAGTTGCATTTTTTAGATCTTCCTGAGACACACGAATGTTTGGTTGTATTTTTGATTGTTGCATGCGACTTCTCAAATTATTCTTGGTGCTTCGCGCACTGTTGTCAGTTGTTTCAGTCGCCGCTGCGGAACCTTTGGAAATGTTCCTGTTACACTTCAACAATATAATGTAGGCATAGTGTAATTCATGAATGAAATCATTAAGTAACAAAAAAATTTAATCCTCCGATAAATTGATTAAATCAAGTGTATACGATCTGAATTAAGTACTGTAGTAAATCATAAGAATTTGTTTGAACAGGAGCTGTGTTTGGCTGGGGAAAGAATACCAGTGGTCAGTTGGGGCTTAATAGTGAAGTAGACTCGTTTTTCCCAGCCCAGCTGAAAACCTTACGATCAATTCGAGTGAAATATATTGCTTGTGGAGAAGACTTCTCAGTTTTTTTCTTACACAGGTAGTTAGGTTTCTTTTCATTCATAACTATTGTTTCTGTGGTAGTCTTTTTGTTGTTACCTTTTTTTGCAATTCTTTGTAATCTTTTATTTTAACTTTATATGAGAATCATGATAGAAAGCAAACATTATCTCCTTTAAAAAAATATAGTGGGTCCTTAATAAATTAAACTTTAACAATTTGAAATTCTTGATATATGAAAATATTTTTTATTTCCCTTAAACTTCCCCATCAGTTGAAATGTTAAGTTTACCTCTATAAATGGAATATTTCATGAGAAACACCTCCAATAATCAAATTTTTATAATTCTTTTTGTTATTTTAAGTATCTATAAATTGAAGTCTATCTATGAAATTGAAGCTCTAGCTTAAAAACCTCTGTAATTTGAAATTATGTAACCCCTGTTCCTTTGATGTAAGGCGATGTTAGGGAAAGAAACCTTCTATTGTAAAAAACTTATTATTATTAAGAGTTTATGTTATGATTCAAAATATCATTAGGCCTATGTATTTTACTCCACTGGTCTTTCACGGGAAATATCAATCCTTTATTCTGTTCTACTTACTTCCACTCCTGCTGTGATGGATCCCACTGTCTCAATTTTGAGACAGATTTCGGAAGTGTGTGTTCTGTGGATACAGCTTTGTTTTATGCTAGTGGGTTTTTTATACTAATGTGGAAAAACGAGCGCAGAAGACACTTACCTATGATGAAAAGGTAAAAGTTATCGAAACGGTAGTAAAAGGTGAGAAGAAAAAATATGAAATCGCCTGTTTTGTTAATAAGTTTGGTGTATCAGCCAACATTTTTTTCCATTTTTTTGTGATTGAAGGTTGGTTAAAGAAATAAAAAAGATGAGCCTTGATAAATGGTTCTATTATTCGAAATATTTGATAAATTGTATTTTTCCTGTTTCACGTGAGATAAGATTTATAGAGGTTCCACTATTTAATACAATTGTCAGACTAGGATTAAATAATTTTTGCTAGTTACTATTACTACCAAATCCATTCAAGTCATCACAGTTCTGTATCAATTTATACAGTTACTGAATAGGCTTAAAATATGATTAAATTCTTCTAATCTTTTAAAAGGAAAATAGTACCCCTAGTTAATGTTGAGATTATTCATATTAAAACTATGTTCACTGTTCAGAATAATCTATTGGTTCTATATATAATGACTGAAAATATTTATCAATGTTAGTCTCTTCAAGAATTTTTAAATTAATTCTGGATTCCATCCACAATGTGGATTATCCACATTGATTCCAAACCAAGCATTTGTTATTCTACCTACGGCGAAAGAAAGAAATAATTATGTTTATTTTCTCGTCGTTATGTCGTAAAAGAAACAACAGTCTTCATTTTTTTTATGAAACTTGGATCGGGAAACCAATCGTCACCATGCCGACTAAACATTCGAGGGTCGATTCCAATTTTTTCGATTCTTTAAAATGAATTCCCAATACTCGAATACGACTCCAACGATTCTAGGCATTGATTGTCACCAACAAATGCAACGCTCTAACACTAGAAGTGTCCGTTATACTTTCTTCAGTGTCACCAGGTTTATAGGATTTTGCAAGCATTAAAAAAAAATCTTGACTAATTCTAGAAACACGGAATACATTCGGATATTTAATAACTTTGTTCAGTACTAAAATTATAATAATCAAGAAATGTTCAAAGTATGTAAATATGTATAAATATATATTTTTCATGATCAAATAAATAAATACACATATGAAAATCAATTTTTGTTTATACCTATTTAAGGTTGTGTATTTATTTTACGTACATAAAAAATTTTAATAGCCAATTTATTTAAAATTTAATGCTGAAATCAACAATTTATACTCATATCTATAATTATTTTGAACAAAACAACTAAAATAAGATAAACTGTTTCTAGGTAGCAAAATTATGAACATTGCAAGAATCACGAAAACTCAAATTTAAGTCCAAGTATATCACTATATTGAAAAAATCCCCTATTTTGATGACAAAACAATAAATAATAACCAATTAATGTATTTGTCCACTAATTATGGTTTGTGTTCCACAACAATAACAGTCAACAGCGCGACGGACTTCGCCATTAACAAGAAAATAATATTGCAATCCATCATCCTTCAATGATCCCCTATTTTGATGACCAAAAAAATAATTAATTCATGTATTTCACTGTAAACAAACTTATTGCACAAAAACAGACGACAAGGACAAAGCATTAATTACGAATCCCTGATCAGAAGGCAGCAGACGACATAAGCAACAAAAGTTTTTTCGCAATGCAATTGTACCTGCAAAATGATGGAGCCGGCTTGCAGTATAAATTGAGATTATCGGATTATTGTAACTTAATGACTAGAGAACACTCCTTTTATTAAACTATCAAGGGTTAAAAACTCCCATCAAATTAGCATCATGTTAGCAAATTCAACAACGGATCAATGAAAATAGCATAATATCGTGTAGGCTATTCAGTATCCTTGTTATGGTATGTGTTTGGTATTCCCAGTATCTTTTTACTCAAAACTGGCTAGTTTGTGAAAACGTTTCAGAAAAATAGTCTGTTTTATCGAAATATTGTAACCATAAATTATTTGGATGAAAAACCAAAGTATTAAATGGGCCTATTATTTTTACAACAAATCCCGTTAATTATCTTGTAAAATGAATATACAGTACTTTGCTGTAGAATTTCAGATCTTCGTAGTTTTGTTGCCGTAAGTTCATTTTGCGGAATAGTATAATTAACAGTGTTCTGATAATTGGCATTGACGTTGACATAAGAATAGTTTGAGATATTAGGGTGTCCGACCATATGTTGACATATTGCGAATTGGTCGGAAAAAGTAAAAAAAAATTTGTAAAGTTTATCCAGTACAGAGATTTTTCCACCTTCAGTGCTGAAAATGTAAAAAGAACTGCAACCAGTAGATGGAGAGATGTGGAGATCAGGCATGTAGAGGATAAGCTGATTTTTTTAAATAGTGCTATAAAGCAATTTTTTTATGAGAATTCACATGCACCTCTGGTTATGAAAAGGGTCACAAAGATTAAAGCACTCTGGAGAACAGAACTAATCAAGAGTCTGACAAAAGAATTACAGGAAAAGAAAATGGTGGATCAGTAGTTGACAGAAGCGCTTAATGTAGAGCTAGAAATAAATAAAACTACAGTCTTAGAGCTGCTAAGCGGAAATATTTTCATCACAAGCTGAAAGAGTGTAAAACTTCAGCTGATTTCTGAAAAAAATTAAATCCACCGGTATTTATAGAGCATCAGACATTGAAATTCCTGCCTTCCTAAAAGACCTTGATGGCATTAACAAGTACTTTGTGAATATGATATCGGGGAACTCAGTTGCTCACCACTGTCTCCAATCCTATTTAAATAAGACTTGTGAAGGAAGAATTTAAGTTTTGTCCAGTGTCCGTTAGGGAAGTCATTAGCTCATTAAATAGTATCGAAAGCAGAGCAGTGGGCAATGACAATATAAGTATTGACATGCTAAGGATGATTGGCTATTTCTTTATTGTTGCTTCACCCATCTCATCACAGCTCGCTAGCTACTGGGATTTTTCCTGAGACATGGAAGGAATTCTTAGCTGTTCCATAGCCAAAGGTGGCGAATGAGATAAGTGCAATGTATTACAGGCCTACATTTGATGTTGCCGTCTTAATTGGCTTTGAGGGAAAAGTCCATTATTTAGTTTTGTTTAAAGACATTTGCTTCCATTATAACAATGGTTGACTCAATTTTCTAAGTACCATGAGATCGCACAGCGAAGTCATCCTCCCCTTCCAAGTCCAACAGTCCCTTTGCATAATGGCAGGCAATTACATACTATCGCCCGTCTAAGGACAAGCGTGTCACGGGCAGTAGCTATAATTTGCAGGTGCGAGGATGGAAATTTATGCGTTAAACTTCACTTGCCGAGGTTGTTAATAATTTTTTTTTGCGGAATGCAGATAAGGCCTAATGCGGTTAATCTGCTCGTGGATAATCAGGAGTCTACTGTATTTTCATATATTTGTTATAATGTTCTTAGTTATATGACTCGTATGCTTAGAGAATAACATAATATGGATCAATCATAATGGTAATGATGACTATATATGATATAGGATGGAGGTGTATTTACTTGTGGAGCTGGTCAGTATGGCCAGTTGGGTCATGGCTCAACCAGCAATGAGATCCTACCTCGCAAAGTTCTCGAGCTCATGGGCACTACAGTCACGCAAGTCAGTTGCGGTAGAAGACATACGCTAGCATTGGTGCCATCACGAGGCCGGATATACGCGTTCGGGCTGGGCTGTGCAGGTCAGCTGGGTACCAAGGCACAACTTAACTGCACTACCCCGCAAGTCGTTGTCGGTCCATGGCTCTCCCCATCTGGTGTGTCTATACTGGAGAACAACAACATATCTGACTACGTGGTCAAGCGCATCTATGCTGGTGGTGACCAGTGCTTTGTCACCGTCACACGCCACAAGGTATGGAGAACATTTAACTTATAAAAATAAAACTGTACCATCTCCATATTTTAGTGCCTAGGTTCTCAAATATCACCGATCAGCTCCTATTGTGGCAGGTGTCTGCCAGAGACTACGCTGAGGCTGGAGAGGGCTATATGGTGCCAAGAGTTACAGCTCTAACGTTAAGACTCTAACATAATGTCTTAATATCATTTACATGTTTGCTGTGGTATATTAATGTTAGGCCTAGCCGTAACACTAAAAAGTTTTGTAGCATAAATACATTTTTTTATGTGACAGAATGCATGCAGAAGAGTTTTTCTGTACAATTTTTGTCTCTTCCATCATTTTGGAGGGTCACTTGGGGCCATCCTCACCTAGCGTCTTTCTCCAACCAGCCAATGCTGCCGAAACTCATTATTAGTTTATGTTTTCAGAGTCACACATGTGTTATAATAATTTTAGCTTAACAAAACAACAAAACTTTGCAAAAGTTGAACAATCCTCAATTTAATTCAAAATAACAAACAACCAACCAAAACAAAAAAAAAACCACTTCCCATGCCATATCACTAGTAATTCAAAGGTTCATTCTTTCACTTTCATAAACAATAAAAAAGTTTATATAAATGTATAAAATATAATTATACGACAAATATATAAAAGTGATGGTTAATAAAATTTAATTTTACTGATAATGGTAAAATGTGTCTAAACATTCACCAGGACAGGGAGCTAGTGACCTGGGGCAAGAAGTACACATTTACTTAGTAGAGTGGTACTAAGTAAGTACTTTCTACGTTGACCTGGTTACAGAATTAGGAACTTCTATTTCCTTCTAAATTTGACTTGTTTTAACCATCCAGTCTGAAGAGAACTGAAAAATTTCTTCATCCCAGATCCCTCCAATGATTGGAGGGAAACGTCTGAGTCTGCATTGTCAATGTCAATGTCAGTGACACACACTTGCTGTAGAAGCCAATTATTATTAAAAATATTTTTACCAGTACATTTAACTCAGTATGGAGATTAAAACAAAGAAAACTTGTTCACTAAACACCACAATGTATCTTGAACATCCCAGAGTATTGCATAAAAACTGACACTAACAACTATGCCCTCACTGTAGCGCTAGCGCATAATTAATACTGAGCATTGCTACAAGCCTCTACTGAGCGCCATATGGCGCTCTCCAACCTCACCATAGTTCCAGCAAGCACCATATGGTGCTGCCTGTAGCAAAAGTGTTAATGTATGTATGTAACAGTATACATACCATATACAGTAATACAGCAGGTACTTTTATACTTCTAACTGAGATGGCGATCTACCCAGGTAGGTATTTTAAGCCAAGCATGAATGAGAAATGAGTTTAAGATCATTGTGACGCGATCTTGTATTCTTGTTACTGACTATGTAACTTGTCAACTGACGTGTTTCTTAGACTGGACTGTTAATTAACTGCCCAACAGCCGATGACATCAGAGAGACCTACAGTTTAGTATGGGATCCGAACTAGGTGATCAGTGATCGCAGAGAAATTGACTTTTTTACATTTTATAGCTATTCAATTTTCAATTTTCCATAGATAAAACACCCTTATGCCTGTAAAATTGACAGTTCAAAAGTTATTAGAATAGTTCAATAGTTCACTCTTTGGCTGTTTTTCTATCTTACATCCTAGAACTGCTGGGTAAACCTTGCTGTGAGTAGGATCCAGCTGCCAACGCAATCAGTAGTGTTTTCTCTCAGGAGTTTCAGGCATAAAACATGTGATTATACCTATTTTCAATTTTTCACTAAAAGCTTTATAAATTATTTCTAACATTGCTAGAACAGCAATTCTGTTTAGCTAGTTTTCTATTGGAAAAAACACTATTATCTGGGTCGTCATGACAAGACTTAGTCCCAGGACCAAGTTTAATTTTGTTTTGAGGTCTCCTCAAGCCAAAAACACATGTTTACATGTCTAGATGTGAAGATGTGATTGTGTTTGTTTGTCCGTCTATCAAATTTGTTATTTTAGCGAATTTCCCATAGGGAAGAAGCTATTACCGTAGGTCTCATGCACACCTTGCTATAGCCTAGTTTTTCTGTCTCGATTTTGAGAATAGAATCAGCCCTAACCTCAGGAACAAGTAAAGCAAGATCTCTGACTCTCTAATCTTCAAGCATCTCCACTTTTGTCATGATGTCGTCAGAAAGCAACAGTCTCCCGCTTCGCTGTTTTATTTATTTATTTCATGTTACATCAATGTGACAGGACATAGCATCATATATACAGTTACAAAGGTCCTCAGGGTGGATCTGAACTTAAGACTATTATAAATATTTTTTGTGGAGCGGTTCACTCATTCATTTATTCAAAGGGGCAAATTTCTCCCAAGGTGCTTCTTAGTGGCTTATTGCGCAGTGCGCACCCCTGAACTTTTCTTTTCTGAATAATCAGAAATCTTCCAAATGAAGTGACCTGGAAAACTGCAACAACCTGTCAACGAGTTCATCAGGAGGCAGAAAACTACCCCTTTTAATTGTGTTATGTTTTACATATTAGTTCACCTGAGGACGGGATCAGATTCCAGATCCCAAAACGTTGTGACACTTAGTTTTACTTAAAATCGGGATGGAAAATGTCTGCAATAAAATCTAAATAACATATAATCTTAGTATCATGTGTTTTATCAAGGTTAAATTCACTTTAATTTTTTATTAAGAGGTTCGCAAATAGATCTTTGTACCATTACGTAGCAAAATCTTAGCTAACCTAACATAAATTTAAAGAACCTCAATATAAAATATTTTTAATCAATCCCTTCAGATTCGTTGCATCAGGGTTTGACTGTATTATTAAAACTTTAGTTCAAATCAATCATGATTTTTTTATATTCATAAAATATTTAAAATTCTAGGGACCAAGAGAAAAGTTTGAATTTATTTCCACCAAGTTCCACTGCATTTCTACCGTTACTCACCTGTTTTCTTAGAATACTTGAAGCGAATCTATAGAAATTCTCCAAATAACTGGGGAACTGTTTATTCAGCTTAATATTTGGTTGGTGGAATTCAGAACTAACAGACATTAGGAAACGGGTAAGAGCTCTATTTAGAAGAGCGAAGTCCAACAACAGCTGGGGCTGTTACCACAGCATGCTCACCAAGTATAACCTCGCTGTTATAAGGGCAAAGAGGCAGTCCTTGGCACACTTTCTGCTTGGGGCTGGAGGGCACTGGAGAAACTTCCAGGCTTCATAAGGTCTTGGCCAAGGACAGATCCCTGACTAGGTTTCCTTGGAAGGACCTAATGGTGAGTTGTTTCACAGACCACAGGAGGTGTTGGAACGTATGGCTGGGGTGCACTTTCTTGCATGTATCATCAGTGGAGATACTGAAGAGTCTCATCCGTATTAGTTCTGAATTCTACCAACTAAATGTTAAGCTGAATAAACAGTTCCCTAGTTATTTGGAGAATTTCTATAGATTCGCTTCAAGTGTTCTAAGAAAACAGGTGAGTAACGGTAGAAATGCAGTGGAACTTGGTGGAAATAAATTCAAACTTTTCTCTTGGTCCCTAGAATTTAATATATTTTATGAATATAAAAAAATCATGATTGATTTGAACTAAAGTTTTATTAATACAGTCAAACCCTGATGCAACGAATCTGAAGGGATTGATTAAAAAATATGTTATTTTGAGGTTCTTTAAATTTATGTTAGGTTAGCTAAGATTTTGCTACGTAATGGTTCAAAGATCTATTTGCGAACCTCTTAATAACAAATTAAAATGGATTTAACCTTGATAAAACACATGATACTAATATGATATGTTATTTAGATTTTATTGCAGACATTTTCCATCCCGATTTTAAGTATAACAATGTGTCACAACTTTTCGGGATCTGGAATCTGATCCCGTCCTCAGGCGAACTAATATGTAAAACATAACACAATTAACAGGTAATCCGGACTAAGCCGGACTAAAGCTGAAAACAAAAAATAATTAAGCAATCAAAAAATTCCAACCATTCACCAACCATTACATGCTTAAGAAAATCACACCTCCACTTGTCACGTAGATTCAAACACAACTGATATAATGATGCAAGATATAATGTACATAGAAAGGAAAACAAAATAATACTTTTTTATATTGAAATATTGTAGAATAGTTTTATTTGAAAGTGTAACATTTAAAAAACTAATCAATGAACAAAAAGTAGAGAACAATTAAGTGAATAACTCAATTTCAAAAGGGACAGCTCAATTTGGTAAATAAGAAATACAGTTTACTAATATCTGTACATTACATTAAAGCTACAGTTGTATATCATAAATTATCTTCTGTGTTATTGTCTTGTCATTGTATTGTGATGGCCGACGATATGTAATAGGTCCGGTATTGTAGCATGCTTTTGTCATGGAGTTTATACTGAACAAATTTGTTCTTAGATGTTTTAGATAAATATGTTACAAGGAAAGGAACTATTATACTAATCCAATACTAATTAGGTTTGTATATAAATATATTTACACACGGATCTCGAAACGGCACTAAGGAATTTCTTTAAATTTTGGAAATAACTAATTTCCGAGTAGAAAATAAATTCTAGATAGGTCTAATGTCCAGGAAAATTGTGGTTTTCTTGTAATATTCAGTTTAAAATCTAAAAATTTAACATTACGCTTCTGGAGAATCAAACGTAAACAATACAAATCAAAACATCTGTTTATAACCGTTTGAAAGTTCTTGATTGAAGATGGTGGTGAACAATACGTGAATAGAGGTTTTTAATAAATATTTATTTTATCAATATAATAAATAAAAAACTATCAGGTAACTAAACGATTTGTAAAAGCTAAACGGTAAAATAACTTTTCGAAATAAAAGCAGAGTAAAGTATATCCAAAATATATCGTGTTTTGATAGTAGAAAACTTAATCATTGTACTGCTTGAAGCCAGTATAACAAACCAATTGGTGTAAATTAAATTTACCTTTAGCTTTTCAACCCTCATTCCTTTTCTAACAATATCAGTTGATCACTGGCTAATAATAACTGTGCGGCGACCAGCTGACACGTTGCTAGGCAACGTCTAGATTGTTATTTGAAAATGTTTTGTTTTGTTTGGTTACGAGAGGTTATGTTTGTAAAATACATTCACGCAACCTATTTATGTGTACTGTATGATTTATGTATGTGTGTGATGGGCAAAATCATGGATATGTCGCACCGGATACTTGTCAGGGATTGTTCTAGCGTTGAGCGCCCGATAGTCACCACAAGGACGCCAGCTGTCCGGTTTCGCTCAGTTCACCACGGACATTCGTCACATCAGCGGATCTGAAAACATTGTCGCAGACGCAATGAGTCGCGTCAACTCCGTAACTGCAGCCAACTCCATCGATTTCTTCGCTCTTGCGGATCCTCAAAAGGATGATGCAGAACTCCAAGATCTGCTCCAACGTGGCTCAGCTCTAAACCTTGAGACAATCAGAGTTCCTGGCTCTGAAGTATCGCTGTATTGTGATACCGGAACGGACTGACCTCGTCCTTACGTACCTGTCACTATGCGCGGCAAAGTGTTCGACGCCTTACACAGTCTCAGTCACCCCGGAACACGCACTACTGCTAAACTCGCGTCTCAACGCTACGTTTGGCCACGAGTACAACAAGACTGCCGTGCCTGGACACGAACCTGTCTGGACTACCAGCGAAACAAGATTTCCCGGCATGCGCACACCCCTACCGGAACTTTCGTCACGCCTTCTTCACGTTTCGAACACATTCACATTGACCTAATCGGTCCACTTAGCCACGCTAAAGGTTACCGATATTGTCTCACAGCCATCGACAGGTTTACCAGATGGCCTGAAGTTTGGCCATTGTACACCCAAGACGCCGAAGAGGTCGCCGACGCTCTCGTACGCTGCTGGATTTTTCGCTTTGGCGCTCCTGTTTGCATTACTACCGACCAAGGCAGACAGTTTGAGTCTCAACTATTTCGGGCCCTAGGCAACTCCTTTGGGATTACAAGATGTCGTACCTGCAGCTACCACCCCTGTGCCAACGGGATGGTCGAAAACATTCACCGTCAGCTGAAGAGCGCCCTACGTTGTCATACCCATAGGACATGGCTGGATGCCTTACCATTAGTGTTACTGGGTTTGCGCAGTGCCATAAAGGAAGACCTCAAAGCTTCCCCTGCCGAACTGGTCTACGGAGAATCCTTACGCCTGCCATCGGAATTCCTCATCCCTGCAGCCGGCCCGAAACATCATGACGATACCAACAATTTCGTCGTCCGTCTCCGTCAACAGATGTCACAACTCAGACCAGTTACAGGTACGCGTCATAGCTCTCGGGCCCCATTCGTGTTCCAAGAGCTTTCATCTTGCGGGCACATGTTCCTTAGGGATGACAGAGTTCGGAGTTCCTTGGAGCCACCCTTCACCGGCCCGCACCCTGTCATTGCAAGGGACAACAAGACGATGACGATCCTCATCAACGGCACTGAACGACGCGTCAGTCTTGATCGGGTGAAGCCTGCTTTCATCGCCACTGATCCAACGCCCTCCTCCTACATACGCAGTGCTGCAAAACGGGTGATGTTTCACCTCCCGGACCTCCGGTCTCCGCGGGGGGCTGTGCGGCGACCAGCTGACACGTTGCTAGGCAACGTCTAGATTGTTATTTGAAAATGTTTTGTTTTGTTTGGTTACGAGAGGTTATGTTTGTAAAATACATTCACGCAACCTATTTATGTGTACTTATTACGCCTCATCTGTATGGATAATTAAACAGTAAATGATCGGCTGAAAAAATTGAGGTTGGCTAAAAGACCTTAAACAGTGTCGCCTATATATCAGACGCCGTGGTCCAGCGGTAGCACGCTGGCCTCTTAAAACGAAGGTCGCGAGTTCAATCCCCATCAGGGGCGTTACTTTTGGTTCATTGCTATGTTATATTAGATTTTATTGCAGACATTTTCCATCCCGATTTTAAGTAAAACAAAGTGTCACAACGTTTCGGGATCTGGAATCCGATCCCGTCCTCATGGTGTATGAAATCGGTTTTATTTAAACCACATAAACGTTTTCGTTGAGTAATAAATGTCTTTTAATTTATCTAATTATTATTTTTTATAATACATGTCTTATTCTATACAAGCAAAGCTCGGTCACGAGGTACTATTATAAAATAAGTTAAAACCCTCTTCAAGTTGTGTAAATATAACTATTATTATTATTATTAGATAGCAGAAATTTGTTCGTAACAAATTACTGAAAAACAATCATACTGTATATGTCAACATCGACCCTCTTGTTCTCCCAATTCCAAATATAACTATAGGCAATCGTGGCATGTTTATTATGCATCAATTACAGTAATAAATTATAAGCAAATAAATAACCTTATTATAAATAAATAAATCTGTTAAATCATTAATTTTTTAAATATTGTTTTTCAGGAGCAAGTTTTATCCAATAAAAAGTTCAGTTTGAAGTTAGTTCCCAGTCCAAAACGTGCAAAGTTAGAACAGGTATAGATTAAAGTAATTTAATTTTACAATCCTAAGCAGAGTGAATTTACATCACTATTCAAGATTGATGTTTATCCATGGTCTGGAACCTTTTGTCAATACCATTTGTTTAGAGCGGGGTTTTATTTAGTCGGTCTGAAAGGTTGGTACCAAATTAAGCTGTTAGACTGTATTAATCGGTTTCTTTGTATCAGTGGCAATGTTGCCAGCTCTTGAAATTCATGATGGCATTTATGTAAATGCATATTGGAAAAATAGGGAACTCTGGTTGAGCCACAAGTCCACATGGCAGGATGACATTTGTCGGATCATAGAATAGAATTTATCTGTATTCAAATTTGTTCTCCTAAGCACTCTTGTCTTGTTAGTCTCAGTCTTCATTAGTAACTGAGGATATACGAGGGTCGTCCTCAAAGTAATCTCCATTTTGAAATAAAAATTAAAACAGTCGAAATACAAAAATTTTGTTATATTCATGCTAAAACTACAGCTTTTCTCTACTTTTCTACATATTCACTAAACAAATCCAAACTCTAATCATATCTTTTAAAAGTTAAAAATTTTTTTTTTAATCTGCCTCCTGAGAATGTAGCCATAGCATTTTGAAGCTCTTCGTCACTAGCTAACCTCTGAGATGCAACACTGACTGCTTCATGTAAGGAGAAAGATGGAAATCATTGAGAGCAAGTCTGGGGTACAGGGTGGTTGGTCAAAAACATCCAACTGAACTGTCTCAAAAATTCAGTTGTTAATTGAGCAGTGTGGGGGTAGGCGTTGTTATGGAAAAAACTATATCAGATGTCAGAAGACCATAACACTTGTTTTGAACTGCTTGTCGTAGCCGTTTCAATGTTTGACAATAAAGTGCAGATATAATGATCGTACCACGCTCGATAAATTCAATGAGCAAGATGCCCTTAGCATCTCAAAAACTGTAAAACCATCAACTCTCACCGAAAAATATTGGAGAGCTTTCTTTGGCTTGCTTGGCAAATTGGTATGACTATGGAGTCATACCAATGCAATGGGCATTGACTGTTACTTTATTTAGGCATTCACATAGGCTACCCGAGTCTCATCTCTGATAACGACATCGCTCAAAAAAATTTCTCATTCAACATCATACCGAGTAAGAAAGTCGATGGAATAACTCGTTAATTTTAATTTTGATCATTGGACTTTTGGAATCCAACGATCACAAAACTTGTGTTCAAAGTTTTTATGGTACTGTCAGGTACAGGTACAGGTAGGATTTTCTATCGTGGTACTCATATTTTAAGGTTCAAGAAGGTACTCAAGAATGTGCGATCGGACTATTCTCTCTCTTGAATTTCTCATAAGGAAGAAGCTATTACTGTAGGCCTCATGGCAAGACCTAAGCCTGGGACCATGTTACCTTTTTGTTTTGAGGTGCATAGAGACAAAAAAATAGTCATTAAAAATGTTATTTATATAAATATTTATATGCGTGTGTGTATGTGTCTGTTAACACGATAACTATTGTAAAGATGGTCTAATCGAGACCAAATTTCGTAGTGATGTGTATTCTTACTACCCAATTTAGTGTTTTTAAGTCTTGCTCTATCTCCTTGGGTTATCGAGATTTGTAAAAATCTAAACTCAGAACGTTGTATTTTGGGGCTCCAATCTTAATCTTACGAAAGATGAGGAAAAATTAATATTTCACTTATTAACCAGTATTATTGGATGGAACATCGTATTTAGCTTCATGTAGTTGAGATCCATTCATTTATGCTTAAAAATCATAGTTTAGGTGTTCATTATGGTAGCTATACTGCCATTCTCCTTTCCCATGTTAACCCTAGAAGTGGCAAGCTTTTTACTTTTAACTGTAACATAAAAATAATTACTTATACCTTCAATAAATTGACGACAGAAGCCTCCACCTTCCACTTCTTATTGAATTTGTAAATGCGTTGTGAATTACTTTACTTCTTCTTTACCACTTTACCACTTCTAGGGTTAATCATATAGAGAATAGGCAACCTCCTTTATTTATGGACAGATGTTGATAAAACTTGTCTTACGAGTATATTATTATTGTCATATTATTGATTTGAAAATTTGCTGAATACGCAGGTTTGCTACAAAAGTGGTATTTATATTTTTTACTGATTCCTATACTAACTTGATTCCTCTTTAGTGAATATGAGGGTCTTAATCATTTTACACTAATTCATGTGATATTACTTATTTTAAAGCAGCATATAGAAGAGGAGCTGGGATACTATGTAAATATTCTTGTAGAATTGATCTTGAGATAGTGTGATCTTCATTAGGTTAGATTGTTGTTATTGAAATTAAAATATACATTTCTTTCAACTTTAAGTAATGAAATGTTTTGTTAGTTCAGTGAAAGCTAACCAATCCATCATCTGATATGACACAGTCACTCTTCTTTTATTACGTACCAGATTTATTACACCCAGTGTATTAATTTAACCAAGAGGTATATTCCATTTTATAAGGTTGAAGGATATGTAATTTTATTATGTTGAATACTGTTCAACCTGCATGTAATATATATCACATGGAAAAACTAAATTTGGTATAAACCATTGAAAGAAATAATACTGCTGTAAATAATAGTAATGACTAAAATTAAATTAATAAGTAATGGTGGCTTTGTATGGTTTACATCCTACAGTAAATTTTTGTGGATTTTTGTGCATCCCAAGTTTAGAAACTCAGGACAAGATGGAACTCATTCAAATTAATAAACAAAATTTACAAAAAAACGCAAATAAAAAAAATAAAGTGACAACTTTAACACAACCAGGATAGATAAAATCAACTGTTCTGACTGAAAAATTTTACAAATGGTCAAACAGGACGTTCAGTAAGATCATGCTGCCTTATGCAAAGAACATATTCAAGCCTTTAAAAGTAACAACAGAACATCCATGAAATTCAACTTCACTGAACTCCTTTTATATATAGATCACAGTTTTAAAGGTATACATGAAAACTTAAATAAGTACTGTATACTGAAAATCATGAATAAGGGACAGATGATATACGCAGGTTTGCTACAAAAGTGGTATTTATATTTTTTACTGATTCCTATACTAACTTGATTCCTCTTTAGTGAATATGAGGGTCTTAATCATTTTACACTAATTCATGTGATATTACTTATTTTAAAGCAGCATATAGAAGAGGAGCTGGGATACTATGTAAATATTCTTGTAGAATTGATCTTGAGATAGTGTGATCTTCATTAGGTTAGATTGTTGTTATTGAAATTAAAATATACATTTCTTTCAACTTTAAGTACCGTAATGAAATGTTTTGTTAGTTCAGTGAAAGCTAACCAATCCATCATCTGATATGACACAGTCACTCTTCTTTTATTACGTACCAGATTTATTACACCCAGTGTATTAATTTAACCAAGAGGTATATTCCATTTTATAAGGTTGAAGGATATGTAATTTTATTATGTTGAATACTGTTCAACCTGCATGTAATATATATCACATGGAAAAACTAAATTTGGTATAAACCATTGAAAGAAATAATACTGCTGTAAATAATAGTAATGACTAAAATTAAATTAATAAGTAATGGTGGCTTTGTATGGTTTACATCCTACAGTAAATTTTTGTGGATTTTTGTGCATCCCAAGTTTAGAAACTCAGGACAAGATGGAACTCATTCAAATTAATAAACAAAATTTACAAAAAAACGCAAATAAAAAAAATAAAGTGACAACTTTAACACAACCAGGATAGATAAAATCAACTGTTCTGACTGAAAAATTTTACAAATGGTCAAACAGGACGTTCAGTAAGATCATGCTGCCTTATGCAAAGAACATATTCAAGCCTTTAAAAGTAACAACAGAACATCCATGAAATTCAACTTCACTGAACTCCTTTTATATATAGATCACAGTTTTAAAGGTATACATGAAAACTTAAATAAGTACTGTATACTGAAAATCATGAATAAGGGACAGATGATGGACTCTAAAGAAGAATACCTAATTTACTTAGTACATAATGAACACTCATAAAACGTATTAAATAATTATTTAAACATGAACAACCTAATAATTGAAAATAATAACTCGATTCGAAAACACAATTCACTCCACAGTGCAAAATTAACATTGATTTAAATTATGTTATCATATCAACATGTAAAGAAAAGAAATAGGTTAGGTAAAAGTAGCTTGAAAGTGGTATAGTAGCCGAAACATGCAAAAATTCATAACATGCATGAATAAATGGTGAAAAAGGGTGATTGACTTGCTAATAATAATAATAATAATACTTTTATTGCCATTTTGATGAAATAAACAGTAATATATATATACTAGTTGACCCGGCGAACTTCGTAACGCCTGACAGTAAATACATGTTAACTTTAAGATTGGCCATGTTTGAAGTCGAATAGCAATACGGCTTCATTGTAAAAGGTTATTTATTCTGGGTCGCGGCATAGTGAATAACAATAACAAAACGATAAAACATATTAATAACATCCCCATAAAACAAATAAATCTGAGTGGATTAATTCACAATTTTCGAATCCAATCCAAACCCAAACGAAACCTAACTGTAATACGGCTTTTATAGGAAAGATATACAACAGCTGATTATTATAATAAACGTAATAATATAAACATTGTAATTATTATATAAACACGTGACTTTAATCAGACGGAAAATAAAAATATAAATACATAATCCCCCAAAACCGAAACTATTAACGTGGTGAATAAAGCTGTTCATTTTTTACAGTACACATTTACTTCATAGTTTAACATTAATGAATGATTCAGATGGCATTGGATAGTAAAGCATACGGGATTGCTAATGGAAAGTAAACCAATCAGCTGTAGCTAAGAAATCAAATGTTTTAATTGTAGACAATTTGTAAACAAACTTACTCTCCATAAGGTTAACATTAGAAATTTAAAACGCCATAAAATGGAAACTTATGGGGTTTTCGAAAATATTTTTTCACTAAAACCTTCCCGGACACATATAGAGCAACTTCCTAAAATTTCATGGCGATCGGATGAGTAGTTTGGCAACGCATAAAGGACATACATACATACATACATACAGACAGACATACATTCAATTTTATATATAGAGATATATTACTGTTTATTTCATCAAATAGGGGTACTAATATTATTATATTGATATAATTTAACCAAGTATCCTTTATTTCTATATATATATAATTTTTTTTCTTTAGGTTTATATACTGTATATATGTACCTTGAGGAACTCTAGGTTTAACCAATTAAAATTCAGAGAAACTACCGTTATTGTACTTTAACACATTGATACCTGTCTTTAGGTAAGATGAAAAAAAATTGAACTGATTTTGGTGAAACAAATGAACAAATTTGTGTGTTAAAATTTCATGTGAATCTTTATAAAAAGCCTTCTCCATATCATAGAGTTTTAAAAAAACATTGCTATTATTTTTTATTTTTTAGAAAGAAACAAATGAATATTTGGCTAGCATTATTTGATTTAAACCAGCATTTATTTGATTCTTTTTACTTTAAAACCATATAGGCATTGATAAAATGGATTATTTCCAATATAAGAGAGTTTATTTGTAATAAACTCTCTAAAATTTTACCAAAAAGAGGAATACATAAATTGGCCTATAACTATTTAAATCTACTTTAGTACCATTTTTATAGAGTAAGATTTTTTTAACATTCAGGATTCAGGAAACAGCTGATTATTTTTATGCCTTTTTCTACATTAAAAATTAGTATTATGTAAACTTACATCTCTGTCCTTAGTATAGGGTTATCACCTGTCTGCATCATAAAAGAAAGGAGTGTACTTGGCTAAATAGAGATTTCTTTCAATTTTATAGGTCACTCAATGAATTACCTGAAAGTAATTCTTAAAGTTGACGTATGATATATAGTTTAAACAGCATTTGAGAGTTATCAAATTAAAATAATTTTAAAATGATTTTTGATGTTTTGTTTTTATATAATTTTCTATGTGTATTGTAAAATATCATGTTTGTGAGGAGTTTTATCATTGCAGTGCAGCAGAGAATGTTCCTTTTTGCAGGATAAAGTTGCCCCAGAGGACCTACGCGTCCTGGATGAGACTTCACAGATCCTCACCATCACTGTGGACAAGCTAATGGCCTGTCAAAAACAAGCCGTCGATTCGCCTGTGGATGAGGACCTCCTCACGTTAGTACTAAATCCACAGTTTATAATATATTCTTGATTAGGAATGCCTGATATAAATGTGTCAACTGGGCACCTACTAATTGAGAGTACAAAACAGTAGGGTCAAAATTTAATTAAAAATCAGTTTTGATTTTCAAAGTCATTAAAGAATACTTTGAGTGCAAATAAATATTTGCATAAATTGTTTCAGATACCTAGAAACTGTGCTTAGTAACTGGGCGTGTTTGAATGCTTCCTTCTTGCTTAAAAACGATGCCCACTACTGCTGTTCCTCGAGACATCATGGCATCAGTCTGAAAGAAGCAAATGAATGCTTCCGTGCAATTGGTAGAATAGAAAATGAGACCTTAAAAGATTTGGTAAGTGTAATGACTTTTATTACCTTTAGTCAAATATAAATGGAAAATGAGTGTAAGATAATTGTGAGACGATCTTGTTGTTTTGTTACTGATTAAGGATGAAAGATTCCTTAGACAGGACTATTAATTAATAAACCAACAGCCAGTGTCATCTAAGAGACCTGCAATGTTTTGTGGAATCCAAACCACAATTATGACTTTGAATTATGAACTGGTATAATTATGAGAATGGTCTTTGCGGATGAACGTAGTACCCAATAGTGCAGACATTAATTCATACCAGAGAATATTACATTCAGTGGTAGATATCTATCATAAATAATCACAATTTTTGATCTCAAGGATGCTGGATTACTGGATATTCATGCTCTTAATGTCCTGACTTTGATTCAAATAAAAAATATAAAAAAATATATAAAAAAAATAAAAAATTTACATAATTTAGAATTGTATTAATGTCACCAATAAAAGCTAATACAATTTATTCCTTTGTTGACCCTTACTGGGTGGCTAGCGCCTTTAGTCGCAGCACAAAATAGTCGCACGACGCGGCTAACGCCTTAGACGCAATCAATCATTTCACCACATTTACTGCGCTGTATTTCCTGTATGGTGTTGTTGATCTAGCCTCTTTGAACTCACAAAACCAATATGGCGACTTTGTTGGATTATTTAGTGACTGAAGTCAGTTGCTAGGCAACTTTGGCCAGTATTCGTTAGCTCCCGTACTGCTGCTTACGCGTATATACGCGAGTCATTACAACCAGCTGTTTTGTTTTTCGCTAACCTAGTTTGTTGACATTTTTGTCAATGTGTTTTTATTTTTATTGTGTTTTAGCAGTAAATAGTGTATATTATGTAAATGTTTTTAATGTATAGGATTTATTAACTAATTATTATTAACTGAAATGGCTCATCCAGATGGAAAAATTACTTTTTTTTTACCTTAAATTGTCTTTAAATCATCAATATATAAACATGAATCAATCTGTTTTTTACTGTATTCAAGGTACCTAAATCAAAAAGAAGATTAGGAGAATAATATTTTGATTTTTTTATACTAAAATGAGCAGGGACCGTGATTTTCAGTAGCGGTTTAAGGGTTAGTACAACACCATAAAATATTATTCTGGATTGTGATATAGTTATATAGTTTGATTTCCTCTTATAGCCAAGGTATTTGCTACAAAATAAAAATATTGATGTTAAGTCCCCCATTATCTGGGGAATATAAGACTACAGTAGAGTTTCTATAATCCGGCTGTGCACCACTCCAGCATGTCCAGCAATCCGGCACTATGCAGATGTGATGACGAAGGGTCAGCTGTTCAGTTTTTAAGTCTATACAGGTCTGTGTGAATCATCTCCAACGTCAACAGCCGTTGCCTTATGTCGCTAGTCATAGTATTCTGTCGCTATTAACTGCATGAGTGTTGTGTTCAACTGTTTGTTACGCCGTAGTTCAGTACAGTGCCTAGCGTTAGTGCGATGTAGTGTATTGTAGTATACTGCAAAATTCAAACAAAAAAACAGAAACATGTGACATTAACATTTCAAAACTTTTGGAAAAAGTTGAAAAGTGATCTAATTTGTCAAAAGGTTAAAATATTGGCCGTGTACATGACATGAAAAAGAAAAAGGACAAAATTGGGTCGTTTTTCAAGAGTAGTGAGTCATCTGCCAGCGTAAGAAAAACGTTGAAGTCAGGTTAGTTTCCACAAGTAGAAAATTCTCTTTACGCTTGGTTTATGCCGGTAAGAAGCCAGCATATACCTATTTCAGGTGAAATTGTTATAAAAAAGGCCAAGTTCTTTTATAATAAAATCGTGAAAAAGGATGACTTATGCAAGTATCGGTTGGCTTGACGAATTCAAAAGGCGTTTTGGAATCAGATTGTTAACTTGCACTGGCGAAAGACTCTCAAGTGGTGTAGAAGCTGTTGAGCCCTTCTATGCTAAATTTAAAGAAATTGCTGAAATGGGCCTAATCGTGGACCATGTTGACAATGCTGATGAAAGTGGCTTGTTTTGGCGCTTCTGTAAAAAAAAAAACATTTCTGCACAGAGCCGAAGCTAGTGCTCCTGGCCGTAAATTGGCTAAAGACAGGTGGTAACATTTATGTCTTGCTCTAATGCAAGTGGGACTCACAAGTTGCGAATGCTTTAGTCATAGGCAAATAAAAAAATCCCCGAGCTTTTAAAAACGTTAATTGGCCTGTTTTGTACACTAACTCAACTAAGGGGTGGATGACCCAAACACTTTTTAGTGAATGGTTTTAGAATAAATTTGTTCCGTCGATTAGAATTTTTCTTAAAAACCATAGCTTGCCTCTAAAAGCTCTACTGACCCTCGAAACTGTCCTAGACATCCAGATGAAGAGGACTTAAATTCTAACAATGGTCAGATCACCGCATTGTATATGCCTACGAATGTCCACCAATGGATCAGAATGTGATTCAAACAGTTAAAACAAACTACAAAAAGAGTCTTTCATACAAAGTTCTGTCAACTGAGGAAAGTGTCGTTTAAGCATTAAAGAACGCTAATCTAAAAGATTGAAAGAAGTTGTGTTTAATTTAGCAAGTGCTTGGGAAATCGTTACACCAAAAACAATTGTTTATTCAAGGAAAAAGGTATGGCCCTCTCTAACTTTATTAAAGGCTTCCAAAAAAATAAAGATGATTGTGATGAGCACCAAAACAAAAACAATGATGTCGAGTTAAATGATCTTCGAGAAGCAATCATTGAATATCTTGTGGATGATCCTGACAACAGCTGATGTGAACAACTGGTTAGCAGGGGAAGAAGAGAATAATCCCAGATCATGACAGATAACGAGATTATAGTATACGTACTTGACTGCAACCACGAGAACGAGGTGGCTTCTACTGCTATACCTGCACACAGTCAACAGTAACAAGGCTCTGGATGCTTTCAGAACTACAAACACTTGGGCTGATTTAGGAATGATGTAGTGGACAAATCTATATGTGAAAGACTATATGTAAATTAATTGTTCTAAATACACAGTACGGATCTATAACAATCGACTTTATTAGTATTTAGTACTGTACTTTTAATGCAACTTTACACTGCATTTCTGGATAATACGAACAACTCGGTAATCCGAACAGGGTTCGGTCCCAATTAGTTTAGATTACCGGGACTCTGGTTTACCTGTAAATGTATTTTTTTCGTATCCTAACCTTCTTATTTTGACTTGGTCTATTAGAATATAATATATTGTTCAATGACAAAAAATATATATTGTTCAAAAAAAGAATTGTGCAGATAAAGGACTCGTTCCTGGGAAACATACTGCCACAGATGGCTGTTCCGTCACCCCCTGATGTGGAGACGTTGCGTGTCTTCATCACTGTACCTCTCTATCACGAATTCATCAATGCCAAGAACTGTGACAAGCTACAAACACCATTTGCCTCGGCTGTGCTCGCCCTTCGCCCTGAGGCAGCCAGAGTTATCGGTGAGAACTAATTTTACAGTAACCTGTATAATCAAAAACTAGGTAAATTAAGAATCTTTTGAAATGAATTACTAATTTTGACATGGATACGTCTTAGCTCTGGGGGGGGATTGGCAATCTGTCACCAAATTTTGATACAATGATGTCATATTATGAATATTGACATCATATGGTTATAAAGACAGCTGTTATAAAGACATATGCCTGATCTAAGCTATTCCCCAAAGGAAGTAAATACGTTTTTTCGTTTAGAACCTTGTATGTGTATGAGGGGTAAAATAAAATACCTATAAAATTATTTATAGTTCAAGTTTCGGTCAAATTTTATAATTCCTTTAATTTTTATTTTTCAGGTTTATGGTATGTCATGATGTCATCAGAATACTTTGAACGCCTTATTATTGTATACAAAAGTATAATTCTTAGATTCATCCAAAACCATACTAAAGTAGATTCTACGGTAAGTTTTTCATTAAATTCACTTTTCCTTCCCTATTGTAATTAAAGATATACCAGTAATTAGTTTGCTAAGTATATCATCTTTATTTTTTTGTACATAGAATAATATACATTTATATAAAATATATATATTTTTATTTTGTCAGCTCTTAAACCTCGGAGTGGTGAAAGATCTTCACCGTCTTTTTATTGCAATAATATTCGGGGTTTAGCACTGTGGTAATCAAAAATTACCAACACGGTGCTGCCATCTGCAAGCTAATGCGTGAACTAACTCGTGGAGTTCGCTTTCTCAGATGGTCTTACTTTGGATTAGTAGACTAAACTGTTGTACTGACGATTGCAATGTTTGAAGCCAATCGGAAGTACGTTAGTTTGAATCCTGGCCATGAGCAATACCAATTTGGCTTGCAAATGTGTGGTCCAATGTTGGGAAGGCACACTTTAAATAAATAGTGGCCGGCTCGGGTGGAAGTTGACGGTATTTGTAGGCTCAGTTGGGATTGCTGTAGACACCTGTTTTGCTTCTTTTACAACTATATGGTTAAAGGGGGGGGTATATTTTTTTGTTTATACTGAGTATTATGAGAAGAGTTGCATAATTCAAAGTAAAAAAAAAAGTTATATAAATTAAATTTAAAAGCCCCGCCACCCGTAGAGTTAAACTAAGACATATTGAGTTTGAAGTCCCAGAACGAATCTACGGTTGTAAATCTTACGGAGAATAGATAAATTGGTATAATTCGCTTAGTTTTCTACATAATGTTATAAAGTGTTGTATGTGGATTTACTTAGTGAACAGCCTTTTTTTTTAAGCACACTACCATTTAAAACAACCCTTATTGCAGCAAACCTGCATACTCAGTACTACTAGATTACTATGATGGGAATAATATAAGTTCGGTGAAATTCGCTCTACTCATGTCAGCACACTGCGTACAATCTCGTTTTCATATCACTCAGATGAACTGTAGTTTTAAATCATCTGTAAATACCTTCCAGCATAATTAACCCTAGAACTGGCAAAGTCGTAATTTACGACGCATTTACATATTCAATAAGAAGTCGCAGGTGGAGGCATCTATCGTCAGTTTAGTGAACTTGTTAGACACTAGCGGCTATGTGACCGTGTTGCCCTCTGGGGGCAAACAACCGAACCTGTTCTCATAGACACTAGACTGCTACCGGGCAGGTCTTATAACCAAGTAAGCGCTTTTAACTCCTATGCACTAGTAGCCTAACCGACTAAAGCGCTGCGCTGACGAGCGTAACGTTCTAGCCATTCGGAAGTGCTAGGGTTCGAATCCCGACCATAAGCAATCCCAATTTGGCTTGCAAATGTGTGGTAGAGCGGAGAGGAGGGCCCACCTTAAATAAACGGTGACCGGCTTGGGTGGAAGTTGACGGCATTTGTAGGCTTAATTGGGATTGCAGTGGACACCTGTTTTGCTTTTGTGGTTAGTGGTTATAAGGGGGGGGCATGTTTTATGATTTTTTTTTTAATCTTTGATATTTCAAGAAGATATTAGTAATTATTCTTATGTTACAGTTAAGAGTAAAAAGCTTGCCACTTCTAGGGTTAAGGTCCCAATGTATGTTGTAAAATAAATTGTTTACTTTTAACCCTTTGAGTGTTGAGCTTCTCGATCCGTGATACACTAAAATTGCCAGCCCTAGGTACGGTGGATCTGCTAAAATTGCCAGCACTTTTCCCTGAAAAATGCAAGCGTTTAGTAAAACAAATGTACAAATGTTATTTCTTAACATTTCTTTGTTCCTTTTTTTTGTTTTGATTAGGATAAAATTGTGCATCAAACAACGTATATAAGTACAATAATTTAAAGTAAAAAAAATGTTAACTTTTTTCAATAAACATATTTTTTTTAAATACATGTTTGAAGTAAAAACTTTTTTTAACCAAACATTTGCTTTTTAACAGCATTATAATTATAAAGTAAAAAAAGAGTTAACTTTTTTCAATAAACATATTTTTTTTAAATACATGTTTGAAGTAATAAAACTTTTTTTAACAAACATTTGCTTTTTAACAGCATTATAATTTAAAGAGCAATAAAAATTGAGTAGAAATCATGTATAAAACATATTCTTATTCCTTTTTTAATTAAAAACAAATTAGGAAAACTGTCAAAAATTCGTTTTTGGCAGTTTTTAGTCTTACATGGCAACCATGGCCTTCGTATCTATAGATTATAAATAGGTTATACAATAGGCAGTATTTTATAAGATTTTAGAAATGACAATAAATTAATAATAAACATTAAAATGTCATCATACAAATGAGCAGTCTTTTGTTATTGGTCGTCGCAACTGTCGGGGGATTGTTTTTTTAATCCCAATCTCAGAAAGCATTCCGCCAAAGAGTAAGATGGTTCATTTATTCATTCAAAGGGGTGGATTTTCCCAAGGCGCTTCAGCCGAGCGGCTTTTTGCGCACCCCTAAAAATTCTCTTTCTTGGAGAATCAGGAATCTTCTAAATGAAGAGTAAGGTTCATAAAAATAAAGCCCATTTCTTTCTGAAGCTTTTTGTATAAATACCTGGTGACCGAGCTTTGCTCGGATTGAATAAGACAAGTATTATACAAGTTAATCAGCAAAATTAAAACACATTTATTACTCAATGAAAACATTTATGTGGTTCAAATAAAACCGATTTAATACAACTTAATTGATATAGCATAAACAGTTAAACACTTAACAAAAATGCTAAGCTCCGGATGGGGATCAATCTCACAACCTTCGGCACATAAAACCTAAGCGCTCGCTAGCACTGAGCTACGGCATCGGCCAAGTCAGGGCTGTCGTTTAAGGGTTTTTGGCCAACCTCGATTGTTTTGGCTGATCTTATACTGTATTTAATTATCCGTACAGTTATTATTAGCCTGTGATCAATTGATTTTGTTAGAAAAGGAATAAGAATTGAAAAGCAAAAGAAAATCAATTTACCCCAATTAATTGGTTTGTTACAGGCTTAAAGCAATAGAATGAATACGTTGTCTATCAAAACACGAAAGATTTTGGAAATACTTTTCTCTGCTTTTATTTCGCACAGTTATTTTACCCCTTAGTTTTTACAAATTGATTAGTAATTTGATCATTTTTCATGTATACATAAAATAAATATGTATGCAAAACCTCTATTCACGGATTGTTCACCACCATCTTTAACCAACAACAACTTTCAAACGGTTATAAGAAGATGTTTTGAGTTGTATTGTTTACATTTGATTCTCCATAAGCATAATGTTAATTTTTTAGATTATAAACTTAATACTACAAGAAAATGGGAATTTTCCTGGACATTAGACCTACCTATCTAGAACTTATTTTGTACTCGGAAATTAGTTATTTCCAAAATTTAAAGAAATTCGTCAGAGCGATTTTGGAGATCTGTGTGCAAACATAAATATATATATATACATACAAACCTTGCTCAAATTATAGTATTGGATTTAAGCCAGTTACAATAACTGCTACATACTATAAACAGTGATTTTCTGAGCGTCTCAGAGTGAGACGCTGTCATTTTTCGTACGGGCATAACCGTCTCGATATGAGACGCTCGGCACTCAAAGGGTTAAATTGTTGATTGTTTTGCAGCTTTTGAAACAAATTAATATTGTCTTATGCTTTCTAGAATATATATTGGTACGAGGGAATGTTAACAGCTCTAGAACTGTTAGCAAAACTCAACAAACTGAACCAGAGCGACATCGGGCAGGCCAGCGGACTCAAAGTGCCTTACGACACGTTCCACCTCTCAGAACTGGCCGATCACATCGACATCTCACTGGATTATATCAAGTGGGTCATGGAGGACAGCCACCGGTTACGTTCAGAGGTAACAGTAACAGACAAAAATTTTTATTTTTTATGTGGAAAGGTACAAATGTAATGAAAGAGTGTAAATAAATGGTAATCATGATTCTTCAGGGTTCAGGAAAATCATTATCAGTAATGGGTCCAAAATGTCTCAATTATGACCCTGAAATTTGTTTTCAAATCATCAATTAGTTTCTATAGAGTTAGTTTCTAAACTTTAGGTTTATTAGTTACATTGAATTCTTGATTATCCAGGAGCTGCTTGGGGCATTAGCTTGGGAATTGCATGGTGTCACAAAAAGTGATTTGTATTTTGAAAAATTTTAAAATATATTTATCATAAGTAGTAACAGAACAATAATCCATTGTGAGAGATAAAGAGCAAGACTGTTACCTGAGGTAACATTACATCTGTGCTTGAGGTAATAAAAAATGGAGAAAGATGAACAGTGTTACTGTAGTGTAGGATATTGTAACATTTGATGTATGTACCTTTGACACTACAGTGAAACAAAATATCTTTGTTTAATTTCAGCATACAGTATTTGATTACGTCTCTAGGCTTTCTTTAAAAGACCTCTTCAATCCGGCTTAAAGTAGTTTCATCTTCATGTATTAGTTTTACATTGCATAAATGTTTGAAATTTAAGTTTTTCTATAAAGTAATAATTACTATCATTAATTTTGTTGCAGAATACAGGAAGAAAATATTTTTGTAACTATCCCTTCCTCTTTGATCCCCAAGCTAAAACTTCGCTGCTCCAAACAGATCAAGCCTTACAGGTAAAGCCTTGTTCATATTAAACAAATTGTATTAACTTGAATTCAGTTTGGTGTTATACTTAATTGACTATATTCAAAATATTTTTAATCTGTTGAGGAGTATGCCCGTCATGTGACGTGGCTAATAGCAGGGCCACGTAGAGTAGGTGTATTGCCACAAACAGTACCCCCGGGAGTAAGAAAAAAAATTATGGATTTCTTTAAATATAATTTATTACTACAATAAATGGTTAAAAAGCATATTACAAACACATTTTTACATTTTTCATATTATTTAAATCTCTTAGAACGTGTTTTGGGTGTGATATATTTCAAAACAATGATGCGGGTATAGCGGTAATCACCCATTATTGGCCATTACAAAGGAGTCAATAGCTAAACGGCAACAAAAATCACTAGGATAACCTAACAGATAGAAGATCAGTTGAACACTAAGTAGCGCACGCACCATCACATTGGCGCTAAGCCAATTCTCGAGAAACATCGACGATACCAACCTGATAAACATAATTTACCGTGCCTAGTAAATTACGCATCAGTTCTAAATTATTCGTTTAAAAAAAATATTATTTTACTCAAATATTTTCAGGTGTATTAAACTATTATAAATATTTAATTTATTAGTAATATTTTAAGAAATATCAAATATCCGTCATCCCGTCAAATGACGTGGATCCTCACAGGGGAACACACATCACATGACGGGAGTACTAAAATGAGCCCATTTGTCTATACTCCTCAACAGGTTAAAGCTTTACCCATCTCAGATAAAGGCATTGATGGGTGGAGTATGAATGTAAACATATTTTGTTTTTGAAACCATGAATAAACTACTTTTAATTATTTAATAAGTAGGGATAAGTCGATTCAAATTTTTTTTATTCCGATGCCGATTCTTTAAAATCGATTCTCGATTCCGATTCCATCGATTCCAGGCATTGATTTGATCTCCGTCAACAAATGTAACGCTTTAACCCTAGAAGTGTCCAAAATATATTTTTTAGTGTTACCAGGTTTATAGGGATTTGCAGCCTTTAAAAAACATCTTTATTAATCCTAGAAGTTAAGATAGGCTATATAATTTCGTTCAGTACTAAAATAAAGAAGAATAAAGAAATGTTAAAAAAAATTATGTAAATTATAAATATAAAAATCTAGTATTTACATGAACAAATAAATAAATACTTATAGGAAAATCTTCTTTGTTTATGCTTACGGTTGTGTACTTATATATATACATATATACAAAACATAAGTGATAAAATTAAAACAAATTTGCTTAAAATTTAATGGTGAAATCAAAAATATATACACTTATGTATAGATAATTTGAACAAAATTAATATAATATATACCGTTGCTAGTGGCAAAATCTTGAAAATAGCAAAAATGACAAAAACTCATAATTGTGTCAAAGCAATTTCCTTATACAGTGGAAATTGGTTATAACGTCATTGAAGGGACCACACAATTAATGACGCTATATCAGAGTGACACTATAAAAGAGGTTACATAATTTTAATTTAAAACCGAGGAAAAATAGAGAAACACATTTTTTACATTACATAATGTAGTAATGTCATTAATGCAAGTAATGTCAGTAAAGCAGTAATGTTACATTAAGACATTTAATGAAGGTAATTTGAACATAAAAGTTTATGTTTATGACTGACTGAACTACTCTATACTATATAAAAAATCGAATTTGAAAATATTGCAATGAAGTTCGGCATGGTGAATTCAACTGTTGGTTCGATTTTAAAAAACAAGCCTGAACGTCTGCTATCTTACGTCCCTCCTCACACGCTCTTATAACTCACATCTTTTCTATAATCGGCAAAACCTTTCTCTTAACACTTGCCATTATTTTTCAAGACTGTATTCGTAAATTAAAATAACGAAAAACAAACTGTAGAAGACTTACACTGAACTAACGATAGCTGCACGAACTGTAGGTACGTACGAACGGCATCACAGTGCTTTGACACGACGTGAGTCACTGACACTGACCTTGATGACGGTGACAGCGGATATATGCTAGTGGGAGGGGGTTGGGGTGGTTTGCGGTAAGACAGCAATAAAATGCCGTTTCTAAAAATAGAATGTAGCTAAACAATAGCCGCAGCCCTCACGTTGCACCACCGACCGAACTTTCTCTATTTAGCTATATGTAGCCTTCATCTCAGCCCGATTTTCATGACGTTATATACGAGGTTTTAGAATTTACTGACGATATCCGATATACCTATGTAATCTATAGTTTGGCGGGACCTATAAATAAATGACGTTATATCCGAGTTGACGTTAAGCCGTGGGGCGCAATAACAAGTTGCACTGTATCAAAAAAATCACCTATTTCAATAACAAAAATATAAAACTAATAACTATTTTAATCCATTTAGAAAACAATATTACACTGTAATATGTGCACAAAATAACAGTCAACAGCGCGACGACAGTGGAGACTACACCATTTAGGGAAAAAATAATATTGCAATCCATAATTTAGAGTATTTTATGAAACACAATGCAATCATAGCCATGTTAGCGACATAGGGACAAGTTTTTTGGCAACTTTGTTACTTAACATGTTATTTTTTCTTATTAAACATAAAAACTATGTAAAATTTTTTTATAAATAAGAGTATTAAAATTTATCAAAAATCTATATATGTTAAATCATGTATATTTATCTGTTCACGATAATCCTAAAAATGTCTGTCGAGTTGTATGAATCTGATTATAATATAATAGTAAACCAAATAACATAAAAAACAGGTATTTTTTGAAAAAAGTTTTTTGTTTTTTATATTTTTTTAAAATTTCAAATTTTGAATTATTATCAGTAAATGAAATAAGTTTTTAAAGTTTTTTTTACCTTAAGTTAATTATTTAAAAATCTAAACACGTACGTTGTTTTTTGTGTGAATTTGTAAATAAAATAAAAAATTTATTTCACTTTTAAATCTTTATAAAATTAATTATTACTATTTTGGTTATTTTCTTTAAAAATATAGTATTATTTTACGCGGACAAATTATATTTTTCGATTTTAATCGGAGTTAAATTTATTTTATGAACAGTTTTTCATATTAAAAATCGTGAAAAAAAACATAATTCTTTTTTTATGCCTGATTCGTTTCATCAAGGAATGAATGCTTTATTCAGAATCAGATCGACGAAATAATTCTCTTTCGATCAGATTTTTAATATTAGAATAATATTAAAATATTGTTATTTAAAATAATTTTTATATATTAAACAGTTAACATACTGTAAAAAATATTTTAATTCTTAAACTTGTATGTGAAAGAGCATGACCCGCAAGGAATTTAACACAAGCATTCTGATCAGTTCGGTTTAAATTTTCAACTTAATTTTATCGTGAAAACCTATGTTTTCCTTGACATGGGACCTATCTATTGCTTAAAATTTTTGTTGATCAAAATTGTTGTCAAAATTCAGTAGAGCTTTTTTTGTGATCTTTGTACTATAATACATTTGTATTTAACATACAAACTTTGCTCATAATCTAGTATATTACTAGATTAGAGTTTGTTTTACTTTAGTTTGGTAAAAGTTGTTAGAACAAGTTTTGAAAAGTAATGTTATACTGCTCTGATGCCACTGAACCTTATGTTTCTTTGAACTTTTACTTTATTTGACCAAGAAACAAACCATTTCTCTAACATTAATGTTATATTTTTCTAGCTTTTAAAAATTGCACTCAAATAGGCTTCTATCTTTTTTCTTACCATTAAAATAGTCAGCTGATAACGTATTACTTCCATGTTTGAGTTTGATTTGAATTACAACAGTTTATTAAAAGTTCAATATCCACCATCTTGGATTCGCTGCCGATTTCATAAGCTACCACTTTGAGATTTAAATCATAATTTTTTGACAACCTATTAATTATATCTAAAGACAGAAATACCCCCGCAGCAGCAGCAGACCTGCGTACTCAGCGAATTTCCAAATCAATAATAATATATAACAGGTTTGATCAATATATGTAATAATTAATAGAGTTTTCATGGGAAATAGTATGCAGGTTTTCAGCTGTGTGGAACGCTGAAAGTAGGCATTTTTACAATAACCTATTTTTATTTAGACCATATACCAAGTTTTATCAATATCTGTCCATAAATAAATGAGTTTGCCTATTCTCCAAAATATTAACATGGAAAAGAGTATGCAGGTTTGCTGCTGTGAGGAATGTTGAAAGTAGGCATTTCTAGGATAAAACATTTTTATTTTGACCATGTATACCAAGTTTCATCAACATCTGTCCACAAATAAAGGATTTTGCCTATTCTCTATATAATTAACATCGGAAAAGAGTATGCAGGTCAGCTGCCATGACACATACTACAGACATAACACATAAACTATGATTTTTAAGCATAAATGGATGGATCCCAATCATGTGAAGCTAAATATCAAGTTTCATCCAAAAATATAGGTTGATAAGTGAAATATTAATTTTTCCTTATCCTCCATAAGATTAACATTGGGGCCCCAAAATACAACATACTGTGTTTACAACACTGTGTTTAGATTTTTTAATATCTCGGTAACTGTTAGAGATGGAGAAAAACTTTAAGGACCTCATTTGTGTAGTTGTTTAAGCTTCTTCTAATGGTGTTTGCTGGTCTGGTTTTTTGTAATAAAAATGTATTAGAACCATTATTATACTTTATTATTTATTAACCTTTATAGAAGAAGAAGATATGGAGTGTATAATCATAGGAGTGAGTATCTCCCACTAATATGTGTGGGTGGCAGAGCGGAGTGAGCTAAAGGTAGGTAGCAGTTGACCTAGTCTTGCCGAACACTCTCGTTGTTGAACAGCCCCAGATTGTTGAGTGAGTAAGAAATAATAAGAAGTTGTCAATGTTTGCACACAGATGCATACAGCCATGAACGAAGCATCAACACGACTGCTAACGCAGTTGTTCATGTTCAACATGGCTGACCCTGCAGCCATGAGCCAATTCCTAGAACTGCATGTAACAAGAGAAAACATCGTTCAAGATACTATCAGGGAACTGTCAAACTACAATGAGAGGGAATTCAAGAAGCCTCTGAAGGTGGGTTCAATTTTTTATTGTAATTTACAGTTTGTTATAATTATTAAAAATTGTATTTCAAGTCAGTTGTAAGTCAGCAAGGTACTGTAACTTCATCAAGCCTTAAAAATTTCACAATTTGAATTGCAATAGCACAAGATTTATGTATTTGTATTTGGTTTACTTGATTACTATTTTTGAATTAAAAAATGTATACTTGTTGAAATTGTATACATTTCTGTCTGTATTTGACATCCTGATTATCCATATTTTCATAAGTAGATTGGTTCCTTAGAAGCAATACTTGAAGTAAGACCTGAATGTGTGTTGTCAGGTGACATTCCTGGGAGAGGAGGCAGAAGATGCTGGGGGTGTCAAGAAGGAATTCTTCCTGTTGCTGCTCAGGGAAATCCTAGACCCTAAGTACGGCATGTTTCGGTCATATGATGAAACCAACGCCATTTGGTTTTCTGAAACATCATTTGAAGATGAAATTATGTACTTTCTTATTGGTAATGGACTAACTATGTTAGTTACTAACTAATTAAGTTTGTACAGAGAACTAGTGGAGAATGTTTGGTTAGTTTAACTCGCAAGGGAGGCGAAACTATTGCTCTGAATTATCATCAAAAATCTTAAAATTTTTTTACTGTATTTTTTATCAGGGGCCATTTTTTATGTTGAGGTCCTTATATGCCAAAATACTTGTTGAAAAAGTGTTTGTTTGCTTTTGAATGTGTTTATATGAGCCTATGTGGTACAAAAATCCATGAAATAAAAAAAATTGGAGTTTGTATGGATAAGTTTATACATTTAGTAAAGTTTGAAAATTAGGCACACCTATCTGGAAATGGTTTGAATTTGTTTCATTGGTTTTTCACTAAACAAAAATATATAATCTATACACTGAGTCACGGTTCAACAAACATTGCCAACTAAGGGGGCAGTAAATGGCAGGATGGTGGAAAAGGTTCAATAATAATAGTTAGAATTTTTTTGTTCTTTAAAAAAGACTAATGAAGAGCTGCTTTCACTGACCCATCGCCGTGCGCCTGGTTTGAAGAAATACATCAGAAATTATGTCACTCATGTTAATCAAATTTAATGTTAAACTCTCGAAAAATGATTTTAAGAGTATTTGTTTAGAACATAATAATTATTATTTGAAAACTTAAAAATAATATAGTTTTAGAGTTAATCTTTGTTGTAAGTTTTATGATTTTACGACCTAAAAAACTACTTCGCAGGGTGTGAAACTGATGCTATGGTTGTAGAAATATTATGTTTGACACTACAGGTCTGTTGTGTGGGCTCGCCATCTACAACTTCACCATCATCGCGTTGCCGTTCCCTCTGGCTCTGTATAAGAAGCTGTTGGGTGAGCCAGTGGCGTTACAAGACCTCGCTGGTCTCTCCCCCACCATGGCTCGTAGCCTGCAGCAGTTACTGGACTACACGGAGCCCGACCTAGACGACGTCTTCTGCCTTACGTTTGAACTGACCAGGGAGGTCTATGGAGAGACTAAGCACTACCCTTTGAAACCTGGCGGCGAAAAGATATCAGTTACTCAGGAGAACAAGTAATTTGCATTATCCCCTACTTTTGACAACTATTGCAGTGCTTAAATTAAGAAAGTCTGTTTGGAAATTAGTATCAAAAAGTATAAATTGCAATAACGATTTTGCTTTACTTTGACTTCTAATCTTTGCATTATATTGTTTACAAAAAAATCATGAGTGTATTTCTTTAAACAAAAATAAATAACTTCTTTATTACTCGAAAATAGTGAAAAATAAATTGAATTTTGCAGGAAGGAGTACGTAGACTTGTATGTTGATTTCATTCTCAACAAGTCAGTAGAGCGCCATTTCCGAGCCTTCAGGGATGCATTTCACAAAGTATGCGGTGGGAGAGTTCTGAAGCTTTTCCATGCTCACGAACTTATGGCAGTTGTCATTGGTAAGGATTAGGGGTGGGTCGATTCCAATTTTTTCAGATTCTGTTTCCGATTCTTTAAATTTAAATTTATCGATATTTATTGAATCTGGGTACTTGTGACACTTTAAAGTCGGAGCCGGATATCCGATTGCTTTGAAAAGAAATACTGATTTTTTATTTATAGGACAATAAACTGAAAGTGCACGATAATTTAAAGTCGGCAGGGCAATGATTGGTATATGGTTTCCTGATCGGAGTTTCATCTAAACAATGACAAATTTTTCTAATTATGACATCGCAACAAGTATAAGGAACATAATTCTTTCTTTTGTTGTTCGGCGGCGGGAGAACAACGAACGTCTGGAATTGATGGGATCGGAATTCACTTCAGACGATTATTTTTGATTCCGATTCTAACTCTTAACAATCAGTAGAATCGAGAATTCTCGTTGACTCAACACTAGTAAGAATTAGTTTTATCTGTATTAAGTAAGCAATAAATTAACGAAATGTAGCAAACATAGTATAACTAGCTGACCCGGCGAACTTCGTAACGCCTGACAGTAAATATATGTTAACTTTAAGATTGGCCATGTTCTGAAGTCAAATTGCATTACGGCTTCATTGTGAAAGTTTATATACTGTGGGTCGCGGCATAGTGAATATCAATACTGAAACGATGAGACATATTAATAACATTCCCATAAAACCAATAAATCTGAGTGGATTAATTCACAATTTTCAAATCCAATCCAAACCCAAACTAAACCTAACTGTAATGCGGCTTTTATCGGAAACAGATACAACAGCTGATTATTATAATAAATGTAATATATATAAACATTGTAATTATTTTTTATTGGGCCAACATATAAACACGTGACTTCAGACAGAAAATAACAATATAAATACATAATCCCCCGAAACCATAAACTATTAACGTGGCGAATAAAGCTGTTCATTTTGTACAGCACATATTTACTTCATAGTTTTACATTAATGAATGATTCAGATGGCATTGCAAATTGCTAATGGAAAGTAAACCAATCAGCTGTAGCTAAGAAATCAAATGTTTTCATTGTAGAAAATTTGTAAACAAACTTACTCTCCATAAGGTTAACATTAGAAATTTAAAACGCCATACAATAGAAACTTATAGGGTTTTCGAAAATATATTTTCACTAAAACCTTCCTGGTTACGTATAGAGCAACTTCCTCAAATTTCATGGCCATCGGATGAGTAGTTTGGCAACGTATAAAGGACATACATACATACAGGTATTCAATTTTATATATAGAGATAAAGATGATAAATTAAATTATTAATTTTCTGACTTAGCCTTAATCTTTTTAGGAAATGAAAACTATGATTGGGAAGTGTTAGAGAACAATGCCGACTACAAAGGTGGTTACGCGAGCTCCGACCCAACTATTCGCATGTTCTGGGAGGTCTTTCATGAGCTGCCGTTGGAGGAGAAGAAGAAATTCCTTCTCTACCTCACCGGAACTGATCGTATACCAATACAAGGTGAATGTTAGTCAGTGGTTTAACAAATCTAGACCAAACAGAGCTCATTTGCCTCTTATTCTCTTGTGTTAAGATTCATTTTCTAAATGACAGAGTTGGGTTTTACCTAACTGAAAACAGGGTGATGTTAGTTAGTAATAAGACCAGGGTTTGGACTTTTCCCTATTAAAAGTTAAAAAAAAATGCTACTGGCATACAATAGACATGTAAAAATAAAATAAAAAATATTGGTATAGTTGTTGTATAACAATGGCCAATTTAAAAAATCAACACAGACACATACACAATAAGAATACCTGCTCAGTAATGATTTCCCAATTTGATTTAGCGTACTATTAAATAGTTTTTCTTACAATTTAGAAAAAAGGTTAAAATTTTCTTATAAATGTTGCCAATTCTTTTTTGTACAGAATTGAAAGAATGAAATAGTTCACCTCATTACTGATAAAAAATACAAACTCGTCAATGATACTTATTTGTAATGCTATCAATAACATTTTGTTCTGTATTATTTATTGTTATAGGAATGAAAGCAGTTCACATAACAATTCAGCCTGCTGGTGATGACAAATACCTGCCAGTGGCACATACCTGCTTCAATCTGCTTGATCTTCCAAGGTGTGTAGACTAGTTTAGATTTCTTCCATAAATTGATTTACTTTTTTCAACCACAGTAGACCCCAACCTCACAAAGACATCATCAC
Organism: Nephotettix cincticeps; assembly: GCA_023375725.1. Taxonomy (NCBI): domain Eukaryota; kingdom Metazoa; phylum Arthropoda; class Insecta; order Hemiptera; family Cicadellidae; genus Nephotettix; species Nephotettix cincticeps. Next base: position 37,964,410 of record CM041791.1, read on the forward strand.
GAGTTTCGATGTTCCAAGTGGGTAGTTGCTCACTTTTAATTTCATTTTATGGTTCTCCATTAGAATCCTAACTGTACTCTCGTAATTGCTCATAGTTTTTTTATTAATCACTTCTACTACCATTCAAAACACTAAAACAAACTCATTAAATTCACGAGAGTTCACAAAGATATCATTGTGAGTTGCCATATCGACAAAGTGAGAGTGTAAACAAACAAAAGCCGTATAGTGTCTGCAACTGGTGTTTGTCAGAGGTTATTGTGACAGATATTACATTGGACAAACTCATCGAACATTTAAAACAAGATTTAAAGAACACATTCAAGCACTTAAATCCAACAACAAAACTACATGTAAATCAAACTTTGCAGAACATTTAATAACATCAGGACACAATTACAAAAACATGACAGAAAATTTATCAGTACTGGAGTTCGAAAAACAACGTGACAAATTAAATGTTAAAGAAGAATTGAACATCTACATTCATCGGAAAAAAGATCCAACAAATATTTTAAATTCAATGTTACCACCACATATTCACCCAATCTACGATCAAATAGAAAAAATAAGAAACAAAAAAACATAAACACATATACATACAACATCCATCTCCTCTCTTCTTTACTTTTCAAAATTAACCATATGACATTTATAAATTTTATTTACATCAAGGTTATGTTCTTATTAATACACCACTTGATAATGGACTGAAGTCTGAAACATGTTGTGAATTTTTAAATAAAATAATTTCTCAAAAAAAAAAAAGGGTACTAAGTTATGCATAATTATTTTATATATATATATACCGGTATATAAATTTTAACGACTATTGTTTTTGGACTCTGGGCACCTAAAGACGAAAAAATAACATGGTCCCGGGCTTAAGTCTTACCATGAGACCTACGGTAATAGCTTCTTCCCTATGGGAAATTCGCTAAAATAAACTAATTTAAATTATATAACTGATTTACAATATGTTTTTTTATCTGGTCAAGACTCTGTTGGCAGGTATCGCACCAAGGAACGTCTCCGGTATAAGCTGCTGCAGGCCATCCAACAGACCCAGGGCTTCTCTCTTGTATAGCTGACACACACCTTGCACATGTACATACTTTTAGCTCAACCAAATAAAATTCAAGGTAAATGTAATATGATTCTCTTTAAATTACTTAAACTTAATTTTTGAAATAATTTAAACCTGCGCTTAAGGCTTGCTATTAAAGGTTTACTAATTAATCAGACAAGAAAGTCAATTTAGAATTAAATGTCTGATAATCTGAATTTTTTTTAAGTATTTGTTGACTCTTGATTAAAATCTTTTCTTTGGCTGAAACTTTTACAACTAAAGATTTTCTATTAAAATGTAAAACCTAACATGTGCCTAGAGCCTATGCTGTGGGATTAAAAACAGTGTGTGTAAACAAAATACTAATATCAAAACTGATAACATTTATCAGTGGAATCAAAATCACTGTTCATACATTAACAACAACACATTAAAATATAAATAAAATATCAGCAGTTTTTACACTTTGGAGCCTAATAGTGGTTTAATACTGGGGCCTGGGGATTTTAGGGTAGTAAAACAAAAATTATTGTTACAACAAATTTAATATAATCTATACGTAAATATATTTTTGGAAACAGAAATAAACCGCCTTGAAAGAAACATTAAATACTTATCATTTGCAAAAAGTTTGTAATTTTGACACAAATATAAAAATCGGTAAAAATTGATGAAAACAAAAATAGCTACGGAGGTTCATTTTACAGTATGAGCTTTTGTATGATATAACATTTAAGGACACATAGTTCAACAGAAAGAATAAAATACCCTTGTAAAAAACATGAAATACCTACTTGTTATTTGTGAAAAATTTGTAATTTTGAAATATAATTAAAAAATAGGGAAAGATTTATGACATCAAAAATGGCTACGGAGGTTCGTGTGTACAGTGGCTGGCCTTTGTATGATAAAAAAACTGTGAGTAATTTGTAAGTTTCGTCGTCATTACTATTGATACTCTCATCAAGCAATACGCCTAAAAGAACCGCAGACTAAAAGAAAACCAAAGATGTGTAAAGATTAATGACTAAAGAATATGTTATAAGTACCAGAACCCCTATTATACGCCAAAAATTTGATGCTATGGAATTAATAAGGCCGCCCGATCTACAGTCGGGCACCGGCCAATGGGACAAACAAGCTAGCCCGACCTAGGGTTGGGCGCCGGCTTCAAAGTGTTAACCTTATCTGACACCTCTTCTTCTTTCATATGACGAAATAAGAATCCTTGAAACTCTTAATCCTAATCAAATGTTTTTTGTTTTGTGATTTCTCTTCCAACCCTTTTTTTGTTTATATTGTTTGTTGGTAGTTCTCTTCTTGCTACCCCATCAACAGGTATTATCTTGTCGTGCCTTACGCTATCTTCGTTAACTGGGACAGGTTTGTCATCCACCTCATCAAAGTCCATGAGTGGAGCAGGCTGGAGAAATATTTTGCTTCACCTGAAGGTTTTATCTTGGACCTCTACTACTATTTGCTTCTGTTGAAATAATCCATCCTTGTCTTTTCAAGTCTTTCACATAAACTCATTCTCTCTTTTTCTAAACTTGCAGTTTCCGGGCAAATTGTCTCGTATCAATGTAAAACTTTTGATTCTAATAGTCTTTTCCCAACAAGGCTATGTATCTGAGAGTTCAGTGCATTGCATCTCATTAGATAATTTTTACTCAAGATCATCCAAAACATCAGTACCCTCCCACAAATCTCCTTTCAAGGGTTTTCTAGAAAGAGCATCCACTATGAGCAATTTCTTACCTTAGACATGGACTAATAGAAATCAAATCTGACAAGCCTCATCATGACTCGTTGAAGTCTAGCAGTTAAATCATTGATCACCGATCAGCATGTCCCCCATTATAAACATAAACCAAAGGCTTATGTTTTGGCCTCAAAATAAAGTGAGTGTCTATTAAATTTTGGGTAAACCTCTCACAAAGGTACTGAGGTTCTTGCTGAAGTAGAATATTATGCACCTTGCAACACATCATGACCCTACAAATGGCATCCACCATCAACATCCCAGCAGCAACTCTAAAAGGAGAGACATGATCAAAGCGTTTCAAGCAGAAAATGAAATGAATAGCAGAGTTTTGGAGCTTTTGAATTCTGCTCATGTCTTCTCCGGAAATGCTGTTTCCATAGGCTGGGAAACAGTAAGTGAAGACCGACAGGACTAGTGACTGCATGAGGTGCAGCTTAGCAGACTCTCTGAGCAAGCTTTTAAACCTGTACAGTCCCCTTATCCTACCCAATGCTCGCTGAGAAACGTGTGTGATATGTTCCGAAAAGGTAAGCTTGCTATCAAGCACTACACCCAGAGTTTTTACCTTATCACACACATCCAAGCTCTCGCCCCCGAGCTTAACATTAACTCCGATGTCATTGAGGGACTATATTAGGTCGTGTGGCGCTGAGTTTTCTCTACCTCCTCTTGGGTATTGTATTAGGTATATTTTAATATGTAATACTTAAGAAAATGATATATAAATTTGCTAAGGAAAAATTATGACACTATTCAGATGTATATGTACGTACATTTGATGAATAAAGATATTGATAAATCTGAAAAATAACTGAAAAATAAAGCCAGGAAAGAGACCAAATTAAAATTCTACAAGGTGATGGCCATCCCAGCTCTTCTATATGGCTCTGAAACCTGGATACCGAAGAAAAGAGAGTGGAGTACATTGCAGGCAGCTGAGATGCGTTTTTTGAGAGCAGTGAAGGGGTGTACCAGGGAAGATAGAATTCGGAATGTTGAAATAAGGCAAGAACTCAACATATTCTCTGTATGGCAGAAAATTGAAATCAACAAGCAGAACTGGAGAGATCATGTTGAGCGGATGGAAGATATTCGTATTCCCAGGGCGGCTCTTTCGTATCAACCAGCTGGAAGGAGAAGTGTGGGCAGACCGCGCAAGAGATGGATGGGAAGAGGCTTTGAAGTCGGAACAGACAGACCGCCTAATCCTTGAAGGAAGACGACGACGAGATATTGATTGATTGATTGATTGAGTGCATCACAGTACACTTGCCTATGTTAAGTTTAAGCCTAGGACTCTGTAGTTTCTTGAGATGATAGCTAGTTTCATTAAGTCAAAAATTATGTTTCTGTAATTTATTTGACTCTATTTGAATATATGATCAATAAATGATATGAATAAAAAATATTTTGAAACATTTGACTTGTGAAAGGTGTTAGTAGGTACACTATAAAGTTTTTTTGTACATAATAAACTCTGTTATATTTAAATGTTCCGATAATTAGGTTTTATGTGCCTCTAAAATAATTTATGTTTTTAAACTACTTAAGTGACAAAAGGAATTTGTTAATTAGAATATACAAATTTATATTATCTAATCAATAGATGTTACTAGATTTAATTACAAAAGAGTGATATTGATTGATACCGAGATAGTTCAGTGAACTGTGAATTATTTTAAGAAGGATTTTTCAAGTGAGTCTATGTGTCTATTCTATGGCAGATATAACATCAAACAAATTGTTTCGTATACTTGACTCTAACTTTGAAGATGTTTAAATAGGAAGATTCAAATAATTCTAGGTCTGAAAAATAATGGGAAACATTTGGAAACCATTTGAGAAATGTAAAAGGAGTTAGTTGTAGAGTACCTGATCTATAAAATTAATTACTTTAACTTGTTCGCTGCGGGATATGAATGGTAAACTCTTGTATTTATGGACGGATGTTGATGACACTTGGTATAAATGATCAAAGAAAAAATTTTTTACGCTAAAAACATCTACTTTAAGTGTTCCTCACAGCAGCAAAACTGCATACTCTTCCCCATGTTAATCTTATGGAAAGTAGACAAATAACTCTCATATTTATCTACAGATAACAATACAACTTGTCATATATTATTATTATGTTATTGATTTGGAAATTTGCTGAGAACGCAGGCCTGCTGCGACGGGGTTAGCTTTCTTAGCTTCTTCCCTATGGGAAATACTTTAAAATCCCCCAACAATTTACAAATCTCTTTCACATATTGCACCACAACCACAAGTCATTCAAAGTTAAATCTTTTTAATTTTACAAACAATAAAAAATTTTATATAGATTAAAAAGTATAATTTATAATTATTATATTACAAATATTTACAAAAGATTGTTTATGAACTTTTATTTTACTGATGACAGTGAAATGTATAGAAACATTCACTGGGACAGAGACTCAGAGCAAGCAGTACGCATCCACTTTGTAGGGTAGTAGGCCTACTTTGACCTGGAATGGGATTTAAGAACTTTTCCCTTCTACATTCCATTTTTTAATCCTCTAGTATAAATAGACCAAACAGAAGGGTTGTCATGAATATTAATCTGAAGATGAACTTCAGATTATATCAGAAAGGTTCTTCATCAGTATTCCTAAGTTCCTCCAAAGAATGGAGGAAAACGTTCGTCCATATCGTCCACACTGTCATGGCTGCGTTGGTGACACCCACTTGCTGCAGAAACCATTTTTATTCTAAAAATTGATTTTACATTATATTTAAGTAACAACATGAAAAAAAGCTCACAATATAATGTATCTAATAAATAATGTAAATAATAAAAAATAAATAGCAATATTCTAAACCAGATTGCACAGTTAGACAGCCAACATCATAGCCTAAACACTTACACTAACCATCATGCCCTCTGCAGCACAAGTGCACAAAAGCTTCCATAAAGCGCTGCCTTCAGCAAACATGTTAAGAATTAAAAAGCTGCAGCTTGTCATTTCTCAGAGAATTAAGACTTGTTTAACATTAATTTGTATAAAATATAAATTAAAAGTATTTTTATCAAAGTTTTTCTGCCGCGGAGGCATAGATGTCTTGAAGGTGGATGAGAGGAGGATGTAATTGGAGATTCACAGATCACATGAATGAACTTATTGTAAGGTTTGGTTTGTTTTCAGGTATCTCCATAGATGGGAAAGTTAAGCAACACCTGTATGAAATTTGTATTTTTTGGAACGTAGATAAAGGTGTGGACACATTTTTATGAAATACCTTTGATTGAAATATTGTGTTTTTTACCACAATCATGACAAAGTCTTAGAAATTGTGTGGATTTTAAATAATGGCTCACATTCCTACCTTTGGTTACAACATATGTTAATTATAGAACCCCTCTTTTTGTTTGGATTTTACTTTAAGCTATATATTTATATTCACCTTCTATACTTTATTACTTTTACCAAACAATTCATTAATCATTTACCAATGTTTTTTATATTTCCCTTGTTGAAATTGTGGTCAAAATAATTATAAATGAGTGTGTAAATAGAATTATTACATTTTTCACCAATGCTTCTATACATTAAACCCAAGTATATTTTGTTCATTTAATATTTTGGGGACATACTATTATTACAATATTAATTCATAAGCTAACTCTTTAGTGATGAGGAAATTTTTCAATTATATTTCCTCCTGTTCTGTAAAATGCTTAAATTGCCCATGTATCGAATTTCTGTCAAATATTTTCATTTTTTAGAAATTTAGAATTCAGTTTTTATTAAATGTTTTTATTTTGTAAGCCAAGGTTAGACCTTTTTTGTACCAAATTGTTTATTTGTGGATGTTTAGCAAATAATTATATTTGATGACTGAATAAAAAACCAGACACGTTTCGGTTTATAACCAAAACTAAATATTTAAATAAATAATTCTGTGAAAAGGATTTCTTTCACTATAATTTGGTGGTTTTTTGACCTGTTATACGTATATAAAAAGTATTGTTTTCGACAAAATTTTCGAATTTGAGTTGAGGGTGGATATATCCGTTTCTGAATCCAAAAAAGTGGGTTTTATATGTCTGTTTTGTTGTGTGTGTATGTGTGTCTGGATGTGTACAGTGCCACAGCCTACCCCGTTGGTCCGATTTAGATGAAATTTGGCATGTATTATATATACAGTATCTCCAGCGTTTTTTTCATTTTTTTGAATTTTTTATTTTTAAGGGTATTTCACTAAAAATTAAAAAAACGTAAAATATCCAATTTTCTCGAAAACGGCTCTAACGATTTTGATTAAAATTTGATAGTTTATAGTGCACAGAGCACTAAATAATTTGACACCACCCCATGTCTGTAAAAATGACGGTTCAAAAGTTATGGGCTTTTAAATGTCAAAAAATCAAATTTTTAAATTTTCAGCGAAAACAATAAAAGTAAAGTATAACTTGACTGGTACCATTGAAACCAGCTTAAAAAACTAAACAAAATAGTATTTTGAATTATTTGTCTACGACTAACGGTTCCAGAGAAAAGTTAAATTTACTGTCCACGATAAACGCAGTACGTTGTCTGAAAGCGCCCAATGTTATTCTTATGGAAAATAAAAAAATCAATTTCTTCCTTACTTTCCAATTTCCATGAAACTTGTAGAAGTGTAAGGTCAAATCACCAAACAAATGCTCAAAAGCTGTATTGAGTTCATACATTTGAACAATAAATTTTAAATGATATTTAGAATTACTTTGTAGAACATAAAAGTTTTATTAAGATTGTCTTTTTTAAATTCTTGGAGAAAATTTCTCCACTGGTAATTTAATATTTGACCTGCGTTGAAAAAAATCGTATAGCGCCACTTGTCTTTCGCAAGTTATTTTCTGGGGGTTAACATCCACTTAATTTTACCTGAACCAGCATTTATTGTCACTCATTCTTTGTCGTTCTGGATATTCATAACTGAACTTCTTCTTTAACTCTATATTTCAAAAGTCATTCCATACATATAACAGTAAAGTCCGGTTTAACTAGATCTGAATCATCCAGATCACGTTGAAAAAAATAATTAATGACATTTATAATGCAATTTTCATCTTGTGCACCTTCAACATTTCAGACTCAACCGAAGTACTTTTTATTTGCAGCGAGTATCAGTAACGATGATTGCGTAACATATGAGAGACACCAAATATTTTTTTTATTGGAGTGTTTTTTCTGACCTAAAACTAATCAGATTAAAACTTTTTAACAGGTTAAACACATGATATACTTTACGGCAAGTCGCTGTCCTCATTACTGATATGAAGTTTGCAGCTCTGCACTGATATTGTAGGTGCTATTCACAATTGTTGTCTATGCGACATGGACGTCTATATCCTATTATATTTTCAGATAGATCCGGATTTTCCGCTATCTGGATTCGAACTCTGCCACATTAATCCGGAGAGTTTACTGTAATTAAATTTTTTTAACCATATTAACTTAATTCAAACTTTTAATTAGTTCATCTTTTCAAAGTTGTATGGCTTGTTAGTTCATTGTTTATTAAATAATAGTTCTTTAAGAATGAGAATAATTAAGAATTCTTCTTTTAAAAGAATAGTTTGAAGGTGAAATCAAAACAATGGCTAAACAGAACTAACTTTGGAACTGGGCAGAGCACCGTGTAGAACTAAAGCATTTGGTTTATTGCTGATCAAGCAATACCACATCATTAAATTAAATTGTCTTTCCTTGTGGAATTAATGGAACTAAAATGTAGATGTACCTTAAATTATATGGAATATTTTTTTCAATATATAAAAAATATCGTTGATAAGGTGTTCACAACTGTGCGAGAAACCTCTTTTTTACAATTTCTTCACACTGTATGTAATTGTTTGAGAAATATTATGATATACTTACAAAAAATATCACATGTATTTTTATAAAATGAGGGCTTTTAATGGAATACAACACAAAAATTATGGGGTGAATGTTAAGATTTTAAATAAAGTTAGAATTAATGAAATCATTTTGAATGAGTTATTATCATGTTTTTTTAATATTTTTTAGCATTTAGCAAAGTTTATCCATATAAGCTCAATTTAAATTATAAAAACTTCTTTTAAACTGTTTCTCTATATTTAGTTTTAGAGGACCGATAAATGTATATTTTGTTGCATTTTTGTAGGACAAAATGTAGGTTGTACTAATTAATTTATCTACTATTGATGAATTCAGAAGGTATAATAGCAAAATTAAACCTGTGACTGTTTTCAATGTTTGGGTTGATTCCCAATACCCTAATTACCCAAGTTATAATTGGAAGTTGAGTTCTCAAATAAAACAAAACTTTTTAAACATTTAATCCAAAGTTGTTAAATGTACCTATCTATAATTTGTATGAATTAACAAAAAAATTATAAATATGTATTTATATGGGTTATCCCTTAATTAAACAGTTTAAGTAATTCAGTTAAGTAAATAAACTACCAGAATTTGAACCTTTAAGGTTATTTTAAGTTGTGTAAAACTATATATTGGTTGCATAGGTTAGTAAGAGAGGGTAGCAGCCTACCTGTACTGACTGTGGAAATTAGCGCAGCAGTTTATATCATTTCGTGTCAATTGTGTCTGCCCCAGCAGCACTGGCCAAAAAGTTTGTTTGTTGTGGTGTCTAATAACTTGTAAAATAAACTACAATAATAGTAATGTCAACTCTATTGCAAATTTTATTGTCAGAAATGCAAAAAAAATCAATATTGTGGTTTTGGTGAAACATTGAGAGCTTTTGCACAGTGTCTTGTGTCAAGTGTAGTAATAATTTTTATTAAAAAATTATAGTATATACTGAGTAAAATCAGATGAATAAGAAGCGAGTTATTACCTGATACTTAAGGAAAGATCTTAAGTACCAGATATTTTTTCAGTTTTTTTTCATCATTAAAAACAGTTTCTGCATTTGGTTGTGAACCACTTTTAAACAGATTCATATATAGGTGAGGAATTTGAATTTGATGTTCTTTGATTGAATAGTCTCAAAATACTGTATTTGTGTGAAGTAGCAATAATGAACTCCAAATTGACGTAAAGAGAGAAGTGATCACTTGAGCAACAGAGGCACCTGATATCAAACAAATTTTGCGCTAATGTTACATGTCATACAATAGGACTGGCCAAGCGAGTGTGTTATTAATTATTATAATAACACTCAATGGTTTTCCACTCATTTGAAAACGTTGCTTTGAATATAATGGAATGGGTTTATATATGGCTAGATCAATCCCTATCAATTCATGTTTTGTGAATTGTATAAAATTTTTAATAAACTCAAAACATTAATACTTATTTTATTTAAAAGGTTTATTATAATTATTTAGTTATAGTGTAGAGTAATCTAATTCTATTTAAATTAACTTATTTATTTTTATTTAAGACTATTTTTTCATAGGAGTGTTATTTTTCTATACAGTAGAACTCCAATTATCCGAATTAATGGGGACCGGGACCCATTCGGATAATCAAATATTCGGATAATCAGGGTTTTTTTAAGTGCTATTAGGGAGAAAAAAAGCTACGTTTTGATATTTGTTTTGATATTGCACTATTTTTTTATTGAATTAAATGTAAGAAACATGATATTTTCACATGTTTTAAATATAAATAAAATGTACTTACATTTTACAAGCAAACACTGGCTTCACGGGGGGAAGAATAATAGCACACTTAGACTTTTTTTGGACAAATTTTTTTCTGAAAGTGATTTGGATAATCGGCGATTCGGATAGTCGGAGTTCGGATAATTGGAGTTCTACTGTACTTAAAAAATAATTATATAAATAGTTCTTAGGGTTTCAACTTATTTAATATATTATAATTTATGGGGTTTTGTTATATCCCTAATGAAGGAACAACATATTTAAAGATAAAATATAATTTTAGGCCTTGTTCTTGCTAAATTCACTAAGGCAAAAAACTGGAAAAATATATGTTAAGTTAGAACTTTACTTTTTAAGACATTTTAAAATAATAAAAAAGTGATTAGTAGGAACAATCACTAAGGAAAATGATAATATAAAGCTAATATTTTAAAATAATATTAATCGCAGTCATAGCTGAGTGGGTAGAGTACTGGCCTACCACCCAAAAAACCCGGGTTCAATTCCCGGTCCTGACACATGAAATTTAATTTCTCAGACTGCCACCGTGCTTCGGAAGGCACGTTAAGCCGTTGGTCCCGGCTACATAAGTAGTCGTTAGGTCACGTTAGAGGCAGTAGTGCGACCTGAAAACTCTAACATTAGACCTTGGCCAGAAGGTTACACGGAACTTTACTTTTTTAATATTAATCTGGTCTACAAATCAATGCAATTAATTATAATGTTGAGAAATGCAACAGCAGCTTCATAGCCAATGTTGGTGTCACCTACAAAACTAAAAATAATTTACCAAAAATTGGTGGGGCACAAAAGTTGTCTGTTACCTACATGTCAGTAAAATTAATTTTGTATAATCTTTTAACTAAACAAAATTGTAAACAATTGTTAGGTATATTGTGGAACTGATAGTGGACTTTTAGATGTTAACAAATCAGTTTTCACAAAAAATTTGCTATAATTATTTAGTTCATGATATATTGAGTTATTAAGTTATTATATCCTTTTTCACATTAATCAAGATATATTTTATGCAATATCCAATTGACCCAATAATATACTTTTTATCATAAGTTTAGAAAAAATGGTTTTAAGATGAAAAACCAATCTTTATTAATTAGATAAAACTTTTCTATCTCTACAGTAAAGGTTTCAACCAATTATTTTACAATTGACAGAATGCAACTTAAAATCAAACCTGTGTTATTAAGATCCATACTCTAACAGGTTTTAATTAATTTTGCCTCATGGTATTGAATATGTATATAACTGATGTACATAAGATGTAGATAAATATGAGATGTGAGGGGCATTTAAGTGACAATTTTATTATAGAATTTCTGATTAATATGTGAGCCTAAATTTTATTCTCTATTTTGAACAATTTTGTTTTTGTCTTGTCTTAATTTTTTTGACATCAGTTGCTGATATTTATTTTCTGATTCTCTCATATATTTTTCTCTTAACTTAATGAAATAATGAAAAGTTGGGATTATAAATGATTTCTCAGAGCTAGAGATACAATTTTGTATTTTTACCAAATGTGGTGTTATTGCTTGTTATCATTTCTAAGCTAGTATTTTACATTACGATCAAGGAGTATAGCCTAAATAAATATTATGACTTTCCGGTGATTTTCATGAAAATGTTTTACTTGATTGTGTCATATGTTATGTATTTAAACTTACTTCCCTAACATGCTTAACATTAGTATGTTAAATAATGGTGCCTTAGTTCCAAAAACGTAATCAGTAATTTATAAATTCTGGTAGTGTATGAACTTGAGTAATGGTATTACGCAAGTTAGTATGTATGCTAGATCTTGCCGAAGACGAGGAGTTACTTTTGCAGAGTTGATCAACAGCTGTGAGAATGAACCTTGAGCACCAGTACCATCCGCAGAAACTAATATCAAACTAGTTACTGGTAAAGTTACGTTAGTGACAATAACACGGTTTAAATCACTAATGATTGTCCATGCAAGAATATTGTTATGATCCTGGTTATAATAAATTTGTTTTATTTTGCTGTAATTGTGTAATATTTTTGCCTCTTGCCATTTAAATTTGTGATAATTTTCCCATGCATGCTTTTCTAATCTAGAGTTTGCTGTGTCTCCTTTCTTTGTGTTGTTTTTGTGTTAATTTAACCTAACTTTAAGTGGGCGATTTGTTTCTCCTATGTATTCCCTATCACATTCACACGGGATGCTATAAAATACATTCTCTGAGGCCTGATCATGGCCTGATTAGCGTGGAGGCAAAGTGTATCGTTGGTTGCCTGGAAAGTTTGTAAACAATTGTTTTTTTCTTGTGCTGTTTTATTTTCAGCTGCAGCCGGATGACACTGGACTACGCCATTAGCGGACAAGAGGGAAAGTAGCGACCGCTTTGACGAGTGGGGGGCTAGTAGTGGTCTTTGTGTCGTGCGGTCCTACTTGTTTTTACATTGGCTAGCTCGGAGGCGGAGTGTTAGTGTTGTTGGATTGCAATTTTCCGAATGTATAAAATAGGCTTAGTAGAGTGTTTTGTTTACTATTTAATTCTATAGTTTTATTTTTTGTTGTGTTTTTTGACCGGTTTCTTTTATATATAGAAATAACCCTTTGTTTATATAAATGTAATTATCGTTAGGCACTTGAAAACAGAAGTAGTTGAACCAACTCTAGAAACGTTGTGTAGATTTTAAACACAAGACGCGTTGGAAATGTCCAACTAATTGTTAACTTAATGATTCGTTATGAAATAGTACAAATACACAATAGAGTTCAGCATTTAAATACTTCACATAATACATAGACCTAAGATTTTACTACAATTTACAATTTATCTTGTTGCTATGCCAAATAGACTGCCTATGGTAATAGCTTAAAGGGTCGTCGCATGTTGGGGAGATCGCTCTGGGCACCTGTATGTTCAGAGGTTATTCAATACAGCTACTCATATTGCAGCTACTCATATGTATGAGTAGCTGCCTATTATGGCCGACAGCCAACCTTGGGACTCTGATAATGACAACGACACAACCACAAACCTGCCAAGCAACATTGCAACGAGCCAAGAAGCATTGTGGGGTTGATGAAGGAGCGGCTGACATCTCGCCCCGGGTGCCAATAAACCACGCAACAGCCCTGATAGCGTTTTTCCTTATAGGGAAATTCACTAAAAGTGCTTTTCAGTTGAAAAAGGTAAAACAATGTCTACTCAACAGTTCCAAGTTGAGGATTTAATGTTTTAATGGAAGAAAGAAAAGTTTGAGTAATTTTGTGTTGGTAAAATGTATTACTAATAACTTTTTTTAAGACTAGAATAATTAGCTTGAAAAATTAGCTTACTGTAACACAAGTAAGGAAACCTAAAAGTTTTAAGATATAACAATATTTATTTATACAAAATTGTACAAAATTAACTAATAACAGCATAACAAATATCTTAGGAAACTCTAAATATTGAGCCTTCACACCAATACTATAAGCTTTGAAATGTATATGTATATATCATTTTATAAATTACAAATTCACATGTCTTTAAAAAATCACATAAAAATAACAAATAAAAAACATATTAAAATGAATCATCTTGGTGGGATTTCAATGGCACTAAAACATATGCATTTTATAGAATAGCTTTCATATAATTTCATACAAATAAGTATGAATTAAATAATTTTAATGTCTCTTTATACTTGGTGTTTTAAGTTTACGGTGCATTAGCAGCTATGTTCTCAGGTTTTTTGTTAAGGTTAAATTTGAACGGAGGAGTTGAATATGTCTTATGATGCTGCAGCATTACTCTTTCTGATGGCTCTAGACTTTATGTTTTCCATAGTCCTTGTAATCATCCAATAAGCAAAAGCAGGGGACAATGATTCCATAGTTTTGATCACACCAACCTGAAACACACAAAATTGAAATTGTTAAACGTTTGAATCTGTAACTGATGAATGAAAAAAGTGAGAACATTATGTATCATTTTGGTTGTTTTTAGCGGAGTCAAACAATCGATTTCTGTCAGTGTGGTGTGTGTGTTTGTGGATAGCGGAATAACTTAAACCTTAAAGCATTACTGAAAATCACACACGGTCCCTGCTAATTTAGTATGAAATATATAAATATTTTCCCAATGTTATTTTTGTATTTAGGAAGCTTGAATAAAGTATAAAAGATAAATTTGCTTCATTTTAAATTATTGAAGATTTTAAGACTATTTTTAGGTATTCAAAAAGTATTTTTTTCACCTGAATGAACCATTTCAGTTAAAAATAATTAGTTAATAAATCCTACTCCATAAAAATATTCACAAAATATACACTATTTACTGCTAAAACACAATGAAAATAAACACATATCGATAAAAATGTCATTAAATAAGGTTAGCAAACGTGAAAACAGCTGGCCTCAGTGATTCGCAAGTTTTCTTCATAATAGCAGTACGGGAGCGCACAAATACGCGCAAAAGTCGCCTAGCAACTAATTTCAGTCACTAAATATTTCAACAAAGCCACCATATTGGTTTTGTGAGAGCATAGAGGTGTTAAAACAACATAACCATGCAATCTATCGGTTGTTTTGCGAACTACAGTGCAATAAATATGACTAAATGATTGATCGTGAATAAACTCGTTTACCCCGCCATGCGACCCTACTGCACTGCGAAAAATGTTAACCAGTAAGGGTTAAGAGCAGCTGCTAGGATTTGATTGAAATTTAAAATTATGCCCTAATGCAACAAAATATCCCTAGTTAAAAAAAAATATTTTTATGATTTATCTACAAATCGTTTTCATTTTAATTACCTGAAGTTTACAAAGAAATAACATGGTAAATATTAAAAATTGCCATTCTTCACGATGTTGACTTGAGGCTTACGATGCACAAATTGTTGATTAACTTGAGTTTTGTTCTAAATAATGATAAATATCTTAATATATCCAAAATTAACTTAAATTGCCAAAATAATTGCTTTTAAAATGTCAAAAATTAACTTTTTTCAATTTATTTTTGCGTATTCAACTGGTTATTATAATGACAATAAGTTGCAATGGAAGAGATCATTTGGCTTAGTGGCCAGTAACTTTTACCAATGACTTGTATATAGGCTATAATAATATAATTAATAGGCTATAATTGAATTGGTTATATTAATTATAGCCTATTAATTTTAATGTCTCAATGTTAATTAATGTCTCAAATATTAGTGGTATAGATTCCTGCAATTTAAGAGAAGGAATTTATCTGTATTTATCTTTAACAACACAATGAATTCATGTGTGTGTAAATTCATGATGTTGCAAGAGCAACAAAACAAATCTAGAGGCGATTTTATCATAAAACTCGTAACAAGCCTCGTCGTAATACTTTGTTTGGAATGAATCCGTTACCAGGAGAGAGTGGGGGAAGTAGCCAGTGGTGTGCTCCTCAATGCCCACTGTGCGGAGTGCCGAGCTGACGTATTTAGCAGGAGAGGGAGCCATCCACGTGGGCTTCTTGATCTTGGACATCTTGGTGGCCACATATCCAGGTGTTAGGCACTGAACGACAATACCGTAGCGCTTGTATTCTGATGCCAGGTCTCTGCTGAACTTGGATACAAACACCTGAGCATTGTCAACATTCAACTTTATTAATTTGGTTGAATGAAATGACCTGGTCTAAAGTCTATTGATATAATCAGAAACATCAATGTTATATTCTTGAAAACTTTTGAGTAGTAGTGTATATTGATCATTTTTTATCTTGCTGAAAGTAAAAGAAAGTATTATTTAATAAACTTAGGAAATGTAAAGATTTGAATTCTTCCATATAAATTTGTGAACAAATTACTTTATTTACATTATTTATTTTATATACGACATTTTATATAATATCTTTGCTTGCTGACCTGTTAATGTAGAATTATAATGACCTAAGAAATTCACAAGTAGTTAGTTAAGACTACATATATTTCGAAGCTAACAGCTCCATAATCAGGTTAGACAAAAAAATTACGTATCGCTTGTGAAACATATATACAAGTTACAAGTACTTGTACAATATTGGAACTTTCTATGAGTTCCCACAATTTCTAAACTTTTGTTGCACAAAACCATCACTAAAAAGCTTGATTCCGTTAATGTGATTTGATCACTACAAAAATATTTATTAATTCTGTAAATGGTACCAAAAAAGTCCTCATAGCTTTCAACTCAGATCCGAAAATGAATGGTACAAGAAGAAACTTTGTCTCATTACCTACTCATAAGACCTCTACACTTGAAAAATCATTTAATTAAAACATATGAAAAGTGTTAAACAGAGTTTTTAAGTATAGCCCAACATGCTATTGAATGTGAAATTTTTGAAATAGACTTAGAAATAGAAATAGAAAAGGCTAAAAAAAAAGATATTATATATTCTCTCATTTTCTCTGTTACCATATTTGTTGTTACAGTCGACTCCCTCTATTCCGGACACCTAGGGACAAGACCCCTATCTGGATTTAAAAATCCCGGACCATCCGGCAGTTATATATTTATAAAGTTATAAAAATAAGCTAACTGGTGTGTTGTGATGTTATTTATTTATAGTTTGGCCGGGAATAAATAAAATGTGTTCAATCCTGTTACTGCATGAGAAACACGACCACGCGCTGATGACTCATTTCCAAGAAGTAGTCCGGACTAGAAGGAGTCGACTATATATTTACTTAAGATTTTTAATTCCCTTGAAGATTTCCTCATTATTATATCTTGAATAAATTATGCTCATTGTTATATCTTGTTAGTTTAGTTCAAGACATGTTCTCAATATACATCAATGTACCGTATCCAAAAAACGAGAGTAAATATTCTTGATTCTTGTGAATTTTTGGTTTTTCTGGACTATGGTATCGACTTTTTCGACCAGTTCGGCAATCACTATGCTGGGTCTTCCACTTTACTCTTCCTCCTGAACATTAATTTGGCCATTTATCAATTTTAGGACCAGCTGATGCACTGCACCTTCAGTGATAATGTTGACCCCATAGACTTCATAAAGCTTCCGACAAATTTCTATCAGTTTCCTTTTTTTCTGAAACCTTATTACTAAAAATATCTCACAGTTTGTGGCATTTTAAATTAATGAAATTTCAAACTGCCAACAATAACATAATGGAGTACATTACGAACCTCTGACTGACTAGCACGGTTAGATGCCGACTAAATTGCGTAACACCAAGATGGTCACGCTAGCTCCACCTCTTGCGGACAGATACGAAAACACAATCTACTTTCAGGATAGCCCTTGTATGTAATAAGTTATGGATTATTGTTTTTATAAATGTGTTATGTGTTTTTTTAACTTGTTTTTATGAATGTAAAAGTCTGCTCAACAAATGATGTTTTTGTGATTAACCTAGTGATCCAACTATTTGCTCTGAAATACCCATAGTTTTTACCAACTTTAGCTAGCTGCAAAGGAGGCTGTAACCAAGATAATTATTTTCATAATCAGAATCTTACTGATGACTGGACAATAATGATCTAAAGAAATTTAGTTACAAAGTATTCTGTTAAACTGAAGGGTTGACCTTAGAGGCTCCGTAGACAGCCAACATTGGGCTGGGAATGTCCCCAGCAGTGGAGCCAATGTTGATGACGACGCCTCGCTTCTGCTCACACATGTGCGGCATGACAATTTGACACATAGACAGCATGGCTGCGATGTTGCACTGGATTATGTCATGGAACACCTGTCAGCATTTTATTAACAATATTACATCTTTCCTATATTCTTATAGTTAGGACAAATCAATCAAATTACAAGAAGTCTACTTGAGTAAAATCTCTGAAAAGACTAAAAAAATCATCCTGATTAGAGACGGATCTTATTACACAGTTTTGACTGCAACATGTAATGCTGCACTTAGGGGAAATCTATCTATTCCAATACCATATTCCATACCTGATGGCTCATTCATAACTTTCAGCTATGGATGGAATGGCAGAACTCCAAAGTCTGTTACTCGGCGAAACCATTTATATCAAGTTACGGATACCTTTGAGCCTTTCTGAATAAGGTGGATGAATTCACCAACACTGACTGTTCTATCCAGATATTTCAGCATAGCATACATTGGAGAATCCAGAGAGAGGACATGTAGATCAAGTGATTCTTTTAACAAAGACTTTCAATGTGGAGAAGCCTTCTTAGGGATTACAAAGGAAGGAAAGCCCTATCAGAAGATAAAAAAAGCAATGTGTTTAACTATTTTTGGCTAGTGTCCTCACCAGTGATGAAGGGATTTTTCAGCCTGTGAATCGTACTACTTTTGTTATGGAACCACAAGCCATGTCTGCAGTCATCGATACGCTATTTCTTACTCTCACAATTCCATCAAGATTAGAAGAACTCGCTGAGCTCATCTGTTTAATGATCTCAGCGAGTTCTTATTCTTCTATAAGAATGAACTTACAGCCACCTTCCAATCCCTTGGAAACCAAAAGTGCGCCTCCCACTTATGCCTTTCTTGCAGAATTTCTCAAGCTTGTCAAGGTTTTTTTGGAATAGATTCAACTCCTGTTTGATAGAATATCTTAGAAATTGTTTACAAATCAAACTGTAATAATGAACTATAATTTATACTAAATGTAACATTATTATCTGGAGAGATTTGATTTACCTTGCTGTGTTCGCTAAGCGAGAGGAAGTAGTCTGGGTATGGGTAGCTAAGGCCAACATTGTTGACCAACACACCTATGTCCATTCCATACAATTCCTTCTCTATGTGGTGATATATACTGTTGCCCTCTGTGAAGTCTGCCTCCACCACCTTCACGTTCACTTTATAGTTGTCTCCTGTAGAAAAAATAGTAAAAATACCTTTGTAAAAAACTGGTTATAAACTTTAGTTTATACAAAAATAAAATAATACTATAATTCTGATTGGGTCCTGGTCTATACTTAGCTAGTCTTCAGAAATTGTCAAAATAAAAATTGTACACCACAATCAGAGGAATCAGTAAAAATCCTTATATACAGTATAATACCGTACATTGAACCATTTTTTTGCAAGCAACACTCTTCCTTTATATCTCAATTGGTTTAATTTTTTTGGTGTGAACTAAATCTCGATTTATAGTTTTGCAATAAGGTTTAATATTTTCAAAATTAGTTTTTGCTGGGTGTGAGCTTCATTATAACTTTACTATAGTCAAAGAGTAACATAACACGAACAAGGGTAAACACAGTTAGTTAGCTGAATTTTTTGTTTTTACTGAATTTATTTTAATTATAAGGTGTTGCATGTGATGGATGTATTGCACATTATTTTGTATGCATTGTAATTATATCTTTGGTTTTCCACAAAGATAACAGTATGTTTTTAGAAATTTATCTTTTATTTAAATGAAATAATTTAAAATGTTACTTTAATTTTCCAAATATTGGTGTTTTGGTTTTTTCAAAATTTCTTGGTACAATGATTACACTAAGATTATTTATTTATATTTAAATAAACAAACGAGATCGCACACTAAACGCTGGCAAGAGTAAAGTGAATTTCATAGATAGATACAGTATTATATCCAATACTATAATATGAGCAAAGTTTGTATATTTGCACAAGGATTTCGAAAACAGCTCTAACAAATTTCTTTAAATTTTAGAAATAACTAATTTCCGAATAGAAAATAAGTTCTAAATATTTCTAATGCCCAGGAAAATTCAGGTTTTCTTGCGATATTAAGTTTAAAATCTAAAAAATTAACATTAAGCTTATGGAGAATTCTATGTAACAATACAAATCAAAACATCTGTTTATAACCATTTGACAGTTGTTAAGTGAAGATGGCTAACAATTTTTATATTTGGAAGATGTGAATAGAGGTTTTGTATACATATGTATTTGATATATGCATGCAATAAATGAAAAATATCAAATTAGTAAACAATTTGTAAAAACTAAAGAGTAAAATAACTGTTAAAAATAAAAGCAGAGAAAAGTATTTCCAAAATCTATCGTGTTTTGATAGAAAACTTATTCACTGTATTGCTTGAAGCCTCTTAAACAAACCAATTGGTGAAAATTTCCCTTTTGCTTTTAAATCTTTATTCAGAATCTAATACAATCATTTGACCGTAGATTATTAATAGTTGTACAAATAATTATGATAGCTCCAACAATAGTGCCTGGTAACACATTCTAAACTACATTCAGTACAACTCCACCTTAGCTCATTGCCTACGTGGTATATGGACTCATGTGTTAAAGATTTTGAGATCAATCCCCGACCTTGGCGGATATATTTTTGTTTAGATTTTAAGGAGGTTGGTAAAAAAATATTTGCGTTAATTGGTACAATTATTAATAATACAATTATTATTTATGTTTTTATTTCAAGAAAGCAACTAACGACATCACGTTCTGTCGCCGACATAATTGAAACAATAATTATTAAATATTTGTATTATATTTATTCCCTTGAAATTTTCTTATTCTATCCGAGTAAAGCTGAATATGCAGGTTCGCTAAAATAAGAGTTGTTTTACATGGTAATATGCTAATGTCAACTAAGTAAAACTTAATACCGGTACCAAATGATAACAAATTATGCTAATAATTAAGCGAGTATACCAATTTATTCTCCATAAGAATTACATAGGCAGTGAGTATGTAGTTTCGCTGCCATAAGAAACGGAAAATAAATGAGTTATTAATGTTTAGTTTTCTCCGTAAGATTCACACGAGACGAAGTACTAAAATGTGTTTACCATTTTAAAAATCTCAGAAACCGATTGTTTTTTTGAGCTGAATCCAATGGTAAAAGGAAAAATTAAAAATTTATACATTAAAAATTGAAAAACTTGTTTTTGGGGTACAAAACCTCCCTGAAAGTGTAGTTAATGTAGTTTGATTGTGTTGCCAAACAAATTTGTCCAAGATATTATGGAAAGGAAAAACTCCACCTGATTTTATAATAATCAGTCAGTAATTGTGAACGTTAAGTTAGGCTATATATTTTAAAAATTTGAATGAACCCTAAAAACATGTTCAGAGGTAGAATTATGAACATCCTGGTCCCAGGCTTAACTGTGACCATGCGGGTCATGTGGTGAATAGCTCACTTTTCGATAGATAATTCGCTAATAAGACACAATTCACTTTAAATACACAACTATAAGCATTAGTTTTAATCTATTAGCGAATTTCCCATAGGGAAGAAGCTATTACCGTAGGTCTCATGGTAAGACTTAAGCCCGGGACCATATTATTTTTTCTTCTTTAGGTGCCTAGAGACCAAAAACAATAGTCGTTAAAATTTGTATATATATATATATGTAGGCTATATATGTATATATATATATGTGTCTGTGAACACGATAACTCTCGTAAAAATGGTCCGATCGAGACCAAATTTAGTAGAGACGTGTATTCCTACAAATGCTCGGACGAGTTCGTAAACCAGACATATCGGTCAATAGGAACAGGTAGTTTGGGGGGGTTTTGTACCCCAAAACGGGGTTTTTTGTGTTTTTCACATGTCATTTTTAAAATTTCAAATTTTATATTTCACCATTAGAATCAGCTTAAAAAACTACACAATTAAGTTCCTTAAAGTTTTTCTCTAACTCCAACGGTTACCGAGATATTAAAAAATCTAAACACAGTACGTTGTATTGTGGGGCTCCAATGTTAATCTTATGGAGGATAGGGAAAAATTAATATTTCCCATATTAATCAATATTTTTTTATGAAACTTGATATTTAGCTTCATGTGGTTGAGATCTATCCTTTTATGCTTAAAAATCATAGTTTATGTTTTAATCATGGCAGTAAACCTGCATACTCTTTTCCCATATTAATCATATAGGGAATAGGCAAACTCCTTTATTTATGGACAGATGTTGATGAAACTTGGTATAATTGGTTAAAATAAAAATTATTTATGGTAGAAATGACTACTTCAGTGTTCCTCACAGCAGCTAACCTACACACTCTTTCCCATGTTAATCTTATGGAAAATAGGCAAATAATTCTCATGTTTATGGACAGATTTTTATAAAACTTGTCAAATATTATTATTATATTATTTATTTGGAAATTCGCTGAGTACGCAGGTCTGCTGCGACGGGGGTATTCATTTTTATTTATAAGCCTCCTGAATTGGTGCATATATTAAATAACAGGTTACTAACCTTATAAATCCGTCAGTCCAATTCTTTCCTCTCAACAACAACTTTGTTGTTGACAGGAAAGAATTGGACTGATGTATTATAAGGTTAGTAACCTGTTATTTAATAAGTTTTAAAAATATTATCAAGTACAAAAAGAAAGTTAACTCACGTAATTCCTGAGAGACTGCATCCAGTTTTGATTTTGTTCTGCTAATGAGGACCACGTCCATTCCTTTCTTAGCCAGCTGAAAATGTTAAGCTGATTTTAAAATATATTTTCTCTGCTTACCTTCTATTACAATAAGATGTTTAAACGGTAGTTTATATAGTTGAAGTGTGGCCATGTGCGCTAGCACTATTCGTAATGTTAACACAAATATTTATATACTAATTAATTGTAATCAATATAGTACCCTAATAACGTTAAATACGTTATCTTACGTAAATACGTAGTACGTATATCTTTATTTATTAACCCATTAACAACAGATAAAGTCAAGAATGTAATTATTCTTGATTTTAAAAATGGAAATGCTTCAGGTTTTGATAATATTAAAGCAAATATTTTAAAATAAACTTTAAACTTTCATTTTAAACCTTCAGCTATTTTTCTCTTCCAAATATTAGCTTGATTGTAGCAAGTGTATCCTGATACATTGTATAATATCATCAACCACCATCCTGCAATAACACATGAAATACAAGAGATTTTAGCGAATTTCTCATAGGGGAGAAGATATTACCGTAGATCTCATGGTAAGACTAAAACCCGGGACCACGTAATTTTTCTTCCTTAGGTGCCTAGAGACCAAAAACAATAGTCGTCAAAATATATATATATATATATATCTGTAATATATATGTATACCTATATATATATATATATACAGTAGAACCTCGATTAACCGTCACCCTTTTAACCGTCAGTTTCTATTAACCGCCTCCCCGCTAGCTCAAGAAATTTATGTTTCAGCGCCGAGCCGGATTGTCTGTTGAGGCTCTATGATGAGTAGTGACGACTGTACTGCACACTTGCAATGTGCTGGAGTCATTGGCGGCAAGGGTAGTGACCCAGCTGGTTAATCCTTTACACTGTATTCTGCATTCTACTGCTACTGTTTCATTTCAGCTCAGTATGGTGCTGGGCTACATTGAACTTATTGCCGATTTCGAGTGCAATGCCTACTAGTGTTTTACGTGCTTTACCGTTTATTGATGACAGTGTTGTTTATACGTAGTGTGTAAATGCTCTTCTGTTATGACTGAGAAATGGAAACATGTAGTTTTAGGACTCAACAATAAACAATAAATTATTAAATGCTGGTGCTTCATCTCAGAAAAATTAGAAAAATATGACCGCCTGAAGAGCTCGACGGGAAAAGAAACAAAAGAAAATTACGGACTATTTTAAGAACTAAATACCGGTAACGTCAGTTTTGAGGGTAAAAGTACGTACATGTACAGTTGATATTTCATTGTTTTCTTAATAAAATATTTTAATAAAGTATTTTTCACTTGAACTGACGTAGTTTTGTTTTTTCTTATTTAAAATAAATTCACATTAAGTACTGTGCAGTAATCATGAAAATGAATTAGGACTTACAATGACGCCGTTATAACATGCAAGGCAGTGAATTTCGATGTTGCCACGCCATATATATATATATATATGTGTGTGTGTGTGTGTGTGTGTGTGTGTGTGTGTGTGTGTGTGTGTGTGTCTGTGAACACAATAACTCTCACAAAAATGGTCCGATCGGGACCAAATTTGGTAGAGACGTGTATTCCTACAAATGCTCGGACGAGTTTGTAAACCAGACATATCGGTCAATCGGAACGAGTAGTTTGAAGGGGTTTTGTACCCCAAAAATGGGTTTTTTGCATTTTGCTCATGTAATTTTTAAAAATTTCAAATTTTATCTTTTACAATTAGAATCACTTTAAAAACTACACAATTTAGTTCCTTAAAGTTTTTCTCTATCTCCAACAGTTACGGAGATATTAAAAAATCTAAACATAGTACGTTGTATTTTTGGGCTCCAATGTTACTCTTGTGGAGGATAAGGAAAAATTAATGTTTCACTTATTATCTAATATATTGGATGAAACTTGATATTTAGCTTCATATGGTTGAGATCCATACATTTATGCTTAAAAATCATAGTTTATGTGTTTATCATGGCAGCTAACCTGCATACTCTTTTCCCATGTTAATCATATAGAGATTAGGTAAACTCTTTTATTTGTGGACAGATGTTGATGAAACTTGATATAAATGGTCAAAATATAAATTGTTTAAGCTAGAAACACTTACTTCCAGCATTCCTCACAGCATCAAACCTGCATACTCTTGTCCCATGATAATCATATGGAAAATAGGAAAACTCCTTTATTTATGGACAGATGTTGATGAAAATTTGTACAAATTGTCAAAATAAAATTTTTTTTGCTATAAATGCCTACTTTTAGTGTTCCTCATAGCGGCAAAGCTAAAAACTCTTTCCCATGTTAATCTTATGAAGAATAGGCAAATAACTAACTCATATATTTATCGACAGAGGCCATACCAGTAACATATTTATAAAACTTACCGCTTCTGCAAATGCTTTTCCAAGACCATCCGTAGCCCCAGTTACAACTGAAACATGGAATAAAAAAATTATTGTTTGTGATTCATATACAATTGGGACATTAACTATATCGTTTTACGGAGCTGATAACCCGCTTTGACTAGTGATAAGTATTTGCTCTTTTTTATAAAAGCCAAGACAAACTTTTCTCGTACATTTGTAGCCATTCTGTATCCTTATCTTTTAATTGTATATTTTGAATAGTAATTGTATACAAAATTAGTATATGTAGGCAGAAGGATTTTTTAACTGATTTCAGACAGCCAGCTCAAAGTAACAAAATTTTACTTTTAAATATTAACAAAAATATAATAACGATTCACATGCATTTCAACGTATGACCATCTTTTTAACGAACTTCCCATAGAGAAAAAGCTATTTTGTAGATGCCAAGAAACCTTCCAGCCCATTTATTGGGTTCATGAAGAACCATATAATTTTCTACTCATGATAAAGTAAAGTAGTAAAGCTGATTATTATAATAAACGTAATATGTATAAAAATTGTAATTATTTTTCACCTCCAACATATAAACACGTGACATTTAATCAGACCGAAAATAAAAAATATAAATACATAACCCCCAAAAACTGTTAACTGTTTACGTGGTGAATAAAGCTGTTTATTTTGTACAGCAAATAATTACTTAATAGTTTTAAATTAATGAATGATTTAGATGACATTGGGTAGTAAAGCATATTGCTAATGGAAAGTAAACCAAAGAGCTGTAGCTTCAGAAATAAAATGTTTTGATTGTAGAGAATTTGTAAATAAACTTACTCCCCATAAGGTTAACATTAGACATTTAAAACGCCATAAAATGAAAACTTATGGAGTTAAAAAAATTTTTTTCGCTAAAACCTTCCCGGATACATATAGAGCAACATCCTAATTTCATGGCAATCAGATGAGTAGTTTGGCAATGCATAAAGGGCATACATATGTACATAAATACAAACATTCTTTTTTTAAATATAGAGATTACAAGTAAACACTAATTTTAATTAAAGTACCTGTGATAAAATGAAGTGTTCAAAATGTACCCCGCCCCCATCGTCTGGCAATGTGGTAATCAAAGCCAGGAATCTTTCAACTTTTCAGGAACTTTTCATCAATAATTATTACCAATAACACAACTACTTTTAGAATGTGAAAGTGACTCTTTGGGTTTTCCACAAATTGAACTTTGACTGTGACAGTTGTTATCTGTAATTTTATTAGGAAGGTCACAGTTCAGTTGCACTGAAGCTTTCCAAGGGTTTTGTTATGCAGATGGAATAACTTTTAGGCTTAAATAACAAGTTTTAAAATTTGTTATTAATCTGTTTACCGTTATGTCACTTAGTGAGCGTGAAAGAATAACTCTTTTTTTATGATGCATGGGTGAAGAGATGATGAAATATCATACGAAGTAGTTTAAAATTCAAATATTTATAACTACTGCATGAATGCACCTTTTGAAATACAGTTTGCGGCATTGTACTCTGCTAAGTAGGACCTTTAATTTGATACCAAACTCAACCTATGCTGCCATATAAGAATTTTGGCTGACCCCTTGTGGACCATTCCCCAAGGGGGTCATCTGGTCAGTAAATATGGCAGATGTGTGCGTTATTATCATCAGTAAGCACGTGTGAACTTCGGTATTTATTTCTGTTGTGGTTTAAAAATTAAAAAAGAGGTTCCATACTTAATTATCACCCTGTATGTAATGGTATACGAAATCATACACGTTAGTTAGGTAAATTAATATTGTGATCATTGTAGAGCAGTTCAAATAGATGGTTAAACAAAACCGTAGCTTAAAACACAAAGCATAAGCAGGAAGACAAGTCCCTGAAAACTGATGTAATATTAACCCACCAAGAACTTGCTACACCAGATCAACATTTGGCAAGGTCGAGATCTCAGACGAGGAATTACAAAACCTGATGTATCAGGTTTTGTACATAACTGTTTCAATAAATAATTATAGTTCTTATTTACTCAATTGTGTGCTGTTATTTAAATTTGTACTTGAGACCAAAAAAACGTTGTATTTGAGATACTATACAGATACTGTATACATGAATACATGGAGTAATGTATATTAAATAATAGTTTGATAAAAGATAGAATCATTTCACTGTAATTGGATTCACAAAATTTGTATATTAAGTGTTATTTGAAGTTATATTGTCATTGTTTTACATTAATGAATGATTCAGATGACACTGGATAGTAAAGCATATTGCTAACGGACAGTAAATAAACAGCTGGTTTAAGAAATCAAATGTTTTGATTGTAGATAATTTGTAAACAAACTTGGTCCCCATAAGGTTAATATTAGAAAATTAAAACGCTATAAAATGAAAACTAATTGAGTTTATGGAAACTGAATATGCCTAAAGCATGACCGGATTTAGATATATATATACAGGGTATTCATTAAAGTTGGGGACAAACTTCGAGGGGTGTAGTACTCATCAAAATAAACAATTATATATAACGTTTTTTGTATAAAATACAAAATGGCGGCTAGTGGCTAAACAAAAGATTTTTTGACATATGTTTATTAGAAATTTGTTGTTTATTTTGATGAGTACTATCACCCCTCGAAGTTTGTCCCCAACTTTAATGAACACCCTGTATATTACAAATGTTTCGGAAAAATCTGTTTTTGAATATATTAAATATAATTTTCATGTTAAATATTACGGAATCAAACTGTTAAATATCAGGTTATATAGAGTGATTATTATTAACAGCCAATGTCAACAGCATTCTGCATACTCGGTCGAACGATGTTGCATGATGTAATTTTAAGCGGTTTATTCACGGTCGAGATGCTGCGCAGTAATCAGGTGTAATCATCATTTAAGGCCCTGATAATTCAATGCAATTCTCATTCACAGTTTTTGATTTTTCGTAATCAGGTTAATTTATACCTACCAATTGAATTTGCTGTTTTAATATTTTAGTCACATTAATAATGAAAATAATATGCCTAAGCAGTTTTCATACATTTCATCACCCCTGGATAGTACTAATATTAGGCCTACTTAAACACAATTTTGACCTAAAAGTGTCATATAGTAATTTTACGTATCATATTGATTATATCACCCGATAATAAGTCGCCAGATCGCCAATGCGATATTATTTGAGTAATTAGTAAAATTTTTTCTCCAAAGATAACTTTTTAGTATAGTATATTAATTTTAAAATAGGTAAAATTAAATCTAAAGAAACTAGTATTGATTTTAATTTGACTAATGATGGTTATATCTTTTTATTCAATCACTTTCATAAAACTCTGTAAAACTTAATGACAAACTCGTAGCTTTGCTTAAAAACGTAAACAAATCACATGGAATAACTTGGCCGTATTTTGTCGACACACCGAGAGACAGTCTGTCACAACCAGGTAGCCACTTCCGGTTATTGATTGTAAATTCACGGCCCAGGTCACTTGATCAAGCTAAGTAAGTAGACCAGTAGCCTATGAGCCTTGGTCGTGTAGGCAACGTCACAGTGAGAGTGAGATGATGCGGTTTTGGTCTGGGGGAAAGTTATTGTACCTCTTAATTTTTGGCCTCTGGTTCAGTAATTGTGAAGATAGTTTTGCATTGATATTTTTAGATGAGAAACATTTAAAAAAACTAGACGTTAGACATTAATTAAAATGATAGAATAATTTGAGCCAAATAGTATTTTTAAAGTAGCTACCAAACCAATAGTTGTCAAAGTTTCAATTATATCATAATTTTACTATATATAATATAAATCTATTATAAACAGGGTGTCTAGCAACACGAAAAACAGGGAAAAGTCAGGGAATTTAAAACTGTATTGAAAAGTCAGGAAATTTTTACATTGGTTAAATTTTTTAAAGGATTCAGAACTTACATATTTGTCAAAACTGGCAGCATTGAAAATCTGAGTTAGGGAGTTTAATTGTATGATAGCAAGCAGCCACCATTCTTTTTTCTTTCTACTCATTAGCGAGCCGGTTTGGAAATGAATGAATAGTGTTTTTTTACGAATGCCATGTATTTTTCTTGTTCGCTCTTCAATTAATGCGATTCTGTTTATTTGTTCGTTTTAATTTAACAATTTGATTTTGTGCGTGAATGAGTACCGTACTGATATTGTATTTATTTTTAATGGTGCCTCCATGTTGTATTTAAAAATTAGCTGATAGTTACACACGTTTTTAGTCAGGGAAAGTAATGCATCTAATATGTAAAAGTCAGGGAAAAATCAGGGAATTTCCTTATGATGACTTGCAAGACACCCTGATATACCGTGCAATTTGTAATTAATTGTTTGGGTACGATTGGTCTTTAAGGTTAAGCCGGCAGAGCAAGTAAATATAATGTATCGTTAGTACATTCAACCCTTTGAGAATTACATTCATTTCATTTCCCTTACATTCATTTCCCTTTGAGAAAGAGCTTAGATCATCATTATGTTAAAGGGAATGTTTTCAGTTCTTCTAAACAGATGTCCTTAAAACTATATTACGTCACTTCTGTTACAATTTTCGCGTGACTCCCCCGCCCGAAGCTTAGACATACCCATTGCGTGCTGTCACACAGCTGGTGGCCTCTGTCTCATTTTAGGATTAACTATAGTATACTACTAGGAAGGATTTTGTATCGAAATATATGATTAGGGCTTTGGATATAGCAGATACGTGTCGATGTCGGCGGTTTCAAGGTCACACGTCGCACGTGTGTAGGTCGCGGCTCGCGGGATGGTGGCTCAGTGATAACAACTTTCTCCGCTATCTCCGGTCCGCCACGCTACTGTCGCTGTCGCTGTCGCCGCTTGTGAAACGACCTGTTGCTGTTGTTTGCCACCGAAATAGAGGAAGACCTCGTGGCTGTTGTTACCGTCCACCGATGTAATGATTGGTGAAACCGTCTGGTCCTCGATTGTTTATTCGTGACGTAATCAGGCAATATGTTTGGAAATCTGCATTGGAAATACTGAACCTCGGAGATTGAAAGGGAATTTCCGCCGGGAGTAATGCTTTCAAAGTACCTGTATATCGAAACTACTAGCCAAAATAAAATTGGCGGGTAGACCTTATCAGCACTTCAGAGAGGCTTCTCTATTGTATATTTCCATGTCTTTCCATTTCACAAAAACGGAGCTTAGCGTAGGGGCCTATTTTTATTAGATTGTGAAAGTTTACGAATTTACAACGGAATTTTTCGTTGCCATGCCCATTTAAACGTCAATAAATTCACCATTATATCAGGATGTGTACCATCCTAGTTGAACTCTTCCTCTTCCCTTGCCCAAGTTTTCAGTGCACATTTCAATCATAATACGAAAATGTTTCAATCATAATATATAATTCTTACGAACTCAACGAATTCCTATTATTTTATTAATCATCCGTGAAGATTGTCTCCGAGACTTTTCATAAGTTTAGAAAAGTTTTGGAATTTCTGTCTCCCATAAGAAAAAGCTTGGGCTTAGGTTTGCTGCAACTAGTAGTGAATCTTTTTTATCGTGCATTATATGTGGAGCAGTTTTTTGCAACACTTCTCTTTCATATAGACTATTAACCGGTTGTTATGTTTGGAGTGTCACATTAATACGCTATTAACTAACGATCCTGGTGAATGAATCAGCTGATTTTTGTCAGCAACAAAGCTACAAGTCAACAAACCCATGACATTCACATCACGCTCACCCTTCACTCATATTCCTGTTTGGGTCCGTGTCTCACAAATACGAATAAAAAAATCGTATCGTAGTTTTGCAATAATACTTTGGATTTTCATGATTATTTTTCTGCTGAACGTAAGCCTCTAACGATGTTTGTTTCCCAGTAAGATTTACGTTTAGAAATAATTTGTCTATCAACGAGATTAGATTAGATTAGAGATCGCACGAAGCACGCTGGCGTGAGTAGAAGGAATTTGATAGGATGTATATTATTTTCATCATAGTAATCGAACATTACTGAAGTTTGCTGCAATAAGGGTTGCTTTACATTGTAATATGCTTCTATTAGGGTAGTTAAATAGGTAAAACACATATCAAAATTTATCTATTCTCTATAAAAATTACATGGGCATTTAGTACATAGATTTGCTACCATAAGATACAATAAATCTGGGTTTTTATGGATGTATTGATAAAACTTAACTAGACGGACTTGCATACTAAATTTCGGAAGAATATTATAAATAAGTGAGTTAATTATTTTTGATTATACTCCATAGTATGTAATTGAGCAACGTTCTGTGTTTACCATTTTGAATATCTGAGTAACCGATTGAAAATCATGATTCAAAATACTAAATTGTGTATTTTTAAGCTGAATACTATTGTAAAAAGAACAATTAGATTTAAAAGAAAGATGGAAACCCCCATTTATGAGGTACAAACCCTACCCCAAACGTGTAGTGAATATAGTCCGTTAACATTGCCAAACGAATTCGTCCAAAATATTATAGAAACGAACATCTCCACCGAATTTTTTAATTCGGTGGAGATGTTCGTTAAATTGAAGTCGTTATCATCGTGACATGTAACATATATGCTATATAGTGGCAGAGGCGCTGGAACTAGTGTTTGGCTTCAAATTGTGACTACTTAAAAGGTGATACAAGTGTTAAAGTCTAAATCGTTATATTAAAGGAATTGAAAGTCTGTCAGACTTTATTGAACACGTATTTCAAAAACAAAAAAATTACTTTTCAGTAAAATTAAGTAAATCTAAATACATAGAATGTATGAGCTGTTGCGTTATAAACAAGTCTAATAAAATACATTGGTTGTATAGTTACAACACAATACGGGTCTAATGTTATCAGCTACTGCGATAATGACCTTGATAACAACGGGACTAGTCTTGTCGCTGTCAAGGTCGAGTGGACAACACCATATTATCTTCCTGTACTGGCCACTATGGACCGGTAGCCCAACACCGAGACAAAAAGATCTCGTCCTGCAACTCGGCATGGACTTCCTTGTATATCCAATCTCACCGGTTCCTCCAGTTTCAGTCTACGTCACTATTGTAGGTAATTTCGATCAATGTCGGTAAAAACTGTATTAAATCTAACATACACAATTTTGGCAGAAAAAACTTTTAAAATATTTAATTTTTTACTTTACCAACTCTTGGCATTTATAAAAGTTTTAACACAGAAATCGAACCATCTATAGATTACCAATAGCCCCACGCCGCTCTGTGGGCGACAGGAATAGGTATTATTTCTCTAACATTAATTATAAACTTATGTTTCTCTCAAATGTTTCTGTAACTTACAGTTATCTGCAAACAATCATTATCCCACGCTAAATATACATTTAATCTCTACATATACGATTCATCGATCATACCATACAATACAAATATTTTCAGTAGAAACTGTGTTTACTCCTGCTTACCTGTTATTAACGAACTAACTCTTTCCCAATGTTACTAGCCCTGTACGTACATTCAGTAATTATTTGTCAAAGAGTTAAGATATAAATTACTAAACTGATTGTTTTTGTGTAGATTCCAATGGTGCTAATAAAATCATATTTAAAATAAACGTTATCTGCAGAAGTTTTCATTATAATGAGCAAAAAGTTGTTGTGTTCGGTGCAGAATCGTGATTTTTGTGCGAAACGAAGCCGAGCTCAGTTGTGCGAGATGGTACGATAATCCCTTTTTTAGTTTTATCCCTACTTTAAGTGTTATATAACACCTGAAATGAGTATAATGTGTAAGTTAAAGTAGGCTAAAACTATAAAAGTGTAAATCATATTACACCAATAAATCATATTACAATATTAATCATTTTTAATATTTTAAAAGTAAAATTTTCAATGTCCCACCATTTTGTTCCTACAAGGGTTAGGGAGTCAAAATTTAACCAGAGTATTTTTAAAACGTACTTTATAAGTAGTGTAAGGTTTCAAGATGGTCGTTGCATAAATGGCTAAGTGATGAAAAACAAACGCTTGAACGTCTTCGTGGGACATCCGGTATATAAACTATGATTTTATACTTTTATAGTTTTAGCCTACTTTAACTTACACATTATACTCATTTCAGGTGTTATATAACACTTAAAGTAGGGATAAAACTAAAAAAATATTATCGTACCATCTCGCACAACTGAGCTCGGCTTCGTTTCGCGCAAAAATCACGATTCTGCACCGAACACAACAACTTTTTGCTCATTGTAATGAAAACTTCTACAGATAACGTTTATTTTAAATATGATTTTCTTAGCGCAATTGGAATATACACAAAAACAATCAGTTTAGTAATTTATATCTTAACTCTTTGACAAATAATTACTGAATGTACAGGGCTAGTAACATTGGGAAAGAGTTGGTTCGCTAATAACAGGTAAGCAGGAGTAAACACAGTTTCTACTGAAAATATTTGTATTGTATGGTATGATCGATGAATCGTATATGTAGAGTTTTAAATGTATATTTAGAGTGGAATAATGATTGTTTGCAGATAACTGTAAGTTACAGAAACATTTGAGAGAAACATAAGTTTAGAATTAATGTTAGTTTATAATTAATGAACTGTTTTGCATCTGCCCCCCCCCCATAAAGAGGGTTGTTTTAAGGCAACTCAAAATTTTTGAATGTAACTCCCAAGACCGTCTTATAAAAGAAAATGAATTATGGAAACTATATATCTTTATCTCAACCCAGTGTATTAAAAGGTGGAATTTTCAAAATCTCGTGGAATTTTCGCTCTTGAGTAATTTTTTTTAAATAAGCCTTGACTGGTTTAGATAAGTAAAAAGAATATATGGAAACTCCCTTAGGATGTAGGTTTGCTGAGACTGGTGTATTTTACGTACGTTATCAGTTACGCTCAAGAATTCACGTAATTTATCAGATAAAAAACCAACGACTACCACTAGGTAGAAAAACTAATAATAATTTTACGCATTTTCTGAAACGGAAGTGATCACTTTTAAATCACGGTTTTTTTTATTTGTGTGGGTGAAAATATATTCAAGCCATTGAATAGTTGATCCCTGTGGGGAATTAGGAATATTTATTACGTTTTATTTTTATTCTATTTCATTTATATACCTGTAATATTTATTCTTCGTAAATGCATTACTAATTCGTTTGTGGTATTACATACAGTTAGTAAAGACATAATTTGCTTATCTGTGATATAATCTAGTCCATTTTAGAATGTTTTTATTCACAATCATTAATATGGTGTATAGCAATGGTCACCTATCTGGTAGGTTTCCATGAAAATAATGATGATGTATATAAAAGTTACTCGTATCTCGGTCACACACACGTCTGTTGTAGAGAGGGACGGCGAGCTGAAAGCAAGTTCCGTTTTGTCTACTCGGCGATTTTATAAATAGAACACTACTTGTTCGGCACATTTCTAACGGATTTGTCATTTCCACAGAGCAAACGTTCTGCAATTATCGCCAAACACAACACACTGGATTAACAGACCTATAATTATCAGATGTTACAAAACGCATTCTATAGGTACCCAGCCCCCACCTGAGCAAATCAGGTGTAGAGTGAATGGAGAAATCTTTGTTCAATAACTGTTAGTTGGTATACACAGATATATCTAAGCAAATTAGTGTAAATAAGTTAACTTTATGACACTTTCGATAGCTCTATAATATACGCACTTAATGATTTATTATATATTTAATTCATGAATTTGCCTAATCCGCCAAATTTACGGATCAGTTAATTTCTACAAAGCACGTAACAAGCACAATATATTATTATTTCAATGTAAACTTAAAATCCAGTTATATGTTTGCAATGGAGACAGTAGGTCAATAAGTTTATAGTTGATTTAATATTTTAAGATGCTGGTGTAGATCAAAGTAATTGCACTGCACGTTATCAGACATCTAATTTTACAGTACTTGTCACCTATTGTTGGGCTTGATATTTTCCTTATTATGCTATTTCGCCATTTAGAGCACACATGTACTGGTAGTGTACTCCTCGGATGATATTATATTGTTATGGGACAATATAAAAATT
This sequence comes from Nephotettix cincticeps, assembly GCA_023375725.1. Lineage (NCBI taxonomy): Eukaryota > Metazoa > Arthropoda > Insecta > Hemiptera > Cicadellidae > Nephotettix > Nephotettix cincticeps. The sequence continues at coordinate 37,999,636 of CM041791.1, forward strand.
ATCGTTGTGCAGATATGAAAATTAATTTTGTACTTCTCTGGTAAATTTAGAAGAGAAAAACATACTGATTCGTTTAGTGGTAAAAAATAAAAACTATAAGGCTTGGAGGTAACCCTAACCGGCTTTACATCCAAATGGTGTACACAAATCAATACAGCACCACCCCGTCCTACTCACCTGCCCATTGGCCCATCTCTTTGAAGTTAACATTTAGACTAAACGCCGGAGCCAGGACGGAATTGTACACCCTTTTGATGACGGCCCTGGCGAGCTGGAAGCCCAGGATGGAGAGACAGACGACGCCGACCTTCTCTAGGGGTGTGAACATGGCGGCGGTGCTGTGTATACTACGGTGCCGGTTGCGGGTGGCGGGTGGCGGCGTCGCGTGTAGTGGCAGCACTGACTGCTCCTGATACCACCGCTGTTATCTATGAGGCCGTGTGCGCAGTGCCGTTGCGCGCAAAGTCACTGCCAAGGCCCGCGCTCACACTACCTCTATCCAGGACAACTCTCCACACTTTCTAACCTTTCCCTCCTCTAGTGTTTGCGATTAGGATTTGAAGTCCTGCGAATCTGGATGGTCCGCATCAAGCTCTCACTTTCGGCACTGTAACACGTGGAAATGTCCTTCACAATTAACTGTTGCTTATTTCGTAGTAAATTTCGGTTTCTATTTTATTTTGGTTATGCAGCTGTATATTGTTTTGAACATCCGTTTTTATGTTATTCCGAAAAAAAACATTGTTCTAAATAAATTGTAAGATAGCTGTTTAAGAACGTGTGGTGTGGAGCCGTGGGTCTAGAAGTAAAATAAAATAGCTTCTTCCATATGGGAAATTCGCTAAAAGTATCAAACATGTTTTAGCTCAATAAAACGTGGCAACGAAAATAAGTTTAATGCTGCCGGCTACACACACACACACACACACACACACACTATTAGGCGACACAAATACTTAAACATCAATCAGTAATCCCCAATGTGAGTAATATTTTTTGTAATATACTAAATAGAAACATGTCAAATATTATATCTTGTTTAAAGTAACAATAATTCCAACGCTGGAATGTTTCAGTTACATAAGAGACAAAACACAATAAAATATGGATCGCCAGGAGTAGGCCTATATAACACAGCTCGCTCGACAACAGCTCTCCGTGTGTTAACAGGACTAAACATTAGTCTGCGTCTTGATATAAATATACAGTATTTTTACTCTATCCTATCTAAAATAGAATGAGGAGAAAGAATTAATAGTTTTTGTCAAATTTACAAATTTGATTTTTCTGTAGGCATATACAGTATCTGTTTTAGAGACCCCTGAATCCAAAAGAGTGGATGTTAATTTAATGTCTGTGTGTAAGAATGTGTATGGCGCCATTGAGCATACATCCGATTGGTATAAATAATTGTTATATGTGCTGTGTATACATGAATATACTTAAAATTTTACATCCAGGCATTGTTTTTAAAATTAGTTTTTAAGGACAGTTCACCAGTAAGCACCCTTAAGAATGTAAAAAAGCGAAATTTCTCAAAAGTGGCTATAAACAATTTTGTTAAAATTGGTTTATAGTGCTTGTATTCCCAAATAGTATGACACCACACTACCAGCATATTTGTATAAAAGTTATAGTTAAAATATTATGAGCTTTTTAAATATAACAAAATTGTCTGCTAAAGCAAAAAAATAATTTGACAAGCATCATTAAAACCAACTTATAAACATTTTTGTATTTACTTCCCTGAGGAAAATAGGTTAGAACATGCATATGTTTAAAGGGAATGCTTTCAATTAATCTAAACAGCTGTTGTTTTTTTATATTTAAAATTCAATACAGTAGTTCTAGTAGTTTCTATGGAAACCTGTTACATGTTTTCCATCTTAAAAATCACCAACACCCCCTCCAGAGCTAAGACATATCCATGTCAAAATCTATACAACTATATTATAATTATTATTCTAGGACAAATGGTTGCGTAAAAAACTTAAGCTAAGCCTCGAGAAACGCCAGTGGTAAAATCTTACTTTTTCTGGGAGTGTTCATTGTTATTCTTATTGAGAGTCCTAAAAAATCAACATCTTCCTTATTTCTTATCCGTTTTACATGCCATTTGGTATGGAGCTCAAGGGCACAACATTCAATGAAACCCAAACTTGTAGTAAAGAGGTGTTTGAAAGATGTTTTAACTGCTTTGAAATCAAACAAAACTGTTAAATACTATTTGGCATTTAATGAAATAGTTTTATTTAATTAGTTTATTGTTTTAAGTTTTCTTTTAAAGCGAGAAAGTATGTGTCAGTTCATTTATACAGTTTATTCGTTAGAAAATGGAGGAAAACTGGTACTTTTATAACGTATCTCAATAATTGGGATGCATCTCGTCAAAAATGTTATGTTCCCACAGGAGATGAGGTGAGTCGATGTGGCGAAAGAAGACATTCTCCGACGTTTTCCTCCAACCATTCACTGGATTGATTAAAGTCAGAAACACTAGATTGAAGCTTAAACTCAGAATGAACCGGGACGCATGATGCAATAGTTTCTGGTTTACCAATATCGACCCATGTCTCATCCCCGTTTTTATTTTATGGTACACACATAATATAACAACGCTGTCACACCAAAATGTGTCTTAATGTCCAATCTGGTCTACTGCCTCGTAGATTCAAACTTACGTTCTTTGAATTCACATAAGCTGTATATTTCATTACAAACTCGAATGAACTATATTAACGAACATGTTTTTGTGAAGATGTCCTCTAGGCCTACTTTGCAGGTTATTAGCACCTGCTATTGTTAGTTTCAGTATAATTTAGCATATAAAATGTGAATGCAAACCTATCTTGTATTCACTAGTAATCATCATTGTTCTAGTAAATAGTAAATATTAAATAATTTTGCACATTAGGTTTTAATCAAATTCTCCTCTAGTTAATTTGCTCTGAAAATGTCTGGAAGCAAGATTATCCAAAAAACGTTTTGATCGTTCCATATTTTCCCACGTTTTCCGTAGAGTATTGAGATCGATAAGGAAAGTTCAAATGTAATTGTCTAACAGTTGCTCCACACCTGTTTTTTTCATTTGAACCCTTTGAAATTACGGACATTTCTAATTGTCTTGCTTTAAACGGTAAGGACACTGACATGGACCCCAAAAATACAAACTGTCAGCGTAAAATACAGATGTACAGGAATCCTACTATAGCTATAGCCCAAAATAGCCGTTTTATTTTGCTTGTTACATATTTCTTAAACATCATAAACGCATTGAGACATTATTACTTTCTCCATATACATAGAATATGGAGAATGTATAGTTTTGTCAAAATTTTTGAATTTGAGTTGAGAGTGAATATCCGTTTTGGGACGGATGTCTGTGTACGAGCCCCCAGACCACACTGATCGTCCGATTTTTATGAAATTCGGTACACAGTTGCACTTTGTCTATATCTCCAGACTATCTTTTTATTTTAAGGGTAGTTTAACCCCTAAAACTTCTTAAAATGTGTAAAATGCAAATTTCTCAAAATCTACTCTAACGGGTTTTATTGGAATTTAATGGTTTATAGGTCCCAAATGAAATGAGACCACCCGTGTGTCTTTAGCACTAATAGTTCAAACATAATGGGATTTTAAATGTAAAAAAATAATTTTTTATTTTAAATTTCAATATCCTTTTTATTTCTGAACCATTTTCTACGAAACTTGGATTGCAGTGTTGGGTCACATCGCCCATCAAAACATACTAAAAAACTTTGGTATTTCTTTGAGGAAAGGGAGGTAATGCCTAATAATATTTCTAACAATTATTTTAACTTATTTCTTTTGTTGCTAATTTTAGAAATTGGATGATTATTTTCCAAACAATAAAATTAAATGGTATTTAGATGAGCCTTAAAATATGATAGCCTTCTTGAAGCTTGTAGTATCTATCTACCTTATAATAATTCAGTCTAAAAATCTTTGTACAACTAAATCTAGAGTTCGACTGGACCAAGTTCATTGATTAATATGTCATTAGAAAGCTTTCATCCTGTAGATTTGCCAAAAATATGAAATTTTAATGTTCTTTAGTATTTATGGTGAAAAAGTTAAAAAACATTTTTACCATAGGAAATACATTGAAAATGGGGTTTTACGAATTTCTTATTTTAAGGCAATGTTTGACAGCCTTTTTCAGGTTTCTCAAGGAATGCTTAACGGTAATTTGTAGGAAATTTAATTCTGTTTCAGAAAATCACCATCCACTTTAGTCGATTTCCTCACCGTATAAAAGTTATTTACAAAAAACCAAAGATACAACAAATTTCTTTGCGTTGAAGAAATACTGAGTCTGACATTTTTTGTTAAAATTTGTACAACTAAATATCTAGGGTTGCACTGTACCAATTTCATTAATTAATATGTCATTAGAAATCTTTCATCCTGTAAATTTGCCAAAAAATATGAAAGTTTGACGTTTTTTACTTTCTCCCCTTATACATAAAATAGTATATGGAGAAAGTATTGTTTTCGTCAAAATTTTCGATATTGAGTTGAGAGTGGATATATCCGTTTGGGGTCCCCTGAATCCAAAAAAATGGGTTTGGACGTGATGTCTGTCCGTCCGTGTGTGTGTGTGCGTGTGCGTGCGTGTGTGTGTGTGTGTGTGTGTGTGTGTGTGTGTGTGTGTGTGTGTGTGTGTGTGTGTGTGTGTGTGTGTGTCTGGATGTGTACAGTGCCACAGCCTACCTTGTTGGTCCGATTTAGATGAAATTTGGCATGTATGTGTATATTCACCGTATCTCCAGGTGTTTTTTTTCATTTTTTTGAATTTTTTATTTTTAAGGGTAGTTTACCCCTAAAAACCCTTAAAAAACGTGAAAAATCCAAATTACTCAAAAACGGCTCTAACGATTTTGATTAAAATTTGATAGTTTATAGTGCACAGAGTACTAAACAGTTAGACGCCACCCGCATGTCTGTAAAAATGACGGTTCAAAAGTTATGGGCTTTTAAATGTCAAAAAATCAAATTTTTAAAATTTCAACGAAAACAATAAAAGTAAAGTATAACTTGACTGGTACCATTGAAACCAGCTTAAAAAACTAAACAAATTAGTATTTTGAATTATTTGTCTACGACTAACGGTCTCAGATAAAAGTTAAATTTACTGTCCATGATAAACGCAGTACGTTGTCTGAAAGCGCCCAATGTAATACTTATGGAGGATATAAAAAAATCAATTTCTTCCTTACTTTACAACCGTTTTCCATGAAACTTGGTATCAAGCTTAAGGTAAATCACCCATCAAAATCAACTAAAAAAGCTTGGTATTACCGGGGGGGGGGGTTCCCCCATACAATTCGAACAATTAATTTAACTTTGTCTCTCTTGTTTTTACTTTCAGAAATGGGATGATTATTTTTGAAACAATAAGTTATTAAATGTTATTTAGATTAACTTTGTAGAACATGATAATTGTATTACAGATTTTCTTTTTTTAATTTACTTAAGGGAGAAAGCATGTGTCAGTCCACTGGTACCGTTTATTAGTATTTATGGTTAAAAAGGTTAAAAAATATGTTTTCCGTAGAAATACATTGGGGTACCCTTTTTCTAGAGACCGTTGTATTTAACCACAACGGGCTCTGTTTCTAGTTTTAATTAATAAAGGGAGAAAATATGGGTCAGTCCACTGATACCGTTTAGTTTTATATAGTATGGGCAGTTACGAAATAGGTTTAAAAGCAATGATCAATGTCAACAAACCAACATTGATTTTAATTTGACAGTTGTTGGCTATATCTTTCAATGAAAAACATTATTATATAGGTCACATGTTCTAAAAAACCTAGAAAAAATGTCTAATATTGCTCAAAACTGGATTTTAGAGAACTTATTATTTTATTTTCACTGTGCGTGGTTAGTTTAAACAAAGACAATTTATATATGTTTAAAGTAAGCAAACTCCTTCTACTACAGGTAAAGAATAAGGAAAGTAAATATCATAACTATGGTTGTTCTCATTTTTACGGGCAAGACAAGCACAAAAAAATTGTAAATTGAGATAGTACCTACCCATTTCGGATTTTTGAGATTATATAACGTAGAACTAACCAACAATTTTATAATTCCAAGCAATGTACACACAAAAATCTAATTTTATTTATATAGATAAACAGTAGGCTCAGCTAAGCTTTAAGAAACGTTTTAATTTCAACTGCCCATCACCATGGGGCTAGGGCCTGTGCAGTGAATTGAAGACAGCGGGCACATAAGCTAGCCAGAGGTGACCGCTCATGATCTGACAGGAGTCTCCGCCCAGTGGTTTTGATTCAGCTACCTTTGAGTTACTGAGCCAGAGCGTTACCCTTGTGCTACAGCGCAAGTAAACTACAAATAACTTGTAACGTAATGGTACAGTAACTACGAGTATAAGTATAATATTCAATATTCGAATTCTATAAAAAAAACTCAAATGCTCCTGTACTGAAATATTGTAAAGATAATTTGTAAGTTAGTGCTTTTCACGGATAGAGCTATTTTAAGAGGATGTTAACTCGAAGTGCATAAAGATGATAAGTGTTATTGTAGGGCAACCGCGTCAGGTGTGACATGTGAAGTGTTGCGACATGCTCGCGGCATATGGACCACGACGACGCGGTAGGTACCCTGGCTGGACCTGCTCTGCAGTCTGCACTACGAAACGCATCTAGCATAGACGTTTTGCAACGAAAAATTGCATACATTGCGAGACATTCAATCGAGTAAGTAGAATGCAGCTAATATAATTTTACTGCGACATGAAAGACAATTGCCCCAGAGCTCGAAGCCATGTCCTGTGACAAACCATGATTACCGACCGCTTCAGCTACAACTTCGCCATCCTGTGGCGCAAGTGGTCGAAACGCGAAGATGCATTGGGATTAGTTGGAGGAAACCGACCTTAATGATTCCTTCGTACATAAAGAGAGATGAGATGACCGTAAAAGTAAAATTGAAAGTTGTGAAAACCACCACCAATCTCTGCCTCGGTGTGCGCTCGTATTTGATGTAACATTGTGGTTATCGTGTTCGATGTTCGAACTCAAACGATGAAGTACCCTCCCAAAGTTGGCCTTACCTTACTCAGAGTTCAAAATCACAACTAAACATTGTGATTCAATTTAGTCCGATAACGAATAGGCAAATTTACGTGACGCGTTAGTTAGGACGGATTTGCACCAAACTTGTAACGAATAGGCAAGTTTCATCACGCGTTAGTTAGTTAGGACGGACATTACCGCACCAAACTTTCTTTACAGAAACCATCCTCGGATCATGATTAATAATGCCTGAAAGTTTTATTACAATCTTTCGAGCAGTTCCGTAGTTTATAGGCAACATACATACAAACAAACATACATACTTCCACTTTTACATACACATCACTAAATAGTTAATTTATTTATCCTTATAATTAAGTTATATTTTAAAAACATCCTTTATAAATTATATGTAAAAATCCGAAAAACAGATTTTGTTTACAAACCTAAACTCCCTTGGATTGGTCGATAAGCCTGGACCTCCAACTTGATTGAATAAGTGCACATCTACATGTCCTTCTACATAATCATGATTGTATCTTCATATACCAGCGTTATCGTTATATCACATATACCGTCTAGTGCGAATGGTTATTTAGAATCTGCAAACCACAGAACGGGTCTAGTTCTACAATAACAATAACATGCATGATTTTCCTATTGAAAATTCCTTTAAAAATGTTCGATTCGCTGATTATTCTAACTCGAACACTTGTTTATAGAATGTATTCGAGTTTACATTTCTTATCACCCTCCGTTGCGTAACGTCACCACTATGCCGCTGCAAGACTTATCAGTTCAGAATGTTCATTTCTCTTCGTAATAATAATTTGAAAGCACCGCTGGTACAACATGCATAAAACTAACAATAGAGTACGTACAAACCAAGCGAGATTATACTGGGTGTTTCGGAACCCTCAACCAATCTTTTAAGGTATTATTTCTGGGTTTATATAAAATCACTTATACTTAAATTATTCAATTATTTAAATCGTCCGAAAGTTCTGAGTTACTCAGGTGCACTTTATTAAAATTGTGGTAGTTAAAACATTCCAAACAAGAGTAACTTTGAAACCGGTATTCTTATAAACATTTATAACTATAACTTTTTTAGACCACCTTAAGACAGACCTACCGATTCCTTCCTTATTTTATGAGTATGCTAGTATGGTGCGTGCGTGGCTTTAGCCGCAGGTCGATTTATTTTTGGAGCCAAAATCCTGTATAACCTACATTGAACCGTCTACACGGGAAACTACCCCGTCTGTTTATACAATACTGGGTTCCTATCAATAAATTCGTCAGCTTTGCCAGGGTCGTGATCTTATCACGTGCAATGTTCAAGTACGGATGTTGTAAGATTAATTAACATTTCTTAGTTTTTTAAAAACTACATGGAATTTGTGACGTTCCCCAAAAACGGTCGAGTAGACTTAAACATCATACGCTCATTTATAAATTTAAATAGTTATTTCAAATATTATATGGTTTTATACACAGTATATACTGTATCTAAAGAACTTGCAAGTTGTTTAAATATTTCTCGCATTTATTTACCTATTATGTATTTGCGCATTAAAGGCCTATTATGTCTTCAATTAAGGCCAATGTACCTTTCGCAAACAGCTCTATTATTTTATTAATTTTAAATATCAGACTAATATACGTCTTAGTGTCGCAACTCCGGCGGGAGATTATAAACGAGCTGAGGAAATACGTAACTGAGGAAAGCACGATGGGACGAAGCCACAAACGACCCGAGCAAGGATCTGACGGTGCGGCCAAGGAAGCATCTTGGAAGTGTTTCGATAAGGAAATATAGAATCTCTTCATTCCCTAAACAATTCTTTCACGGTGTTCTTATGGCGAAACACAATAAATAAGCTGTTTCTCCAAATAGCTATATAGCAAGTTAGGCTTCGTTTCGTAAACCCGTAGGCTTTCACTGCCTTAACTTGGTGAATGCAGTGAAATTGTTAGTTCAGTTTACCTGCATTATCTTTTACAAATAACCTATCAAATAGATAGTGTGCAAGCATTATATGGGTTAGTGAAATAATGATACCAACAAAATGTGCACTAAAACTTGCTAGACAATTTTTGTATGCAACTGGGAGCTATCGTATTTTTATTTGAGCTATCATTTAGATTTTTAAAAAGTTGTAAATTTCTTTTTATAGCTCATTTATGATCTTCCCCTTCAACATTAGTATGAAACATCATACAATAACAATTACAACTGACTAGAACAATTAAAACTACTTCAATTAATTTCAATTACAATTATTACAATTTCCGCCTTTATCAGTTCATTAACACTGTTTTTGTAAATTTCGCAAAATGAATAATATAGGAAATTTGTTTAAACAATTTTAAAACTTTAAAATATTAGTTCTTTAAAAAATTTACTATACTATAATAGAAAAATCATTGTTTTAGTAAATATTATGCTGGTGCAAACAGAATCTTGTAATGTCAAGTTAATTAGCTATTTTAATTGTACAAAAATTGATATTTTTATCATTATTAGGCCACCAATACACTATAACTTAACATGAATATCTTGGATTGGTTAAACAACACAACTGGTTTAGAGTGTTATCCAGAATATTTTTCACGATGGTGTGAAAATCACCTTCAGCACATGGAATTATGTGTGTATAAATAAGCAAGATATTTTCAGTTTTTTTATTGTTCGTGTAGGCCTATATGAATAAAATATGTATGTTATCCTCAGTGCCTACATAAACACAAACAGCTGATCCCAGTAACGATTAGTAATATTATTACTATGAGTAAAATTCTTACAATATAAAACATTTCAGTAAATTCAATACATTTATCAATTCAGAATCAAAATATAGTACATCACGCTGGTCTATATTTTGTTATGATTCTTATTAAAATCCTGCATCCCGGTCGGAAATCTTTGCTTCCTATGGAATTCCACTTTAAGTCCTAGTAAACAATTTTACTATCTCTCTTTTATACTAAAGGTATTTGGCTCACTAATTACTGGTAAAATTGAGGTACAAATCATAGTAATTACTCTACAATCTGTCTCTCCCGTTTCCACACTCATTCGCGCCTGCTCTCTCGTTAGATAAGTGCCTGCAGAAAGTTGGGCTGCAATGAGTGGAAGACTAAGGCTAACAAATAGCTTACTATCACTTGAAGGAGTCTTTGATATTTAGATTTTAAAATATAATTTTCCTTCATTTCACTGAATAGACGACGAAAAGAAAATGTGGCTTCTTAACCTATATACAAACAAGTTTAAAAATATCAGCCAATATATACAAATATATTGTATACAATATATACAAATATCAGCCTCAAAGGTCTATTTCTCTATTTCAAAGGTCTAAGGCTCAGTTTCAAAATGCAACATTAAAAACATAGCAATTTGACTCGTAATATTTTTGGTTTTAGAAACAAGCTTTGAGTTCGGTCTTGCTCCTCTGACTAGATGAGGGTTACAACAACATTATAATTGAACACTGTACTCGAGAATTGTGTTTCAGTATGATGTTTTAACTATTCGTATAGTCAATGATTTAATAGCATAATGAACTATACATTTTGGTACTTAATTAATTGTAGATCTTATTTCGACGAGATAAACGCGGTACTACCGTAATGCTAATACATATTGTCTGTTGCTAAATACGTGTCAGTTGTTTGAGTAGACTATCTCTCTGATCTGGGTCGGGATAGCTGGTCCATATCAACATAAAAATATACATGATCCAACCACAGACATTTGCCCAAATAAGGAGATTTTGTTTATTTATTATTTTTCCTTTGTATTTTGGTAAGATTGTAGTTTTTATGGAATAATGTGTTTCATTCATGTATTTTTGTATGCCTTTTTAAACAAGCCTATAATCCCGGGGCTCCCATGGCTGGTTCCCGGGGCTCCCATGGCTGGTTCCCGGGGCTCCCATGGCTGGCTCCCGGGGCTCCCATGGCTGGCTCCCGGGGCTCCCATGGCTGGCTCCCGGGGTCCCTTGGCTAGGCTCGGGGCTCTCATGGCTGGCTCCCGGGGCTCCCATGGCTGGTTCCCGGGGTCCCTTGGCTAGGCTCGGGGCTCTCATGGCTGGCTCCCGGGGTCCCTTGGCTAGGCTCGGGGCTCTCATGGCTGGCTCCCGGGGCTCCCATGGCTGGTTCCCGGGGTCCCTTGGCTAGGCTCGGGGCTCCCATGGCTGGCACCCGGGGCTCCCATGGCTAGGCTCGGGGCTCTCATGGCTGGCTCCCGGGGCTCCCATGGCTGGCTCCCGGGGCTACTATGGCTGGCTCCCGGGGCTCCCATGGCTGGCTCCCGGGGCTCCCATGGCTGGCTCCCGGGGCTCCCATGGCTGGCTCCCGGGGCTCCCATGGCTGGCTCCCGGGGCTCCCATGGCTGGCTCCCGGGGCTCCCATGGCTGGCTCCCGGGGCTCCCATGGCTGGCTCTTGGGACTACCATGGTGGCTCCCGGGGCTCTTGTGTCTGACTCCCGAGGATTGGAGTCGACGTCAAGGTGTCATGTAGCGAGGGACCAGGCCCGTCACTCACTTAACCTCTGACCTGATCACTACAGGAAGCAAGGGTCAAATTAATTGACGATGCGAGGCCACGTTGCCGCTTCTCTCCTACATCGTAGCATCGTGGCAACATTTTGTAACTCCGTGTCATGCAATATTTTTTTAAATAGTTATATAGGCTGCCGAGTAGGGCGAGGATGAAAGGTGTCTGGGAACTGTACAAAATATAATAGTTAATCTTTCATACCGGTGTATGTACTTTTTTGTTATTAAGTTTATTGTAAATTTCATCTACATCATTTCATTTTAACTATATTTAGTCGTGTTAGCATAAATCACACAGGCTTTTTACATGAAACCTATCTGATAAAGGTTTTTATCGACTAGGATTCAATCTGACAATTTTGTTAAGTATAGTATGCTCTTTTACATATAGCAAATTTAAGTGATTACAGTATATAATACAATCTGACTCTATTTTTCCTGACTGACACAAAAATAAGTTTGCATCGAACCATGATAACGTAATTGGAAGGCGGAAGTTATATACCCATGTATAATACACATGTGGATGCACATGTATCCATGTGTATGTTTGAAAAACGCGTCGTTTCATTGATCGGTTCACAAAATTATTTTATTTGGTGCCTTATCTTCTTATCCTTATATCTCTTTTAAAGCACGGGGAGCTGTCGCGTCGGATTTAGAGTGTATAATTTTATGTTTTTAAATTAAATTAAAACAATAATTATATTTCAAATGACTCATATTAACTTTAATCATGATTATTTTGTGGTAATTGATAAATATATTAATTCCGAGTTAAGATAAAAAGTTACAGTTGTGGGAGCTAGAGATGGGCCAAGAGTACCTAAAACTTTTAAATTCGTCTCCAAAACATTTTTACGTTCAATTTATTCCGCATTATCTTTGGGGCCTTTTTAGGCTGAAAAAGCCTTGCAGGCCTCGTAACCCGGGGGCCCTTCTGGGCTCCGGGACAATGCTCCGGCTGTATCCCGGGGCCCTTCTGGGCTTCGGGACAATGCTCCCGCTGTGACGGGGGAGCCCTTCTGGGCTCCGGGACAATGCTCCGGCTGTAACCCGGGGGCCCTTCTGGGCTTCGGGACAATGCTCCGGCTGTAACGCGGGGGCCCTTCTGCTCCGGGACAATGCTCCCGCTGTGACGCGGGGGCCCTTCTGGGCTTCGGGACAATGCTCCGGCTGTAACCCGGGGGCCCTTCTGCTCCGGGACAATGCTCCCGCTGTGACGCGGGGGCCCTTCTGGGCTTCGGGACAATGCTCCGGCTGTAACCCGGGGGCCCTTCTGCTCCGGGACAATGCTCCCGCTGTGACGCGGGGGCCCTTCTGGGCTCCGGGACAATGCTCCGGCTGTAACGCGGGGTCCCTTCTGCTCCGGGACAATGCTCCCGCTGTGACGCGGGGGCCCTTCTGGGCTTCGGGACAATGCTCCCGCTGTGACGCGGGGGCCCTTCTGGGCTTCGGGACAATGCTCCGGCTGTAACGCGGGGGCCCTTCTGCTCCGGGACAATGCTCCCGCTGTGACGCGGGGGCCCTTCTGGGCTCCGGGACAATGCTCCGGCTGTAACCCGGGGGCCCTTCTGGGCTTCGGGACAATGCTCCGGCTGTATCCCGGGGCCCTTCTGGGCTTCGGGACAATGCTCCCGCTGTGACGCGGGAGCCCTTCTGGGCTCCGGGACAATGCTCCGGCTGTAACCCGGGGGCCCTTCTGGGCTTCGGGACAATGCTCCGGCTGTAACGCGGGGGCCCTTCTGGGCTCCGGGACAATGCTCCGGCTGTAACGCGGGGGCCCTTCTGGGCTCCGGGACAATGCTCCGGCTGCCTCAGCCTAGTTATGGCCCTGGAACTCATTGATCTTAGATAAAAACAAAGACTATTGGAAACAAATAAAATATGAAAATCATAAAAAGGTGTAAAAATTAAATTGTTTTTGGTATAAACAAATATCAATAAAACTAGTTGTGCCTATGGTAATACAATGAGAATATAAACTAATCTATATACATTTCAATAATTTTATGAACTAATCAACGTTTAAAATAAATACAATGATTTCATCTAAAGCTAAATACTCTCAGTGGACTGATTTCAGATAGCCACCTCACTATTCTTGAATATTCTTGTTGGCCAGGATGACGTGCACCAAGCTCCAGTAACTTCCGCTCTTAACTAGATATATTTATAGCCACAATTTTAACACTGTAGTTTCATGGCCCTAAGTTTTGTTTCAGAAATATCTTAAACACGGTAATACGGTAATAACCGTATAAAGAGAAAAATAATCAAGTAATTTTATAGTATATTATTAAAGGTAAGCTTAAAGTTAAGTAAAGCTTAAAGTTTAAGATTTACCTTGAAACAAATAAGTGTATGATTCTCTAGGTCACTAGTCCACTTAATTTCTGTTCAATTATTTAAACAAACACAAAATATAATTCTGAATTTTTAAAACATTCACAAGAAATCTTCATGATTGAACGATATTTTTCAACATATGGTTTAAATGAAATACAATGGTTTGTATGAGAATAGTTAATTCTTTTGTAGATGTTAGCTGTCTCATTCATGATATAATTTGAGTCGTCAGTTTTTCTTGTCATAGTTAGTACTAAATTTTTAGTCTCTTCCGTGTTCTTTATTAAACTATTTTCTAATACCTTTGAGGTTTTAGAGCGATAAAAATACTGTTGAAGCTTATACTGTCTACATAGATGTCCTCAACCAACGTCAAAACACAGATTAGAACAATCGCCTGATCTAAAAGAGGTGTTACAAAGCGAACCTCGTGCAACGCCTAGTTACACGGAGGTGTTAGCAAAGTGCTCAATTGTAAACAAACTTTTCTTTCCGTAAAAGCTAATTGTTGTGATTTTACAAACAGTTTATATTCTACTAAATAATCTTAAATAATACAATTTTTTATAAGAGGAAGTAGGATGAAATAAACTCATGTCTTCCAACACTACTTAATATATTTACACTTGTATTAGTCACAACAGACGTCATCAGGCCCAAACGGAGACTAATTACAATATAAGTGTATATATATTAAGTGGCGTTGGAAGACCTGAGTTTACTTCCTCCCATAATAAAACCAACACGTACAATGCTAATCAAGAAGCTTCTCATGTAAGGAGATGGGAAAAATCACGAAGGGGGTCTGCGACTTCCCACTCATCAGGGGTTCACCTTGTTGTAGGAATGGAGCTCCTTAAACAGCAATTCTTGGCGTTGTCTTGTGTATATGTAGCCGCAGAGCGTTGACTCCGTTCAGTGAGGAGACGGAGTGGGGTGTCACAGCTGATGATGATAATGATGACGAGAGAAGCTCCCATTGATAAGCACTTGGGCAGCAGGGGACCAAACCCACTCCTGCGGCACTAGTACTTAGGAATGGGCTCACGACTACATCCACAACTTCCATCAGCAGCTCAGTAGTTCCTATGTCATCATCTCATTTATTTAACAGATGGATACGTGTTGGAACTTAATATATACGTATAACAATTTCACGGTTTGTCTATGAAATTCGACCTTGTAGTAGATTTTCTTAAGTGTTAAAGAAACAACCTTTACGAACATCAGACTATGAACAAACGTGTGATGTTCGTCGTACTATGACACTGAACTAAACAATTAACTCACATTTTGTATAAAGCAAATTGGTAAAATGTCCAGGGCATAAATATCCTAAATTAATTGAATTAATTTTATAAATTATATCCATGATAAAAGTTGGGTAAAATATGAAACAGCATGATTCATTCATGAGAATGAATCTTTTGTAAAAGAGTCTAAATCTATGAGTCTAAAAAGAGTCCATGGGAACACATATGTGACTTATTTAACAAAGGTGAAAAATGTATAAAAGATAATATTATGAATCTTTAGTTGATATTTTGGTCTTTGAACACATAACAATCAACATTGTTAGTTTCCAATAGGTAAAATTAAAAAGGTTATACGTTATTTGGGATCTTCACTAACCGGTAGTTGATAATCGTTTCCAATCTCGCGATTAAATGTGTTGACAGGCTACTTTACATCGAGTTTATTCATGAAACCACTGTTTTCAGCTTAGAAATAGAATTTAGATTCAATTTACTGTAGTTTAACTAATTATTTTTTTATCAAGCCCTTAAAAAAGTAAATACATTAAATTTGAGTTTTATTTCATTATTTCAACTTCTGTTTGTCTATGAAACACAACTAAAATATTCGTATTAACAAAATTTTAAGAGGGATTATTGGATGATATTGTAACCATGAGACGTTTGAGAAAAAAGAAAGAAATTTACCCCATTTATTCCCCACTGGAATAAATTTCCTCCACAATTATTCGTGTGGACTAATAATTAAAAAACTTAATCGTTAGTTGTTTGAACCGGTTTGAATGTTGATGGTAAAATACTCGTGATTTTATTAATTAATATTTTTGCCTAAACATTTTTACTTGACAATGACAATAACTGATTCATGATAAAACTATGTTTTAAGTTACGATAATTTTATGTTAGGTAATATAAGTATATAATGGTTTTAAATTATTGAAGATTTATTAAAAAGCCTTGTTAAACACCCCCCCTCACGAAATTGTGCTTATCGTAACATTTTATACACTAGGTTCTACGAGAATTGGATGTAGGTTAATTATTAGTATCCTTCGGAAAATAGAAATATTTAAGTTTAATGTGTTATTTAAAAGGAAGGGTGTGTAGGCCTACTATCTGAACAAATGTTAAAGCAAAGTGATTAATTTAATAAAAGATTATGATATTCCTGAAAGCGTCTATGTATGTTTAAATCACAGATAAATAAGAAAATTGCCTTCAATTTTCACTTAATGACGTAATTATGAACGTTACAGTGTTAAACTAGTGAAGTAAATTATTAACAATGGCGGGCGAGGCAGACATTCCAGTGCCAATAAGGCCAATATAATGGTGTCATTCATGGCAGTGGTACCAACGAGCAAGACCATCTCCCGCCATTCATAGACAGGGCAGCCAACGTCACGGCCCATATACAACTCTGAGAGGATCATTGTATAGCTATCACCCTCCTAATCCCGCATCTCAAGTCTGGGGACGGCCCGCGCTGCCGCCAGGAGATACCCGGTACTCCTCGGCAACCAGGCACACGACTGGTGGGAACTTTTACTAACAAAATTACATCGTGAAACGTTACATCCAATCAATTTTGAGGCATTTATAATATTTTCACCCGGATAAAAACCTACCTCCATTTTTAATTTATAATCGATTAAAAATTATGTCTTTAGTCTGAAATTTGTTGAAAGTTGTTTTAAAAATGCAAAAATAAAGAAAATGAAGTATGAATATGAATCATAGATAAAAACAGTGTTATTTCCTTCTGGTCCAACATTCGTATTTTAAAAATGTCTTCATTGTAGCAACAGTTATCTCAGTAAAGATTAATTTTAAAATACAAATTTTACATTTTTTAAAGTATTAAAAAACCTAACTGCAAAGTTATAGATATGAACATACTGTACTTCCATTTTATTCCTGAGACAAAAATAAATGATCTTGGTACAGGCCTACTTGAGAACAACCATGCGGGTGAAAATTACGACCTGTGCAATGCACGTGGTCTGTGCTCTGAAGCCACCTGAGCCGGAACTCAAGGAGATGCTGAGTTATCCCGCTTTATGATCGAACAATTTTGGATGTTCTACCTAACAGCTACTGTTGCTGAATTTGCTGTCTATCTGATCGATGAAATATAATCTTACTGCTGTGTACTGATGTTCTGAACCGTTGAATGATGTGTTAATATAGCCGATTTAAATTAAAAAGTTCTTTATGACTTATCTTTTGTACGAGTATGTAATGAAACTACGTTTTGGTGTGAAAAATTAAAAATAAATGAGTATAACAGTGACCTCGGAGCGAAGCTCGGCGCCACAGTAATTAAAATTAGAGAACAAATAAAAATGAGACAGCTGTTTATTCAAGTGACGTCACCCCGCGGGACGCGAGATGCCACATGCTTCCACATGCCACATGCGCGGGTCAGTGGCGCGTCGCAGCCATATAGTCACCACAATTATTGTAGTGTAGTATCATGTGACAGTCACGAACCAAAAGATTTGTGACTTCTAATGTGACAATTACGTGAACACATTAAACAGAATGATTACATGATTGAAAAGCTTTAGTATGGAGAAACTGCGTTCAATTTTACTGTTATAGCCTACATATTGGTTCATGCAGCTTTAATGAAAGGACGATTTTATTTTATTTCAATGCCGTTTAGCTGTTGTACAATAATAAATAAATGGTACCATACTACCACACACTTTCTCTCTCTAAGGGTGAACCAAATAATACATACAATTAATAAGGTATAACATTCTTAAATCCTTTTCAAAATTACATTTCACTAATCTAACGTTTACGTCTACTACAAGTGAAAATAAAATATAAAAAATTAAAGTTAAAATATAAATTATAAGTTATTAAGTTAAAAACATAAAAAAGTTAAAGTAAATTTTTAGGGACATGGTCGAAATGCCTCCCCCACCCAAGACAATAACACACTTTTTGCGTAGGTTTTATTGGGCAATGTGACCTTACGCTGCATACAGGGTTACGCTAAAAATGGTAGTAACATAAGGAGGATATTTATTTTTCTGTATTCTCCATAAGAATAACATTGAGCAATGTACTTATGTTTATCGTTAACAGCAAATCTAACTTTTCTCTGTGCCCATTAGTGGCAGTTCTAAATAGATAACGATTATTCTAAATGCTCATTTGTTTAGTTTTTCAGCTGGTTTTGATAGTAATAGTAAATTAATTATAGGTACTTGATATAAATTTATTGTATTGGAGAAATTTGAATTTTAATCGTTTTTAAGGGGTTATAACTGCTGTGAACAGGCCTTAAAAATAAAACATTAAAAAGTGATCGGGGTATAACCAAAGTACACCCTTGTATCAAATTTCATAAAAATCGGCCAATCGGTGTGGTCTCGGGGTTGTTACACAGACAGACAGACAAATAGAAGGACAGACATCAATTCTAAAACCTCTTTTTGACATTCAGGGTTTCTCAAAATGAACAACTAAAATTCTAAAATGTTGACTAAAACAATAGCCTACTTTCTCCATACATGGATTATGTATAGAGGAAGAAATTAAAACTAAAATTTCGTTAATTATGTTTAAATTTTTAAGGGAAGTAAATACATTCATTTCGACACGGATATGTCTTAGCTAGGGTATTGGCAATCTGTCAGACCAAAATGTCAAAGGTGGCGTCATATGGTTAGTGACGTCATATAGTTAGTTATAAGAGCAGATGTTTAGTTAGATAAACTGAAAACATTCCCTTTAGACATATCCATAATCTAAGCTATTTCACAAAGGGAAATAAATACAATATATTTTCTTAATTAACTAACCTAGGCCAGATAATTTTATGCCACTAATTTGTGATTTACTAAAAATGAAAACGTATGCCTACGAATAATTACCCACTTAAAGTTTAGACTAAAACTACCACTAGTCACCAGTTTATCACGAGTAATCACTGATAGTATCCTCCTCAGTCCAGGACACGGACACACACGCCACCGGCCTCCGGCCACCGGCCACCGGCCACCGCCACCGTGTCGTCGCGCGACGTTGCGATGCGCTCCCCCACACGTCTCGCCCAGCACTGACGCTTAATCATACCCTTAATCAGCTTAATATACCGAGCCTAAAAAACCTACATCAATTGAGGCTGTAGGGAAGCTGGCACTTAGCCTATTGAGGAGCACTAGACTGCCATTACAGAGTACAGGCCCCGTCAAAACCGCTCACACGTTCCTGGAACACATTCACCCCGTACGCACACTTTCCTGGAACATACGTTGATGTCGAGCTCCACACATGTTCCTGGAACACATTCACCCCGTACGCACACTTTCCTGGAACATACGTTGATGTCGAGCTCCACACATGTTCCTGGACACACACTCCTGTTAAATACATTCAAACCTCCTTTTTCAAAAGTTCCTAGCATACATTTCTGTGACACAAGTTGAAATTTCCTTTTCTAACGTTTCAAAAACATGCCATTATTCCGTCCGCTATAAATTAAAAGTACAAAGGTATATTTGATTCATAAATAAATTGAAAATATTTTAAACTAAACAGCATGTAATTTATCTAATAACGCTTAAATTTTTATCATCAGTCATTAATTAATCTGAAAGAATTAATAATACTCAGAGAATGGCGTTATCCGAAAAGGAATTTCAAAGGTTTTGTAATCATACGTTATAGTAAAAGTATGGTTTTTATTTTAAAAATAAACTTTGAGACATAATTGGATTCTTAATTGGGTGCATAGTTGATATATATGACGGAGGGTGACGAAGTCTTATCAGCTGCGATAACCCGGTTTCCGCGATCCGAAACAACTGATAAGGTCTCTTGAGTCCGTTTTCGATAGCATTCCCTGTTGACACGGTGTTCAACAATAATTATTGATGACTGAGGTTTAATGATTTTAAATTTATAAATAAAAATACTAATTTATTCGTGTTAATGGATGTAACTGTTTTTTTAATGATAAAATAACTCTTTTACATGTTAAATCCCATAACTCCCATAGAGCATTCAACGGTTTGTACAAATAATTGCAGGAAACTTAAGTTCAGCTAATTCTTGTACACTGTAGTTACTGTCACACACACGTTTTGTACGTTGGTTCGATCTTCTCCTGATCAATATTGTTGGGTTGGCTCCACTGCAACATATAATGAACATCTAGCAACTCACTCAGGCTTCCACCAGTCGGTGTACGACACCTTCAGCTGTCAACATTGAACATCGGGTATCGCAATATTCATATCTATCGTGGTGCGACACGAGGCACATGTGTAGACAGAATGGTGTAAAACCGTGAAAGGGAGGTAAAGTGGTGTATTTATATTGTCGTGAAAATCTTACGAATGAAGTACAGTAATATAATAAGAAACACGATGTTTCCTATAGTATATGGCTCGTTTGGTACCTTGAGCTTTCTTTGGCTGCTATCAGGGTGGTCACGTGCAGGCATGTGGCCCGAGTGTCGTCATGTGGCGTGTGGCGCCCCCATGGGGGCGTGTGCCTGGCTCATACGGGCAGGAACACGCGATTATACCACCCCTTTACTTAAATGTGTTGTTTAATATTATCTCTGAGAAATTCAAACTGAAAAAAGCTTCTCTTAATGATGAGAAGGGTTCGCTTTCTTCAATTTTTTTTCGAATTTGAGACATGATTAGATATATTTTCTCTATGGTCTCTTAAACCCCTGAGTGTGTTTTTTTGCAATATATATGTAAAATGGCATGTATACTGAGATTTTTAGAGACAGTTCACACCTAATTCAACGTTTAGTAAAAAAATTAAATGGAATTTTCCCAAAAATGGCTTAGTCGATTTGTTACCAACTGTAATTAATTGGTCTTAATGATATTTATTTAGGGCTACAACTATTATAACTAGAAAAATTTATAATTTTAAATTAATAATGTGCACGTAACTGAGGATTTACAGTAACTGAAATTTTCGGCCGTTACTAAACTGAGTGGCCTGACTGTCATTCGTATGTGTCCATCGTTGTTCCAGTGTAATAAAAATACTCTCCTCGCAGCAGACCTGCGTATACAGTGGATTCCCAAATCAATTATATGACAATAATAACTTAAGAAAAATTTGATCAATTATAATAGTTATAAGATAAGTTATATTAGTAGATAAATGATCTGTAAGATAAAAAGATAGATTGTCCATTCTCCATGAGATTAACACGGGAGAGAGTGTGCAGGTTTGTTGCTGTAAGGAACATTGAAATTAGAAATTTTTACCATAACAATTTCTATTTTTCCACATACCAAGTTTTATCAACTTCTGTCCATAAATAAAGGAGTTTGCCTATTTTCTACATGGTAAATATGGGGAAAGAGTAAGCATGTTAGCTAGCATGATAAACACATAAACTATGATTTTTAAGCATCAATGGATGGATCTCAGACACATGAAGCTAATACCAAGTTTCGTCCAAAAATATAGATTCATTAATTTTAAAGTGCTGTGTTTAGTTTTCCACTGTGTATCCCGGTAACAATCGGAGATAGAGCAAAACTTTGAAATACTAAATTAATTGTGTAGTTCTTTAAGTTCTAATGGATTCTAATGGTAAAAATGTAAGATAATCGAAAATTATATATGAAGAATGGAAAAATTGATTTTAGGGTAAAAAATTCAAACTACCTGTTCCGGTTTCCCGATATATCTGGATTACGAACTCATCCGAGTAAAAGTAGAAATACACATTTCTACCAAATTTGGTCTCGATCAGACCATTTTTACGAGTAAATAACGAGAGTTATCGTGTTCACGGACACATACATACTCTTGCCATGAGACCTACGGTAAAAGCTTCTATCGGAAATTCGTTAATATCTTCGATGCACACATTTCAGCTGACTTCTATTAATTTAAAATAACCCTAAGTTACATAGAGAAACAAAAATTTTGGAGTTGTGAGTGTTCATTATAATAATCAATACTGTACAGTATATATATATATATATATATATATATATATATATATATATATATGTGTGTGTGTGTGTGTGTGTGTGTGTGTGTGTGTGTGTGTGTGTGTGTCTGTGAACACGATAACTCCCGTAAAAATGGTCTGATCGAGACCAAATTTGGTAGAGACGTGTATTCCTACAAATGCTCGACGAGTTCGTAAACCAGACATATCGGTCAATGGGAACGGGTAGTTTGGGGGGGTTATGTACCCCAAAATGGGGGTTTTTTGTGTTTTTCACATGTAATTTTTAAAAATTTATAACTTTATATTTCACCATTGGAATCAGCTTAAAAAACTACACAGTTAAATTCCTTAAAGTTTTTCTCTATCTCCAACGGTTACCGAGATATTAAAAAATCTAAACACAGTACGTTGTATTGTGGGGCTCCAATGTTAATCTTATGGAGGATAGGGAAAAATTAATATTTCCCATATTAATCAATATTTTTGGATAAAACTTGATATTTAGCTTCATGTGGTTGAGATCTATCCATATACGCTTAAAAATCATAGTTTATGTGTTTATCATGGCAGCAAACCTGCATACTCTTTTCCCATATTAATCATATGGGGAATAGGCAAACTCCTTTATATATGGACAGATGTTGATGAAAGTTGGTATGAATGTTAAGATAAAAATTATTTATGGTAGAAATGACTACTTTCAGTGTTTCTCACTGCAGCTAACCTGCACACTCTTTCCCATGTTAATCTTATGGAGAATAGGCAAATAATTCTCATGTTTATGGACAGATTTTTATAAAACTTGTCAAATATTATTATTATTATTATATTATTGATTTGGAATTTCGCTGAGTACGTAGATCTGCTGCGACGGGGGTATTATAATAATTGACATCGTTTAGCCAACTCCCGAAATATTATTGATTTCTTACATTATTTCACAAATAAAACACTGATAAGGTAATTAAAAAATAACAATATTTTCATAGAAGCTAAAAGATGTTCTACATGACTTGACAAACTTAGAGTGATTAGAGAGATTTTTCAAAGGTTTCTATTCTGGTTCAATGATATACATTATGCACAGAATGTGTGAAAAAAGATATTCACTTACGACTGTAAAATTCCATTTCCATTAAAAAATTCTTGTCAGATTTGCGCGGATAATCATAAAGAGTTCCCAACTGCCGAATAAAAAATAAAAGGAAAAGACCGACCTTTCCACTGTTATTCTCTGAAGGAACCTGTCCTCATCCATTCTTGGTTTAAAATACCTAGGGAGGTCACCATTTCAGTGAAAAATGAAAATAATAAACGGTATCAGTGGACTGACACATAGTCTATTTTCTCCCTTAAGTCAATTTAATCGACAATATTTAATATAACCATCATATTGTTTAACGTTTATCTGAATATCATTTAATAATTTATTGTTTCAAACAAATTCACCCAATTTCTGAAAATAACATGAGAAACAAAATTAAATTAATCGTTTGAATTTCATTGGGGGTACACAGGTACACAGACACACATCATTCTAAAACAATTTTTTGATTTAGGGGGCACTATATTGGATATATCCACTAGAAACTCAAATTCGAAACTGCTGACGAAAAAATACTTTCCCTCCCCCGTAATACCAAGTTTTTTTTAGTGATTTTGTTAGTTGATGTGACCTTACGCTGCATACAACCAAATACAATTTATATTTCAATATAGAATAAATAGAATAATATTAGAATAAAATTGTCTTTGATACAACATATCATGGAAAACGGTTGGGAAATAAGGAAGAAATTGATTTTTTAATATTCTCCATAAAAAGAACATTGAGCGCTCTATGACAATGTACTTAGTTTACCACGGACATTAAATTTAAATTTTCTCTGGAACTTATTAGTCGTAAACTAATGATTCAAAATAATAATTTGTCAAAATCAAAATAGTTAGAGCCGTTTTTGAGAAAATTTCATTTTACGTGTTTTTCGGGGGTTTTAGTGATAAAATACCCTTAAAAATCCAAAATTCTAAAATTAAATAAACGTTCCGAGATACCGTGGATACCAAATTTCATGAAAATCGGGCCAACGGTCTCGTCTCTAGGCTTTCTGCACACCCCCAACACACATGTAGAACTCAGGTACACAGACACACATCATTCTAAAACAATTTTTTGATTTAGGGGGCACTATATTGAATATATCCACTTGAAACTCAAATTCGAAACTGCTGACGAAAAAATACTTTCTCCTTGTACTATCGGCATATGCGGGGGGGAGTAAAAATGGAATGTGCAGTTAAATACGCATACATTTGAAAAAGGACGAAAATAAAAACATTTTTAGGAGCATGAAACTGTCCTCTTGCAAAGCCGGATAGTTGTGCTCAAAGTATCATTTCTGTGGAACAGTATCTCCAGGTCAACATAGTCTTTATTCATTTTAAAATACTCTAGCAAATTTCTCGTAGGATGAGAATGAATAGTTCTTATAAAATTTTGATTAGGGTTTTATACTAGTTGAAAGAAATATAAGACACAGTAGTTGATATTTTTTACTACTTTGACGACGTAAACAATGGGGAATTTAGATGAGCTGTTTGGAAGATTAAAGCCCCTTCCTTCTAGTTTATTCTTGGACTAGTGTCCCTGATTATAATATTCAAACACAATCTTGTAGACAAATCAAATAGGTTGGAGTTTTTAGGGTTACATCTTATATAACAACACAGATAAAGGAACCGGATGCGGTTCTTTAGCTTTAGTAACATTCAGTTAAAATCATAGTCATTTTGCCTCATTGTCTCATGCATCGGTGGTTCAGTGGTAGAATGCTCGCCTGCCACGCGGGCGGCCCGGGTTCGATTCCCGGCCGATGCAGATTATATTTTTGAAACCGTCTTACAATTTAAGGTTTTATTTTAATTATGGCTCTTCAAATATTTTCACCAGAAGATACTATAAGACTAATTAGTTCTAAAGGGTTTAAAGATATTTTTCTTTCTTAAAACACCACTTAACTGACCATCACCATGGGCCTAATGCCTTATTGGTACAACAGAAAGCAAGGATTTACATAAAGAAATTATTTACATAATATCATTTACATATCATGCCCGCCATTTTCTAATATGGTTTTCAACTTACAACTTATTTTTCTTTTGGAGCGCCCTATATTTTATGGTGGTTTTAGATATGGTAGCGTACATAATTTTAAGACTTTTCCTAGTACTTCTATTTTGATGATATAGTATAGAATCGTTCACAACGCTACAACAACGTTTTGGTATCCTAGATTCAAAGATTTTTGTTGACGTTAAATATGTGATACAATGGGCAAAGTCAACTAGTAAAAATACCTACAGAGATACCAAGATTTAAAATACCGTATTGCAGGATAAAAGAGAACATGCAAAAACTCTGTACTCTGTACTCTGTACTTACTGTATTCAAAAACTTCAAGCTCGTGCAGATTAGCAATAGTTTTTGCTACAACAATTAGACTAATTAGGCAAATAGACATTTAGACTAATTTGCTGCAACAATTACAGCTATTAAATAATAACAGCTGGTATATTATATCCTCTTATAGATCTTCAGTTTAGATCTTCCCGTACTATATTCTATCTTTGTCTCTCTCTTAGTGGCTCGTAATGGGTTGGATATACAACCAACTACTGAATTAAAAAATCTTTATCCGTGAATATAGGATATAATATAGTGATAGTGAATATAATTATATTAAAATTATAATCACTATCCGAAAGTCCCATAAAAGGCTGTTATATAAGAGAAACATAAATACTGCCAAATTGGTGAGAACATTTTTACAAATGATATTTATCAAAAATCTCAACCACATATTTTTTAACGTCTCCAAAAAGTAATGTTCTTCATTTAAGGTTTAAATTCTTCATAAGCATAGTTTGAAAAATTACCCGTAAAATTCAATTATCACTCCCTTTTAACAATAATTTTAAAGATTTTGAGGGTATGACGAAAAATGTTTACCGAGGTGAAAACAAACGTTTTGAGTGAGTCTTCTTGAGTGATGTTACCATATGGTAACAGGTATATCTGTTTACAAAGTTTTAGGTAAAACCATTGAAAAATAAGGATAAAACTGATTAATAATGTAAACTGTTTGTGCAACCACGTGTACTATGATTGCCGTTGACATAAAATCTGATATTACTCTACAAACGTTTATGGTAGACAAATTATTCAAGTACTATTTTAATTTTGTGTAACAGCTCTGTAGACTATATGATACAAGCCAATTGTCATATTTGAAAATAAAACGGTATATTGATGTATTTTGCATACTATTAAGAATAAGTACATATACGTGCTTGGACCTTGCTTCTTGGAAGTACCCCGAAGCGAGTCAAGGAGCTTTTCGTGTCGACATAGATGGATTGGTCTGGGGAGTTTAAGTTAAATACTCAAGACAACAATATTCTTTATTGACCTAGTCTTTTACCAAAACAATATGAAGGATACTCGTCCTTTGAACCCAGATGTCTTCCAAATGTGCTTGAATTTATTTCGATGTAAAGAGCGCTGTATGTTCAGAGCGCAGAGGGGTTGAGTGGCGACACAGTGTCTATCAATTGTGAGGGGGGCAGCAATTGTGGGCCTCGGCGATAAGCAGGAAGCCGCAATCTGTACCAATGTCGAGCCCCGCTGTGCTGCCGGCCGCCGGCCACCGGCCGCCGCAGCTACGACAATCAGGTACCGTAGCGCAACGAGCCTCATCTGAATCACAGATGTATATTACATTTATAAATTACAGTGATAACACCAAAACTAAAAGAAAAAATAAAATATTATTTAAAATATAAAACATATAAAACAATGATCAACATAAATGATCATATAAAACCATATAAAATAAGATATAAATAAAAACACCACATCTAACTGTGTTCCCATCGTTGACTGATAACAGAAATCGCAGGCTTAGGATATCGTAGATGAGGGTTGAAGCATGAGAGGCTGGCTGATGGGGTAGATGCAGTGATGTCAGAGTCCATAGCAGGCTTAGGATATCGTAGATGAGGGTTGAAGCATGAGAGGCTGGCTGATGGGGTAGATGCAGTGATGTCAGAGTCCATAGCAGGCTTAGGATATCGTAGATGAGGGTTGAAGCATGAGAGGCTGGCTGATGGGGTAGATGCAGTGATGTCAGAGTCCATAGCAGGCTTAGGATATCGTAGATGAGGGTTGAAGCATGAGAGGCTGGCTGATGGGGTAGATGCAGTGATGTCAGCGTCGACCAGTGTGACAAGTAGAAGGTCGCAGGTGTCAGTCAAGTACTAACACCTACGGCACTACTACTTAAGACACGGACCAACTTTAACTTCCTACTACATTTCTCTATGACAACTATTTAATAAAGATGAAGATTCACAATACCGTAAGTCCTAGGCTTATTATTTATTATAAAGTATCATTTTGCATTTATGTTTTGGAATAACCTTGTCAGTATTAAGATTGAAGATTTTTTAGTCGGATTAAAGTTGTCAAAAATGAAATTGAGGTAGGTCCTACATATATGAACAATAATTGGCCCAATCCTAGAACATTCTTGGCCCTTAGAAACACCTAATATTTATGAACCTTACATTTCACAATTAGGTTTAAAATCACATAAACCTAGAAAACTATTGCCAGGGGGTAAGAAATTATCAAAGTAACTTTAGTCTAAATGAATATTGTCAACAATTATTAATTGTGTTACCACATTACAAAATTCATTACTTAACTGCACAAATGATTTACCTGAAAGTTTTAATAACCCACCCAATGTTGTTCTATGATTTAATTAAAACAAATTAAAATAGAATGTCCTCCTTTCACCGATACACATAAAGCAATTCGTCAACAAACATTAATAAAGTTAAAATCTAACAAGTACAAAAAGAACCACAACGCATTTTGTCATGGTACGAATTAAATCATAATTCACAAATAAACATTGGTCTAATAGTGTATACAGAATAAATGGTAATTATTTGTGTTAGACATTGGACAAAGCGGTAGATGTTTTCGTACTATGAAATATTTTACAAATATCAACTATATTTAAGCCCTAAAATTAAACAAGTAAGTACAATATAAGAAGACAGAAATAAGTAATAATTGAAAACAAATGAATTATTATGTTGAAAACTCAACGAAAACAGCCATAAAAATACCCTCATCGTAGCAGACCTCCGTTCTCAGCGAATTTCCAAATCAATAATAGAATAATAATAATATGTGACAAGTTTGATCAATATCGGTCGATAAATATGAGAATAACTTGCCTATTCTCCATAAGAATAACATAGGAAAGGAAAGAGTATGCAGGTTTGCTGCTGAGAGAAAAGCTGAAAGTAGGCATTTATACCATAAACAATTTTTATCTTGACCATTTACACCAACTTTCATCAACATCTGTCCATAAATAAAAGAGTTTGCCTATTCCCTATATAGTTAACATGGGAAAAGCATATGCAGGTTAGCTGCGATGATAGATACATAAACTAATTAAACATACATAAACATTTAAGCATAAATGGATGGATCTCAACCACATGAAGCTAAAGATCAAGTTTCATTCAAAAATATTTATTGATAATATTCCTTTATCCCTTAAAAGTAAAAGTATAAGTGGCAGCCATAGCTGAGTGGGTAGAGTACTGGCCTGCCACCCAAAAAACCCTGGTTCAATTCCCGGTCATACTGCCACCGTGCCACGTTAAGCCGTTGGTCCCGGCTACATAAGTAGTCTTTAGGTCACGTTAGAGGCAGTAGTGCGACGTGAAAACTCTAACATTAGACCTTGGCCAGAAGGTTACACGGAACTTTACTTTATCTCTTATAAGATTAAAATTGGAGCACCAAAATACAACGTACTGTGTTTAGATTTTGTTATATCTCGGTAACCGTTGGAGATAGAGAAAAAATTAATGGAACTTAAATTGTGTAGTTTTTAAACTAATAAAATTATATATGAAAAACGCATAACCCCGATTTTTTAGTACAAAATCCCCCCCGATTTTGTACTCAAATCTACCCGTTACCATTGGCGATATGTCTGGCTTACGACCTCGTTTTAAAAATGTTAGATTTAGATTTCCAGCATATATTTTAGTTATTAACTTTTATAAAAAGTATAAAATTATGAAGTTGTATATACAGTTTTATCACGATATTTCAAATATCAAGAGATATATCAATTTCTACTTTCACCCCTTAAGATTAACCCTCCCTTTATTGGGATAATAGCTCCAAGATACAAAATGTTTAATAGTTTTTATATCTAGCCGGGTTCAATTTACTTGTCATTCCTTATTTTTAAGCGAAGCTTTGAAAACTAAATTGTTTTTCTGAGCTGATTCCAGTGTTGCTGGTAAATATTTAACATTTTAATAAATTATGTGTGTGTTAATCCACACACAAAAAAATCTTTTTGGGGCACAAACCTCCCATACAAGGGCAGCTACTTCGTTTTCCGATTGCTTTGGCAAACGAACTTGTCAAATTTATAACAGAAAAGAACAGCTTCATTAGTTTTGATTTAAATAGGATAGTAATTATTACGTCTGTTAACGTGCGGAGAGACACATACAGACATAAATAAATTAATTAATACTCCCTTCCCTACCACTTCTAGCAACTAATCTCGGCAATTCTCAGATCTATGACAAACATGTAATAATAACAAATCAATCCTGTTCGCAAACCTCAGCGTTGAAGTCATTATCAAATTATGTTGAGAAGCTAGTTACACTGAGGATAGGAATCACTCCTTTGTCTTCTATAATCAATTTCAAAATATAAATATAAAGTTTGGAAGGACTAATTTTTAAATGATTTAAACTATTGAACAATTTTGATATTACTTGATCTAAGAAAGTTTTGTACGGTATAGTATAATATGTTTTACTTCGTGATGGTCACTCACCCAGAGGGGATGTTACCCTCTCGCCCTCGCAGCCTCTACTGCCCCGTGCTCCGTCTGTGCCGCGGACGTCGCCTCGGCGTGTACACAACCCGGGCAAAGGTCACTCTGGAGCTAAAGCCCAACCAGTCAAATAACTCGCTTCATCTCAAATCAGATCAATATACATAAACATCTACAATCCCTCAAAGATTAATAGATCGATCTCTGTTTTAGTTACTATCCGACTGGGACGGTGTCGTAATCCAGCTACTTGGAGGTCACGAATTGTGGATAGTTGTGAGCGATGGTCAGTGGGTGTAGTGTTCTCTTGTGTAGATTAACGTCCGCACTATTGAATACTACGTTAATCCACAAAGACCACTCTCTTATTTAGACCAGTTCGTAATTCAGAGGCAGTAGTTCGGATTTCACGTAAAACTGTAGGTCCCTTAGATATGCCATTGACTGTTGGGATATTAATTAACTGTTCTGTATAATGAAAATGTCAGTTTTTATTACAATGAAACTTATTTCATGTATTCTCTATATTCCAGAGAAGTTTTGTAAATGCTTGAAATCGCTCGCGCCTCTTGAAAAGTAAATAACAAGCATTTAAAAACCCACTTTCACGCGATATTACTCGCATTTTGATTCTGTTTTTAACGAATAACCTACTTGTAATAATCAGCTGTCTTTGCAGAAAAGACTTAATAAATAAAATTTAAGATTTAATAGAAATGAAAACAAACAGCTGTCAAATCAATATTAGTTATTTATATTGACCATTGATTTTAAACCCATTTCGAAATCATACTACATTAAAAAGTTATTTTAACTAATTAACTAGTACAGTATAACTAATTATAATGATGGTATAAATGTTCTAATCTATTTAATTGTAAATTAATGCTAAATAATAAAGCTGGGTATTGATTTATTTTATTTGTATTGGTTTGTTTAGAATTTCAAGTTTATATTTTGGTATGATAATATCTTTCTCATTTAAACTGAATCCTATAAACCGTACAAAGGACGGGCTTACTGCTAGTAAATAATAAAATAAAAAATACTAATATGGCGATCCCACGTTTTATGTAAGTAAACTACTTCATTGTTTTTTCAAGTTTTCCAGTATCATTACTGTATAGTTTTCAATAGCTTTTTATTTTTTATTTCATAGAAAATTGTTTCTTTAAGCCGTATCCAAGTGCTATAAATTTGAATGACAATTTAAAATTGACGTGTTATACATCTTACAATTAATTACTTTTCTACACAGTTAAATCAAACTGGTCTAACTCCTAGTAGGTTCAAACTAAGATTCCTTAATTTGTATCCAAGATATAAATACAGCAATTATGTTTTAAAATTTAACCAAACTGTTGACCACTGCTAGAAGTTTCTTTATTAACTGTGAATTATTATCTTTCAACTGATAACTCTAACTTGGTGTGTTTCACCTGGTCGGAAACAAAAGAAGTAATTTTGTGGAAGCCTTTTCCTCATAATTGTTTTATTGTTTCAGTGCTGCCTACAAATATGAATTTGGTGGTGGTATCCTCTTCGGTGTTATAGTTGGTAGCACTGCCATCTGGTGGGCTCGACGATCCAACCCACCCCGCCGGTCAACTGCTCCTTTTTTCGGTTCCATTCCCTGGGGAAGATGAATCCCTTTTGAAATATACATCAGGATACAGGTCCTACCTTCCGCATTCTGTGCTATTGTATTTTTCACTGGGAGCTCCTGATTCCACAAGCTCCGAAACCTCGGAGTATCTCCCGCCTGCTGGACGATTAGCCAGTTTATACAGCGGATAAGTGGATCAAATTGTTAAAATGTCTACCGAGACAACGCTTTGTGACTCAATTTTTCTATTGAATAAATTATATTGTGTTACTATAATGTTCATACTATTATTGTTGTTGGTTACAGGATACATCTTTAAACTTTGATAAATAATATTGAAAGCTTAGGTTAAAGTTTGGAATTTCATTAAAATACGAAAGACAGGAAAAGCACATGGAAATTTTACATTTTTGTTCTAATATGTTCCAAAATGAGATAGAATGCTACAAGTATTATATTTGCTGGTCAATATCTGCAATAAACTTGGCATAACTATATAACATGGATATAACAATTTTTTGAATTACCATGTGCCTGTACACTGTACCTGTAGTGCTGGCGCTTCTCTGCAGTGTGTCCTGTCTCCAGCTCAGGGATTGTTATTGTCATTGACTGCTAAACTACAAGTTTGAACTGAAGTTAGAGTCAGGAACAAAATTATTCCCATTCTATTATTTTACCAAAGTTTTATACACTTTTCAAGAATAAGTATTTATTAATTTAAAGTCGCATTATGTTAGAGGACGCATATTATATATTTTTGCTGATTGTGAAATAATAATCAATCACTTCTGGCTAAACTATTTGACTAATGTTGTTAATGTTTCTTTACTTTCTTTGCTAAGCATGGGCGGAGTTAGAGGTCATCTCTTGGGGGCATAACATCCTGCGGTTATTGAATATACCTTTATTTAAGGGGGTCCGAGAAAACTTTAGAAAAATACGAGCATAAAAGCACAAGTAAAATTATGTATGTGTTTTTATGTTAATGGAAGCACATTTTTCTTCAAGAGGTAAAGAAGAAAATTTATATTTGATAAATTACAATTTATGATTGCGACGTTGATGTTAAAGCGACAGTGGTCTTAATCTTTATTATTGTACCAAAACATATTTAGATTTTCAACTCTTAATATAATTTGTATTTAGTTTGTTTAAAAGGTAGGCAAGGCAAGATTTATAACCTTATGATTTGTAAAGCTCAATTTTTGACAAGTACTATTAACGATACAAACATACATATTTACCAAAAGGCTTGGCAGGACAATGCCTCCTCATGCCCTCCTTTACTCCGCCAATGCTCTGGTTGACGTCGATGTCTGTGAGTCATTGTTGGCTGTGTTACCCTTTACCAATATATTGTATCTTGTGTTGACTCGCCGCGGTGGGACTTCGGACCTCGGACACAAACATCTGCTTTGGTCACATCAACAATGTGATTGTGAACCGACGGACCAGTTGACAGTGTAAACACTTTCTCTATGTCATACTGTATGTTTAACATGGTACACTCCAAGTGAAGTAAAATTCCTTGAACAGGGAAAAAGTAAAAATAAATACCCCCGTCGCAGCAGACCTGCACACTAAGCGAATTTCTGAATCAACAATATGACGATAATAATTTATGTAAAGTTTGATCAATATTTGTGAATAAATAAGAGTTTGCCTATACCCCATAGGATTTAGATGGGAAAGAGTACGCAGATGTTCTTCTGCGAGGAACACTTTAAATATGCATTTTTACATTAAACCATTTTTATTTCTACTATATTTCATCAACATCTGTCCATAAATAAAGGGGTTATCTCTATATTATTAATATGGGAAAAGAGTATGCAGGTTTGCTACCATGATAAAACATAAATTATTAGGCTATATTTTTAAGCGTAAATGGATGAATCTAAACCACATGAAGCTAAATACTAAGTGTCATTACATTACGGTACATTATTGAAATGGCGATCATACCACAAGGTAGGTATTTTAAGCCAAGTATGAATGAGGATTGAGTGTAAGCTGATCGTGGCGCAATCTTGTAGTATTTTTACTGACTAAGGCTGACATGTTCCTTATACAGGACTGTTAACTAAGAACCCAACAGCCGATGGCAACTGAGGGACCTACAGTTTAACGTGTAATCCGAACCACTACCTCTGAATTACGAACTGGTCTAATTTATGAGGATGGTCTTTGCGGACGAATGTAACACTCATTAGTGCGGACGTCAATCCGCACCAGAGAATATTACATCCACCGAACATCGCTAATAACTATCCACAATTCTTAACCTCCAAGTAGCTGGATTACAGGACGACGGCACCGTCCCAATCATAAAAATATGGGTAATTTGTGAAATATCAATCTTTCCCTATCCTTCTTTAGATTAACATTGGAGCCATAAAAAACCAAAAATACAACGCACTGTATTTAGACCTTTTAATATCTCGCTAACCATTGGGGATTGAACCATTGGTCTTGTCATGAGACCTACAGTAATAATTCTTTCTAATGGGAACTTCTCTCGTTAACTCGTTTATCATTGGACGCCTTTAGACAAAACACTGATTCTATTCATCTATTTGAAGTGAATTAGTTTTAAAAATATATTAAAACTCTACATTCAAGCGTACTTCGTGTTAGTTACAACACATTCGAGAACGGCTGGACCGATTTTAATGATCTTTGATTTTTTTCGAATCGTCTCTGCTCCCGATCATGCTTTAGGCATATTCAGTTTCCATAAGTTTCCATTTTATGGCGTTTTAAATTTCTAATGTTATCCTTATAGGGAATAAGTTTGTTTATAAATTTTCTACATATGTAACTTTGGTAAATTTAAGTAACTTCTGTATAAACTTAAATTGAAGGCCCCTCATACTTACTTTAATATTATAAAGTCCTACCTTACAAATAGGGTTTTCAGAGTCAAGTTTCAAGATTTCTACACACAACTCTTTGAAATTAGAGCAGGCGTTCCACAAGGAAGTGTCTTAGGGCCAATTCTGTACACCTTATACACCTCTGACATACCCTTGGATCCCAATGTGTTTGTGGCCACATTTGCTGATGATACCGCTATATTGGCATCACATGAAAATCCACAAACTGAATCACATTTGCTCCAGTTGAAGTTGGTTGTATTATCAGAGTGGCTAGTAAGCTGGAGAGTAAAAGTAAATGAAAACAAGTCTGTTCATGTTACATTTACAACTAGACATGAAACTGGCCCTCCAGTCTCTTTGAACAATGTGTTACTCCTACAGGTGGAAGAAGTCAAATATCTTGGCATGCATCTCGATCGCAAATTAACATGGCGTTCTCATGTATAGAATAAAAGAATGGCTCTAAATTTGAAATTAAAAAAAAACTTTCTTGGCTTCTCAACCGAAAATCAAAACTATCCATCAACAACAAATTACTACTGTACAAGATTTTATTAAAACCATTGTGGACTTATGGTGTTCAGCTTTGGGGTACCACAAGTAATTACAACATTGAAATTATACAACGCTTTCAATTCAAAATCAAAAACTTAAAAAAAGCATTTGATTTCTAAAGCTACAGCTGTTGGTTTACTTTCCATTACCAATGTGATTTGCTATTCAATACTTTCTGTATCAATCGTCAATTTAAAACTATGAAGTAAATAAATACTATACAAAATGAACAATTTTACTTGCCACGTTGATACTTTACAGTTTTGGGAGGTTTATGGAGGGAGTTTTAACAACTATTATTTTTATTTCGTGTCCAATCAAATACGTCACAGGTCAAATTCCATAGTTAAAAATTACATATCTCTATATATAAAATTGAATGTATGTCTGTCTGTATGTATGTATGTATGTATGTATGTATGTATGTATGTATGTCCTTTATGCGTTGCCAAACTACTCATCCGATCGCCATGAAATTTTAGGAAGTTGCTCTATATGTGTCCGGGAAGGTTTTAGTGAAAAAATATTTTCGAAAACCCCATAAGTTTCCATTTTATGGCATTTTAAATTTCTAATGTTAACCTTATGGAGAGTAAGTTTGTTTACAAATTGTCTACAATTAAAACATTTGATTTCTTAGCTACAGCTGATTGGTTTACTTTCCATTAGCAATACCGTATGCTTTACTATCCAATGCCATCTGAATCATTCATTAATGTTAAACTATGAAGTAAATGTGTACTGTAAAAAATGAACAGCTTTATTCACCACGTTAATAGTTAACGGTTTTGGGGGATTATGTATTTATATTTTTATTTTCTGTCTGATTAAAGTCACGTGTTTATATGATAATTACAATGTTTATATTATTACGTTTATTATAATAATCAGCTGTTGTATATCTTTCCTATAAAAGCCGTATTACAGTTAGGGTTCGTTTGGGTTTGGATTGGATTTGAAAATTGTGAATTAATCCACTCAGATTTATTTGTTTTATGGGAATGATATTAATATGTTTTATCGTTTCAGTATTGTTATTCACTATGCAGCGACCCAGAATATATAGCCTTTCACAATGAAGCCGTATTGCTATTCGACTTCAGAACATGGCCAATCTTAAAGTTAACATGTGTTTACTGTGAGGCGTTACGAAGCTAGTAAATATATAAGACAAAGTCGTGTTAGCTACAACACTTACAGCTCGAGACCGGCTGGGTCGATTTTAATGATCTTTGATTTGAATACGTCTTATAGTTTCAATATTGTTATTAGCTATACCACGATCCGGAATATCTAATCTTCCACAACGAAGCTGTAATGCTATTGGACTTCAAAACAAAGCCAATCTTAAAGTTGGCACTATTTACTGTTAGGCGTTACGAAGTTCCCCGGGTCAGCTAGCTATTTATATAGGCGAAAATAATAAGATAAAACCACTCTTTTGTTACACATCACACCCAAACTACCGTATTGCAAGTGAACTGTTACGTTGGGTTATCCCGTTCTTTCGTTAAAAGAGAAATCTGTTTTAAGTATTTCAAAACAGTTTGACTGATTAATTCTTGTAAAAAGAAAATACACTTTAAACTTTGGCCTGGGAAGAGCATTTAATTTAGTGACCCCTCGTATGAATTCGAGAGCCAATATATCTTAATCGCCCGCGCCACCGGAAGTCCGTGCAGTGAGTTAGTGAGTACAATCAACTTTATTGTCTCGCAATTTAAGCTGCTAGGGTCGCAGTAAGTGTTCAGAAGCGCTTGCCCCCGCCCTCACATTCAACCTCTGAGGCTGGTCACAGACCTCACTGTTCACATTGTAAACGTAATCATCCATCACATAATCAAATATAGTTTTTATAGTTTTTTCCTGAATTTAAATTGATTATTATAAAGTACCGTTTATCACTTATTCAACTTAAAACCAGTAAACTTTCAATAGCATTCTGTATTATGAGATAAACTGTTTTAGCTTGTCTTGAAAAAATCGTAGTTCACTTAATATATAATCATACTTGTAATGGTACTAAGTATAATCATTATGCTTTTTTGATGACTGTACTGCTCATTTGTGACTTCAATCGTGGCTTACTACTAGCAGGAAAAGAAACCCCCCATTGCAAAACTATATGTGAATTGAGACAAATATTTGATACTGTATTTTTAAACATTATAACATCGATCAAGAAATGAAGGAGAGTAGTGTTCACAAAAATAAGCGTTAAGTATTATAAATGACTCTACCCTAATTAGGATTCTAGAATTAATTTAATTGGTGGTTAATACAATTGTTAACTTTGTAGGGTATAAATTTTAGCGAACATATATAACAACATAACAACAATTGTTATGGGTAATCGTTCATGATGTGATGATATAGCTTTCATCTTATTCAAGTACATTAGATGTATCCAGTTTTGGATGTCAATATAAAGTTTATTTTATAACGATATACAAATTTAGTTTTTTTTCTGAGCTCGCCTACTTAATTACGGAGGCGAATACTTTAGCGTTATTATAGTAAAACAACGATGTAGGTGATCCCTATTGACCTCTGAATTTTAATTAATTAAATATTTAATATGATATTACATCTCTCTTTTAATAAATAAATATGTGCTAAATCAATAAACGAACTTCGTTTAAACGTTTAAAATGAACTCTTAGTTCTTCTAGTTATCCTAATTCCTTTTCCCTAATCTAGAAAACCCGGCTGCCATTGTAGGTGCATAATGTGGAGGTAAATTAAATTTCGAGTATGATGACATCAATTTTATTCCCAGTAGGATCTTGCCGTGTCATGTCACTTATACGTTAAGTTGCGCGTGCCTGAAGCCTGCTCTTGTGTACTCGTGTTCAAGTGTATTTTTTCTTGTTGTGTAGATAGTTTAACAATACAAGAGTAAAATCCAATCGAAAAGATTTTGAGCTAAAATTTACTTAATAGCTGCGACTAGGAGATGCGTAACAAAAGTATATTCCTATCCTTCCGCTAGAGTATTCTCGTATTTTATCCCTATTCTAGAGTACAGCGGATTTTAATTTCGAGCAGAGTTAATCACACAATCCTAAATAGTACCGGTGTATCTTTCAAATTATAATAGCATATTACAGTATATCTAATATGAATAACATTATGCTGTCCATTAGAATATTCTAGAACACCTATGTATTTTATATTGTAAATGTTCTGACGTCATTGGGTGATAAGCCACTCTAATGAATGTCATTGAGGATCCAATGAACATCGATCGGAGGTGCGCTACCTGATCGATTATGTGAATCTGACAGGTACCAACTCTATCCTTAATAATAATAATAATAATCCTAATAATAATAATAATATATCCTTGGTAAATTGATTTTTAAGGTGTTATGTTTAAATACTACTTCAAAGTAAACATGGAGTAGCAGCAGCGTGTAATGCCAAAAAGAATCACACTAGGTTATAATACTGTTTAATCAAAGGTAACACGTATCGGAGATCGGTGGGAGTTTTTCAGCTGGGTAGTGCTGCTCCGATACGGAGATAAATTCGACTATTGATTTAAAATAAACTGTACAAGATCTAATATAATCGTGCTGGAAACCTAGGAAAAAGAAAATATAAATGTAAAACCATCGTAAGACAAATAAATTTATTGATATGATGCCTAGCTGAATGAGCATATTGACTATAAATGAACACATACAAATTATTAATGTAATCAATGAGCGATTTTCTTGGATGATTCAGAACCACGGTGCCCATGGATTCAGTAGCTGCGCGGTGCTCTTCAATATCATATCATCAAGTCCCATGGAGTGGGCATCTTGGACTACGGTACAAGAAGTCGCGGGTTCAAATCCCAGGATGCACATTTTTGGGTTTGGACCACTAAAAATAATTTTATTGTAAAATAATTTTACAGTCAGATATTTTGCAATTATTGTAAAATGATCTAAACTTTTTAATTTGAGTTTTTGGTGAATACAACCGTTTAGGGGTCTTGTAAACCCAAAAACTGGTTTTCGAAATGTTGTCTGTGTCCAATTGAAATGAAATTTGGTATGTGTATATCCAACCAGGTGTTTTTCCTTTTTTTCAATAATTGTATTATTTTAGAAGATAATTTAACCCATAAAATCAATTTAAAAGTAAAAAAATAAATTTCTCAGAAGCATAACCATCATATGGCTATATTATAACCATTTGAATTAAAATTGCATGGTTTATATTGCTTAGGATCATAATTAATATGACACAACCTAAATGTCAGAAACTCAGAAATGTAATAAAAGTGATAAGATAGACGGTTGCGCATTCCTCAAGTGAAAACCCGTCAATTACCATGGTTTCCAGAGCGGTTTCGTCGACGATCAATTTTGATTTTTAAAATCCCCAATTCATTCACCACAAATCTAAAATCCTCTACATTCCCATCGGCCATCACTCTTGGCTGAAAATCGCCACTATGGAAGAAACCTAGCAACACTGCTTCTTTGTCCATTGTTTCATTATTCTTGTTCTTCGTCTTTCAATCGTATATGTTGTTCTATTCGCAAAGAGAAAATAATACATCTTACGTTGTCTAAGGTTTTTATGGTGAGATAGGGCAATGCATTACGCACACAGGTGGCCAGCCTGTAGTGTGGAACTCCTCCCGTGGATAAAAAATAACGGGTCTATCCACTAAATAACCCCCACTACTCTGGGATATCAAATGAACCGTATGACGTTGATAAAACAATAATATAATGACCGTTCATTTAATTTAAATCCTATAATATCTTTATGGCACAGAGGAAATTAATTTAATTTGGAAAAATCGGACATTATAATTTTTCCATGGTAAATATATGTACTCCCAACCCAGATGGCGTTTTGTGTAGCCCCAACTGGGATATAAGTAGATATCCTAACTTGTTAAATGTTTTGAGCCATTTGTAATGGTGCCAAATATTTGATAAACTTACTGTTTTTACGAAAAATTAAATAAATGATTTTTTATGGTTAAAGCACTAACTTTTGTTTGAACCGTTAATTTAACTGACATTTAGGTTGTGTCATATTAATTATGATCCTAAGCAATATAAACCATGCAATTTTAATT
The DNA here is from genome assembly GCA_023375725.1 of Nephotettix cincticeps. Lineage (NCBI taxonomy): Eukaryota > Metazoa > Arthropoda > Insecta > Hemiptera > Cicadellidae > Nephotettix > Nephotettix cincticeps. The sequence goes on from CM041791.1 coordinate 38,039,925, forward strand.
CAAATGCTTATAATATAGTTATATGATGGTTATGCTTCTGAGAAATTTATTTTTTTGCGCATTCTTGAGGAAGACCTGTTAGTCTGGTGAGCTCTAGAAACTGCTAGGATTATGTTCCGGAGTAATGGCCTTGATGCTGGATTGAACTGTGTGTCTTGAGTAGCAAGTCACAGAGATAAACCAGTGATCCGTCTACCAAGCGACGTTTCTTACAGTCTGTATTATTGGTCCGTAAGAATTGGGCCTGTGACGTCGGCTACGATAAATTTTCAAGTCTCAGTCCAAGTTCGAGCTCTGAAGTGGAAGTACCGGACGTCGAAATGTTGCTATTGTTTGCTGCAGATAATGAAATGACGGATTTAGAACGTTTTAAGGGAAGTAGGCCATTTGGTATAATATAGATACCGTACGTCCGATTCCGTATCCAGAAAGTAATTGCGCATTGACTTTTTATCTTCAACGAACAGGCGTTGTCAAGTACCACTGTGGCAACCAGTAGATGCTTAAACTACTAGCCGCGAGTTGGAGTTTGGGTAAACTTGCAGGGTATAGTGCACCCCCGTGCTGCAGCACCAAAACGATGATGATACCAGCATGCATGTTTGTCGTGGTCGGGCTTGGTGGTCGATGATGGAACTGCGGCTGTGACTGCATCAACGTTGTAGAGAAATAATCTCGCAGTGACGGTGGTCACGGTCGTCTAGGCGTGCTGAGGGGATATCTGACGTGTTAGCTCTTGAAGTGTGTCACTGACGTCAATGTTCGTTACTGATGTTGCAGTTGATTGCTGAGGAAAATTGGTTCTAACGTTAGACGGCGACATCGCCTCAAACACCTTCTCGGCCATCTCGGCGACCATGTCGAGGGACAGGTTCTGTTGCGTTACTACGACTGTTTGGACATCAGCGGGAGAACCGATTCATAAGGTCCGTAGAAGTTGGTCGGGAACTATATCTGTGCTTGGAACGAGACTTAGTAGATATCTCAAGAATTGTGACGGTTTTCTGTCTCCCATTTTGGCCTGTGTGAGCTGACGTCAAGGTCAAGGTTAGAAACTACGTAGTAAAATTCGCTAGCGTCGGAAGTAATGCTGTGAAATAGTAATTGTGCTTTGACTTGTGCAAGCCATAGTTCCGGATTTTCTGGCCAAAATGGTGAGAGAGTCGAAGAGATACAACGCCAACCATCGAAGGTCGTAGACTCTTCTTGTGGTTGCAACGTATTCGGCGGCGCTTGTTGGGACTGAAGTGTTTGGAGTTGATTTCGATGGCCAGCTATCACCGTTCTGAGATCTTCGTTCATCACGTCAGGGTCACAACTGAAGGAAAATATGTCGTAACTAAAGTAAATAAGCTGAGTTGGATAGGAGCAAATTTATTTGAGTTTTCTGAACAAGAATGTAAAGAAACAACTGTTTTTAAACAAACAAGGTAATAATCAGTTTTATGAAACATATGCTATAAGGTAAATAAGTATAAAACATATGCTATTGCAAATTATTAAATGTATCATGTGGCTTTACCACCACACACTCATCCTCATTCATACTTGGCTTAAAATAACTACCATGAGGTATGGTCGCCATTTCAATAATCTAATCTAAAGTGTAACTATACAACCTTAGTAATTAATATAATTTATATATATTTAATTATTATATATATTTAATAATTATAGTAATTAACTGGCTGGGTGGTGTAGTGGTTATAATACCCGCCTTCAAAACTGAAGGTCGCCGGATCGAATCCCGCAAGGGTCGAATCTGGACCCAGTCGCCATTTGTCATTGGGCTACTAATTAATGATACTTCCTAACAACAGGTCGACGTTAGGTAGTAACAAGACCGGGGTTTGGACCGTTCCCCATCAAAACGTTAAAAATGCCACTGGCGTGGAAATACACAAAAAAAATAGTAGAAGAATTATTATACTTTATACTTTACTTATACTTTTAACTGAAATGGCGACCTACCCAGGTAGGTATTTTAAGCCAAGTATGAATGAGGAATGAATGTAGGATGATTGTGATGATAATATATTTAGATTGTTATAGATACATTTTTCCTTTAAGTAGGGAATTCTTTTAGAAGTTGGTAAATGTTGGGAAATTTGTTTCTAGAACTGGACAAATTCGGGGAATTTTCAGTTGTGCCTGAGGGAAATTGTTAAAATAAAAATCTATTTGTCAATGGCAACACTGCTAGGAAGTGTTGTGACTTGTGTTGTGAGGTTGAGAGTGGAGTTGAATTTTTAGATAATTATTGGTGTGAAGTGTTAAGTTCTGTTCTGTTTTAGTTTTACTGTTTACATTGAGGTGATGGTGGAGAGATATTGTGTTTTGGGGTTCATGTAGTGTAAGAATATTTTTTTGTCTGTGCAGTGTCATTACATAAAATGACTAATATTCAACCATCAATGGAGAAATTGGAAAGACCAGATCCAATTCTTACCAACAAAATTGTAACTCATTTAAAATCACAGGGTATATTTGATCAATTTCGCAAAGAATGCATGGCTGATGTTGATACTAAGGTAATTATTGTTTCAGAATGTTTTTCAGAACCATGTAAAACATTTACAATTCAATCTATAAAGTTGTATTACAATAAACAATAACCTCAATGTTGATCAAGAAATATTGCATCATTCCACAAACTTTGAAAATAAATGGTCCTACCATAGTAACAAGCACTTCTGTATTACTTTTAAGAAGGTCTAACTAACAACTATTAATTTGAATCATTTTAAAGATTAAACAAATTAAAAATGTGTTAAAAGTTAAGACTACTGGACCACATTGATTTATTTAGGTATACAATAAGATATGATGTAAGGAATTATTAATTATTTTAGGTATGACGTTTTACTATTGTTAAGCCTTTGGATTTTGGGTTTATGGGGGAGGATTACCACAGATACCAATGATATTCGGAAAAGAATTAATGCTATTTTGTTACACTGTCCTTGTATAGTGCATTGGCTGTATGGCTGTATAGTGCATTGTATATGTATGGCTGGCTATTGATCCCATCACAGTATGAGTTCTGATACTTAATAAGTTACATTTTAATTCGTTTTTTCAACATAAGTTGTAATACCCTAAAGACCTGAGAAAAAATAAAAAAAAACTTTAGATCTAGACCTATGTTCTATATGAATGACCTTTTCAAAAATATTTTTAGTAAGCTTATATCATCATAGTTTTTACCCTGGCAACCAATTTTAGGTTACCGGAACCGATACGTAATGTGAGTGGATACAGAGTTACCTGAACTGTTTATTTTGTGTTTATCACTGCCAGTGGCTTTCTTTTAACATTTTGATAAGGAGACCATGATCTTGTTAACTACCTAACATACGGTGAAATGACTAGCAGCTGGAAAGTCAATGTTTATAAACAGTGAATCATGTGACGTCCTGGACTGGAGTTAAAGAACCGTAAACTGAATATTGCTTTTACAGGAATCCAAATAATAATGATTTGTATTTAAAGCTATAGGCCTAACTATCAACAAAAGCCTATACCGGTATTCAATAAATCGGCTGTCAGTAAAACTATGTGATGGTCTTTACTCAGATCTTTCTGTTAACTAGTTTCTATTAAGTTGATCTGTTGTATTTTTGAGGATTTCATAAGAAATATAATTTTAATTATTGTCCTAAAGTTCATCTTGGTCATAAGAAAGCACTGTAAGGCATCCTTTTTAGTTTATGGTCAATCCTTCAGTTAGACGTAGGCTGGCCAATGAAACTGATAGATTATGAAATATGGTTTTTTCATGGTACTAGCTACTGATGTCGTCAGTGCGGTCTTTTTCGGCAATATGTCTGTACGGTAGGACTGCTAGCTGGAGAGATAGTCTCGCAGTTTGGCTGAGGTACCTCGAGGTTTTCAGCCTCTCCAAGGAGAGCCCTCGTGTAGGCCCCGTAAAGCCGAAAGCTGCTTATCCCCTGGGGAATCCTTAAGCTTTTGAGCCGAAATTTTGGCAACGTGGATGAATAACAGACCTTTTTTAGTAACCTTGTGGTGAAATAGTCGTGAAAATATAATAGTGTTGAAAATTAGTGGTGGTAGTAGTAAAGTTTTTGATCAAGAAAATTTTTGTATATCCTATTAGGCACCTACAGAAAATGATTTTTTAAGGCCACATTATTAATCTGATAATCTTATGAAATAGGTAGGGGGGCCTATGTCATTATGAAGTTCTAAAAATGTACAAAAAAACGGAATTGTTGCAGTATCTTAAACAGATCACTCAGAAAGCTTGTATGAAACAATCACTTACGCTTAATGAATAAGCGTCACTAGTGCTGACCTAGCAGATTTCAGTTTTTCGGCTAACACCGCTCGCACCACCTTAATGATGTTAGCTACTTTAAAAGAAATCAGGGTTCTAACTTTAGAATAAATATCTATTTTTAGTATGATTGGAATTGTTCTGTTTAGTTCTGGAATTGATCGATTTTATAACCAATAAAAATTATATACTCTCGATGACTGGGACGCTGGCGACGTCCTGTAATCCAGCTACTTGGAGGTCACAAATTTTTTATTTATTTATTTTTTTTATTTTTTTTGTGTATTTCTACGCCAGTGGCATTTTTAATGTTTTGATGGGGAACGGTCCAAACCCCGGTCTTGTTACTACCTAACGTCGACCTGTTGTTAGGAAGCATCATTAATTAGTAGCCCAATGACAAATGGAATTGTGGATAATTGTGAGAGATGGTCGGTGGATGTAGTGTTCTCTTGTGTGGATTAACGTCCGCACTATTGAATACTACGTTAATCCACAAAGAACATCCTCATAATTAGACCAATTCGTAATTCAGAGGTTCGGATTCCACGTTAAACTGTAGGTCCATTAGTCGCCATCGGCTGTTGGGCTATTAATTAATAGTCCTGTCTGAGGAACATGTTCCAGCCTTAGTCAGTAACAAGACTACAAGATCGCGCCACAATCATCCTACATTCATTCCTCACTTATACTTGGCTTAAAATACCTACCTGAGTAGGTCGCCATTTCAGTTAAAAGTATAAAGATGCATATTTTAGAAATTAATCTTTTGAGGTGTTGAATGATGGAAAATCCCTTTATTAAAAAAAATAATTACATGTAATTCATTAAAATTTGACTTCAGTTTATGTATTTAAAAAAATAGACCTAAGCCTGAATCAATCTTGTTTATCTCCAAAGATTAGAAAATGTGATTTTTATTAATTTGAAGTTATTTATCTATTAACTACCGTAGTAGTTAAGCTTCATTCTGGTTTCAGCCTGCTTATCATAATCTTCGGCAGAGAGTTGAAGGATCAGTGGCTGCTTTTCTGAAGATGAATCCTTGGAAGCCAGATATGAATAAGAATCAAATTAGAGATAATTTGAGAAAACATATCCAAAGGTAATTTATTAACAGAGGTCAAATGATGACATTATTTTTATTTTTAAATAATTTGTTGATTTTTACCCTTACTGGGCGGCTGACGAGATTTCTCGTGGCACAGTAGGGTCCCACGGCGCGGAAACTGAGTTTTTTCACTTTCAGCCATTTCGTCACATTTACTGCGCTGTAGTTCGCGAAACAACCAATAGAGTGAATGGTAATGTTGCTTTAATCTCTATGAACTCACAAAACCAATATGGCGGCTTTGTTGGAATTTCTAGTGACTGAAAATAGATGTTATGCAACTTTGGCCTGTATTTTAGCGCTCCTGTACTGCTTTTGACGAGAAAACGCGCCACTATGACCAGCTGTATTCACTGTTCCAATCGTTGTTTGTTGACATCCATTGACGTGTGATTATTTGTGTTGTGTTTGAGAACTAAACAGATAATGTAGTGTGAATGTTTGTGAATCTAAAAAATAAAATAAAAAGTGAAACATGGCTCATCCAGACAATCCGGAATTTGATGAGATCGTGAATGGACTTATGACTGTTTTGAGGGGTATCATACGATACAAAACTATGTTTGGTGGTATGTACATAATATCTTTTTACTTTATTTACATGTTTCTTCTCACTGTTTTCATGTTTAGAATCAGTAATTTTTCATTTATGTAAGCCTACAAGTTTTATTTCAAGCGCTCAGAATTTTTTGCAAAAATAACTTTTTTGATACGGTACCTGAAAAATAGTGTTAAAATGTTAGATAAATAAAAATGAAGCATCGATCAATCATTTATTTGCCGTTAACCCGTGAGGGGTCGAGTCATAAAAATTACGTCAGGGGTCGCGCACGGTAGATTCCATCGGGCTGGAATAAAGCTTACAAAAGTATTATAAACTTTCATAAAGAAAATATTATATTCAAAATTATAGAAAATTTTGAGTGGTAAATAAACATAAAAAATATGTTTTAACATATATTAAAAAAATAGGTTATGAAGATATTATTGATTAAAATTCTAATTTTTTTTTCTACTGTTTTTTGGAGATCCCAAAATTTAGACGTATTTCAAATTTTTTTAAATTTTTATTTTATTATTAATAATATATTGTAGGTTGCTTTAAATCGAACTTTAAAATAGACTTGTTAAAAACGCAAAATAAATGTCAAGAAAACAAAGACGACATATCGGAAACCACCATAATGATACCACGTTATTACCCCCCCTTTGTAATATTAAATGTCAATTTGTGATTATGAACATATACTGTGAATATCATGTAAAAAACAGCATTTATGCTTATTCATTATAATATAAAAATATCTAAACAGGAAGTTAATGTTTGTACACAATAATGTTCTCTTTATAGATTTACGCTAAAAAATTAATTATACTATTTTGTATTTAACATTTTTTTCTCTGGGCAAGAAAAATAGATTAAATTACATACAGAATTCGCAAATATCCAATTTACTGTTATATGTCATTAAAGATGTTGTATTCAAATATTATAGCTTAATATATTATAAAGATATGTTTTTACAATATATTAAATATGTAAGTGTAACAATATCTCTAGTTGTAAATATGTGAAATAGATTTCATGTTTGTTTTAGCGAATATCCCATAGGGAAGAAGCTATTATCGTAGGTTTCATGGTAAGACTTAAGCCCGGGACCATGTTATTTTTTCTTCTTTAGGTGCCTAGAGACCAAAAACAATAGACGTTAAAATTTATATATATATATGTATATATATATATATATATATATATGTGTGTGTGTGTGTCTGTGAACACGATAACTCTCGTAAAAATGGTCCGATCGAGACCAAATTTGGTAGAGACGTGTATTCCTACAAATGCTCGGACGAGTTCGTAAACCAGACATATCGGTCAATGGGAACGGGTAGTTTGGGGGGTTTTGTACCCCAAAATGGGGTTTTTTATGTTTTTCACATGTAATTTTTAAAAATTTCTAATTTTATATTTCACCATTGGAATCAGCTTAAAAAACTACACAATTAAGTTCCTTAAAGTTTTTCTCTATCTCCAACGGTTACCGAGATATAAAAAAATCTAAACACAGTACGTTGTATTGTGGGGCTCCAATGTTAATCTTATGGAGGATAGGGAAAAATTAATATTTCACTTACTAACCAATATTTTTGGATACAAATTTATATTTAGCTTTATGTGGTTGAGGTTCATCCATTTATGCTTTAAAATCATAGATTATGTGTTTAACATGGCAGCAAACCTGCATACTCTTTTCCCATGTTAAGCATAAAGGAGAAATAGGCAAACTCCTTTATTTATGGACAGATGTTGATGAAAGTTGGTATAAATGTTAAAAATAAATGTTTTTGAAGATATAAATGCCTACTCTCAGTGTTCCTCACAGCAGCAAACCTGCACACTCTTTCCCATGACAGACTTTGACCACTTGACTTGTCGTATATTATTATTATTATATTATTGATTTGGAAATTTGCTGAGTACGCAGGTCTGCTGCGACGGGGGTATTATAGTTTATTTTGTTAAGCAATAACACCCCAATTTTCTATGAAAGTTTAAGCAATGAGACTAAACATCTTATAGAGTACTTATTTCACTGTGGAAAATTGATTTTTTCTCGTACAAAAAAAAGATCTCCAAAATTATTTATGATAGGCCAACAATTATATTTTTAAGTTGTAGAGCATAGGCTAATAACCTGCACAATTTAACACATGGGTTTTGAAGAATTTCAATCAGAAACCATTTTTATTCAGTTCCATATACACTAATTTGGTACAATTTTTAGCATACCGTATGCAGTGGAATCTTGATTTAACAAAGCTTTAATTTTTGATTTAATAAGCTCTCTAATAGTTTTTTAGAAAGTGTTCCTTAATGTTGGTCAAATTAACATTGGTTTAAATGGAGCTCCCGACTCCTCTTAATTTAAGACATATTTCATAAAATTCTGCCGAGTGGCTATTTTTTTATAGTATATTGAGCATAATAAGCTGCACAATTTAACACATGGGTTTTGAAAAGAAAATTTTTATTTTTTTAGTTCTGTTTTTAGAATATAAAATATTGCCAAAATGACAAAAAACATGAAAAATTAAAACTAATGTGTTAAAATGTGTAGAAAAGTATACACAATTAAACAAAGAAAACAGAAATAAGCTATCTCTTAAAGTTTTTAGGAAATGTTAACATTGCTTTAAATGGAGCTCCTAACTCCCCTTGGTTAGGTACATAATTATTACAAAATCTTTAGTACAGTAAGTTAGTTACAAAAGGTTCTTTTACAAAAGTCATTAAGATCTTTTGGCTTCGCGGCACTGCCTCTCTTCTTTGCTGTCAAACTCTGTAGTCGTCGCAACATAGCGATGTCAGCTGGTGTGGTATTGCTCTGCTCTTCTGGGTAAAGAAATCCCCTTTTGATCATGTTCAAATCTTTGGTGTAGGTGAGTTTCATGTCCTGCTGCTTTGTCCATTGTCAAAGTGACATTGGACAAAGGGAAAGTCCCTTTGTTGGTTAACTAAACCGAGGATTGCTTCATTTGAAAGATAGAATTTTTCATCCATTCATCAACATTTTGATCGGTAATGATTTCAAGAACAGGAATTATATTCAATAAGTGTCATCGTCATAGTGGTAAATCATCTTCAGACTGAATTATTTTATGCACCCAGGGTAGGCTTGGTTAACCAATACACGGTTAAACGTGGCTCTACTGTAGTAGTCACAAAAAGGAAATAGATACCCATCCCATGTTCACACAATAATTACTTCATTAGAGGCGGCTAAGCAACAGTGTGGTTATTTCCTGCCCATATTTACAAGGAATTCTTTGGCCCCTATAATTTTATATAAATCCTAAAGTCTACATTATTTTGGCTGATTTTTCGTCTTCTGTTTAAAATATTAACAATGCTTGTATCCAGTGGTGTAGTGCTAAAAAAAGCTGTGCCAGAGCGATGTGTGGCGTTGCGGTCCTTCCCAGTAAGGTCATTATTCTTTCGGGGGGGGGGGGCATGGCAAAGGTGGTGGGGAACAGTCGCTGCCTCGCCATCACAAAGTGCGTGTTATCCCGAAACGCTGTATTGTCCGGGCACACGGCACCTGGGCGTCGTCACGGCCTCAACGGCATTTCAAAGTCGGCATGTTCCTCAAGAAGGTCATTGCGTGGTCAAATACAAGGAATTGTGTACAATTTTTTTTAGCCACTTAAAAGAACAAAAAGAATTACATAAAATGAAGTGTAATTTTGCTAAAGGGACTAGTGGTTCTCCTGGGGTATCTGTTGCATTCATGAAAAGTATTGCAGCCAAAGACAAACGGTTCATTTTTAGTAAGGGTTCCCTTTCTTTTTCAACCCCAGCGGGCGAGTGCAGGTCAAAGAAAAAGAAAATATTTGTGGATGGGTTTACTCACCACATAATACGGAAGAAAATCCTCAAATTTTGTGTTGTAAAAAACACCACAACTTCATCGAAATTAAAGGATGTTCTGTAGGAAGTGTGTGTGTTGAAATAAAAATCTTAGAGGGAGATTAAAATTAATAGGATTTAAATAGCCGAAATCTGAAAATAATAAACGAATCTTAATCAGCCTCATGTTTCTTGTAAAAATAAATATATTTTTTTATTGAAAAGCTAGATACTAGACGCCAGACGGCTGTAGCTAGCGCACGTGAGAATGTAGAGGTGGTAGGAGATAGTTTCGAGTGACTCGCTTACCACTCTCTAAAAAAGGCAAAGTACAAGTATAAAAATATGGTTTCGGCTGCAAGAGCCGTGCCGGAGCGGCGCTCCGGACCGCTCCGGCTCCACTACACCACTGCTTGTATCTTAACTCTACTAAATAACAGTTGTATGCTGTTACATTTATTTTAATGTACTAAGTTCTCAGAGTTTACAAGCAGTACCTTTTGCAATAGTATTCATAGATGGTTGTGAATTAGGAAGAGTTTAAAAATATTTGGAAAATATGAAACCAAGTAAAAAAACTTGCAAAAATAAATATGGATTTTAAAAGTAGATATAAAAATTAAAATAAATAATCTTGTTTGATTACATAATATGTCTTTATTAATAAATTAGTACAGAAATCTCGCAATACTCAACTACATGAAAATGAGTATATATGAGTATATTATATAGTCTTATCTATCAATATTAAATTAAAGTAAATAAAAAAAGACGAATTAAGAGCATTGGCTGATGAGGAAATGGAATCAAAAGTATGTAATACTCTAGAAATATCAAATGAAAAAAAAATTGAAGATAACAATCTTGAATATTTTTATATGTAGCAACAGACAACATTTATTCCATGTAAATCAAAACACAGTTTTTATGGTAGCTTCCTTTCTACCACAAATTCGCATTGATTGCTGATAAATATCTGCATGATAAATATATTATAAATATAAGGGCAGAAATTAAAAACCTAACAAGGCAAACTTTGTAACTTTGAGTATTTTTTATATTATTTAAAAAATGAGTGATAGAGGTTATGGAATCAATGGTTTCCTGATGTAATAGTAAAGAATACATTTTTTTCAGTGGGGGCTTTCTTGACATAGGGGTGGATCGCATTGTAGATCAAGTTGTAAACCCAAAAATATATACGGTGTTTCTACCTAAAGTAGAAGAGGTTGTACAAAGCTGCCTAGCAATGGAAAATGACAAGCCAAAATTTGAACCACCACCCACAGAGGTCAAATCACTGCCGTTCAAATCAGAGCCACCCAAATTTCAAGATAAACACAATTTGGCACCAAGAGCAAAGTTGCCTGCTCCTTGTAAGTTTATAAAATATTTTTACATGTTGGTCTAAATAGCCCTTATAGTAAGTTTTATTCAAGTAATATATTATATAGTGTGTTAAGTAGAAGTACTGAAAATTCATACTATTACTTGAAGAAAGATTTATTAACGTAATAAGTGAACCAACACATACTTTCTCTCTAAAAAGAATTAAAAAAAGATGTATTGTTGTGTTTTTATTTTGTTTAGAAATTGCTTTTCAAATCCAACTGGACTCTTCATGACACTTTTTACAGCATCATTTCAGAAAATAGTTACTGTAATTGTTATTTAGAAAGTTGTGCATCTACATAAAATTAAAAAACTTGTCTAAATGTGTGCCATTGTTGCTGTTAAGTTTTGTATCGGCAGTTGATTTTTTGACAGTCAATATACAGATGACTCCCTTTCCCTTTAATCCGGACACCTCGGGACCGGACCCCTTTCCGGATTTAAAAAATTCCGGACCAACCGGAATTTATATATAAATTAGAACCTGTATTAGCATACAGTATCTATATAAATCACATTTAAAGACGATTTTAATGCGTACTTTCCCAAATACTACAGGGTTTTGTTTCCAACTTACTGGATCGTAGTTTTTCGTGATGTTCATAAATTAAATGTGTCACCATAAATAGAAATGAACATTAAATTATAAAGTACCACAAATTGAACTTTTACAAATTTATTTTACAGAATGAAAAAACATAATTATAACTTTACATTAATTAAATGATCTCAAACGTATTTACTTTTACCTAAGAAGAATACAAATCTTTGCTTTATAATACTGTACATATTAGAATAAGTCTGTTATTTTCTTCTGACTTTTGCTTAAAATGTTCTCTTGAAACCAAACATGCCATTTCCCTATAAACATTACATTCACATCTGATATGCCGATCTGTGGCATGACGTAGAGCAACTGGTGATGTTGTTGCCAGCTCCAGTGCTGCCCTCCCATCCACACAAGTCAAAATTCACACCCCAACGTTGCCACTTCCCGCTTTACTGAAGATTCGTATTGACCACAATTGTAAAATTAAATGATGTTAGTGATCATATTTATTTATATTTAGGCCGGAAATAAACAAACACGTTCAATCCTGTCGATTTCTGCCACAAGAAACGTGACTGTGCGCTGACGACTCATTTCCAAGAAGTAGTCCGGACCACTAGAGGGAGTCGTCTGTAATATTAATCATTCTTATTGTGGATCTTTGACAGTATCCAGGATGAATAATCCTACGCATATTACGATAGCAGTTTATAAAATTTCTAAAGTTATTTTAATAACTTTTAAAAGACGGTTTCTGAGTCTAAATGGATTTTTAATTTATTAATTGATGCAGAAAATGTTAATTTATCTCTCCAGTAATCATTACATAGTAAATACGAGTAGTACTTGTTATTAGTTTCTTGTGTTTAGTTTCTTGTTGTTATTTCTAGCCTTAGTTTGCTCTGATCATATTTAATAATTTTATCAATGTAATTTTAAACACAAATATTTTTCATAATTTAGTAATGGGTCCAGCGATCAAACCTATAAGGCCTACAGAACAAGCAGAGGGAAGATCATCACCTGTAGAACAAAAACCCTTGAACAACGGTGAAGGAGACGCTGAAACAGAAGAGGCGGGCGATAAAAAATATGTTGTGGATGTAGGTATCAACTTTAATGAGCTAAGAACATTTTGTTCTGTTTTGGGTTTCAAAACTTTATACTTATTAATCTCTATATTCTAATTCTCGGCTTTTTACTCTCGGGTGATTTTAAATCATCGTATTTAGTGTCCAATGTTCCGTGTTGACAGTAAATTATTGTCTCGTTCGCACAATTCTTTCAGTGATTATACTTATTGATAGGAATACAGAAATAATGATTCTTTTTTAAAGATTTATCATTAACTATTATTTCTGCAGGAAACTAGAAGTTGATGTGCCAAGTAAAATAAAGGAATCATTTAAAACAAAATAATTTTTTTCTTGCTAAAAGTGATTATACACACAGTTACAGGGTAAATATATAAAAATATATCATTCATGAAGGTACTGTTTAATCTGTCAAGCTAATAGTGACTTGCAGTCGTAGTGAACAAGGCTTGATTTTAATTCAGACTGGAGGGCCTTAGCATCAAACGGGTTTTCAGACAGAAATGGGTTAACATAGACCTAGGGGCCAGTATTGACCCCCTAAGGTACACCACGTGTTACTTCTCTCCAATTTGAATATACAGTTTCATTGTTTTTTGTTAATTTAGTTCTCTAAAACTGAGTTGAAAGATAAGATGAAAATAAATTAATTTCTTTGCCTCTGATACCAATTTTTTTTTAATTTACCAATAAGGTTATCGTGATAAACGTGATTAAAAGCTCTGGACTGATCGCAGAGAAAAGTACATATAGAGAAACATCACTGAGAACTATTTATAGACTGTCACTTGTATGTACAAGTTTGTAACAAACTGAATTTAACTTTGACTAGGGATTACACACCATTTGATAGGAGGATAGAGCTATCAACAGTCAACTTAATGGAAGTTGAATAAATGTCTTAAAATTTTAAAAATTAACACTTAAGACTTTGGAGACCGGATCCACTATCACTGGTTTAATACTGGGGCCTGGGGGTTTCAGGGTAGTAAAACAAAAATTATAGTTATAACAAATTCAATACAACCTACACATATTATATATTTATGTAAACAGTAATAAACCGCCTTGAATAAAACGTAAAATACTTGTCATTTGTAATTTTAACATATATATAAGAAAATAGGGAAAGATTTATGAAAACAAAAATGGCTAGGGAGGTTTGTGAGCACAGTGTTTGCCCTTTGTATGATATATCATATAACATTCAAAGACATATAGTGCAATATAAAGAATAGAAAAAAACCCTTGAAAGAATGGTAATATACATGTTATTCGTAAAAGATTGTGTAAGTAATTTGGAAGTTTCGTCGTCATCACTATTGTAGACGTATTGGTTGATGAGAGTATCAACCAATACATCTCGAATCGTATCACTTTTCAATGGATCGTCACCCATATTGACTAAGGACGAAGAAATAAAATAACTAACCATAAAAATAAACTATATATCTATGTTTTAACAATGCAGTTTGCATGTAAAAAAAAACAACTGGAACACAACACGGCTAGTAGCAACAGCCGTCTGCTCTGAGCAAGCAAGTGAAACATATATTTGTGTTCGAAAAATATATTTTTTTTTTAAATACGTTGCAGACTTAAAAAACTAAAGATGTGTAAAGATTAATGACTAAAGAATATATTGTTTTTGGACTCTGGGCACCTAAAGACGAAAAAATAACATGGTCCCGGGCTTAAGTTTTACCATGAGACCTACAGTAATAGCTTCTTCCCTATGGGAAATTCGCTAAAATAAGGAAAATTATGGTTCACGGATTTGTGAACATGTAATTGAGACTAACCATTGTGTGAGATGGGAGGAAACCAAAATTTTATATAAAGAGACGGATTAGAGGCAAAGGAATGTAGCAGAGACATTGTTTATGGCTATTGAAAATGAGCTGTTGTCTCAACCGTCGATTGATGTGAGTCCCATTTATTTAAATATTGTCAGACAGGAACTGATGGTACTTAAAGGGAAAGCCGTAGGGGTTGATATCATATCATACATGAATGGAACCCCCATCCCTCCTCTCCTCCCTGGAAGTGCTGTTTCGTCAGTCGTGGTTAGGCGTTCAGCCCGCGTGCGGGAAAAACAACGTTTTTTAAAACCCTGAAGACGCAGGATGTTAATGTTTTTGTCCCACGAAACGTCGGACTATAGTGACTGGATCGATTTTTGTGTGTGTTTGTGTATGTGTGTTCCTGATGAGATCTAGCCACAAAAAATAAAAATAGGCGAGTGGACTCAATAAAACAGATAATATGGAATACAGTTGGGACTTGATAATCCGACACTTTTGGGACCGGGAGTGTGTCGGATTACTAAAAACTTATATTTCTTGCACAACCCTAACTGTAGAATTAAGAAAAGTATAGATGTTCATTATTAAGTACCTTAATTCTATTAATGGTTCAAATAAACAATTTACAAAGTCTTTTTTTACAGAAATCTACTTAATGAATACAAAATACTGTATGACATTCATCTATAAACATAACTAATACACAACGCACACATAAGATAACTATAAAACAGTTATAACGTATAGGCATAACGTGAAACATAACCTACATTCTAAATTCAATAAGGCCTACCTGAACTAACACTTTGCACTTAAATTCTGAATTGAATACTGTCAGTAACAAAGTAAGCAATGCTCTTGTTTTCTACTACGCACTAATTTATACTGAACAAGATAAGGAACTAACGGACCGGAAGACGCAAGGCTCCTGTCACAACACAAATAAAATTTCTGTAACTGTATAGATGCCCGTCACGGCGATGACTCATTTGGCGCGGCGTCGGACTACCGAGTGTGTCGGACTGTCAAGTGTCGGATTATCAAGTGCCAACTGTATACCTCACCAAAAAACATGTCTTTTAAAAATAAAAAAATAATGTTGTATTTACTTCCCTGTGGGAAATGGATTTCATCATGAATATGTCTAAAGGTAACGTTTTCAAACGTATAAATAAAAAAGCAATATGTCAATTTTCACATTTTTCCATAATATAAGTTAACGTGAGGGTTCCAAAAGTCAACATACGGTTTACCAGTTTCTTTATCTCAGTAACTGATAGTTATAGGTTATAGATTCAAAATTATTTTCAAGACTAAAAGAATATATAGAATTTCATCTGGTTCAAAGTGGATTCACATCTATGCCAGGAACCCATGTATACACAATGAGGTTGGTTTAAAGAATAATCCAAAAAAGACGAGTATCATAAATGTTAAAAAAGGATGTTTAAAAGCTGAAGAGTTAGAGTTTGACTCAGAAATAACAATTAAATCGCTAACAAATAAAATTCAAAAATTATCATCCTTACGTTAAATAGATCAAAAACTATATTTTTTATAATTATATCGGGTCCTCTTTGTTGTACAACTTTCAAACAGTCCCCTTAAATAAACTGAGAAATTATTTTTTAAGTGACATTGATAACATTATGAGATCGGCTCTGAAAGAAATACTGGAATCATCATCAGACATTCGAAATTCAATGATTTACTCATAAAAAAACAGAGGAATGGGGTCTGATTAAGGCAAACCTGTCCCTATCCAGCACCTAAACATTCCCAAAGTATTGGAAAGAGACAACAAACCCTATATAAATTTTAATACAGATTTTGAAAAGGAAAAATTAACGTATTCGTAAACTTCAACTAGAAGACTTAATTAATGAAGAATATAAATCCTCATATTAAAAACTAGGGGGAGAGTTTCAACAAAGAGAGTAAAAGGTGTAATCTACCTTATAATGGAAGAGGTATATGCTTTTTTGTGGAATGACCCAGTGTAAATATCAAATTTCACAAGTTAATGAAAATCACTCAAGCTCAATACAAAGAAGGGATAAACCTGATAGATAATGTAGCTCCGACCAGGATCAACAAGGATAGCAACCATTGTCGACATTTTTCGACAACTGAGATGTATGTCTATGAAGCACTGCGACATATCCTTGGATATTGCCCATTTGGAGGCAAATTCGTTATCAACGGCACCATTCAGTTAGAAAAATAATAGCCAAAGTACTTAAAAGAAAGGGTTTTGAAGTGCATGAAGAGGTCAATGGAATAGCTCCCAATGGTTCACATAGGAGATGTGACATGATAGCGATTTGAAGAGCAACACAGGAAGGATATATTTTGGACACGACCATAGGATTTTAAATAAATAAAAATCAAGCTAACGACGTCAACGGGGAAAAGAGTATAATTGTAATTGGTTCATTTCTTGGTGCAAGGGTTATTTCAGAGTTATTCTCCGATTTTTGGGAGAAATTTGATTTGAGGAAGGGTATGCTGGAAAAAATCTCTGTAACAATTCTTAAAGAATCAATTGACATTTTTCTAAATCACCTGTACAAATTACATATTTAGAGGACGTGAAGAAAGTTTTTTTACTATCAAAATTATTTTTTTTGTGTTAAGCATCCTTTGTTTTAAAGCAACTTTAGATGTAAAGATGTTAATTTGTTTTTAAATATATTCTCTCTCTCTCTCTCTCTCTCTCTCTCTCTATATATATATATATATATATATATATATATATATATATATATATATGTATAGAGCTTCTTCCCCAATGGAAATTTACCAAAAATAAATTTAAATGATTTAATTTGAAAATGAACCAGTTAATTGTGTATTTTTATTGAATAGCTTACTGGATTGCTCCGAGCTCGATACATCTGGGTAAGAGCGTTTGCTGAACTCTGTAAATATTAATATTGCTTCAAGTATTGAGTTATTTTTAATTACTGTGTGTGAAACAATTTACCAGTATATAGTTACATCCTTTTTTAAAGGAAAATTAACTATATTTATTTTAAAACTATGTGATAAGCCTAATAACATATCTAGAATAGTAGTGGCTAATAAAAACCTAGTTATAAACTTATTTAAAGATCAACCAATATTTACTGAATAGCAGTGTTTGAGGTACAGAAGATTTAAGAGGCTATAGATAAAGTGTTTTTTTCTCAAAAAAATTTGAGGTTCAATTATTTTTAACTTTTTTTAGCAATAATGGTACTAAACAGTATCTTACCACAAAAATATAACTTTCAATTTGTTTGTTTTAAAATATAAACAGCTCTTTATTATTCATGAGACCTGCATCTACCATTTCAACACTATTGAATATAACAAAATAAGCACTAAAGAAGAACACGTACATTTTGTTATACCAAGGTTTACAAAATAAACGGTATCAGTGGGCAGACACATACTTTCTTCCTTAACACTCCGGCGCTCACGTGGTTTACTGCAACACGAGCGGTCGCGTGAAGTGCTACTGCACTCCAACTGTTTTTGTTGTTTTTCTTAATTAATATGAATTATCTTGACATTGTATTGGCATTTTATGTTCAATAGACACATATAATACATTATTGATGCGATTGGTGATGTTATAAAATACATAATTTTGACAAAAAAAATTATTTTGGAAATTTAACAAAACAATAAATAAATATTGGTGCATAGAAAAATTGTTTTTTTAAATGGTTTGGAATATGTTTTTAAACAACACAGTCGAAAACCAAAACCAACTATGACAACGTAATTCGACAAATGCACCTAATTAGCACATTCTACAATTTTCACACAATTTTCAAATGATCAAGGTAGACTCACTTGTTACACTTAAAAATTTAGCAAATTTTACAAAAAAAATAAATAAATATCGCTGCATAGAAGAATTATTTTAAAAATGGTTAGGAATAATTATTTAGACAACGCAATATTATCTATTTCAAGTTCATCCGGGTCTTCATCACCGATGACACTCTCAAAATCTTCCGTTTCAGCTAACCAACACCATAACTGTTCTTGGTTGTCCATTGTTCATTCATTAATTAATACCTGCACATAAATAAAATTTTCATATAAAAATAATGTAAACTATGTGAAATAAAATCCACAACATATGTCACTAAGTGGAAAAAACTGAACAAGGACACTCGCGAGGAGTGCCCCTGCACTCCAATACTGTGGCACCACAGAAAAAATCAATAGAAAATTTGTTTAGCCAGAATTGGTTTCAGTCACTATACTGACAGGTTCCAGGGGTGTTAGAGAGAAGGTAGATGACTGCTCAAGGTCACAAGTGCTGTCAACTGTGTTTTATGAACAAAACAACATGACTGGAATGCCACTGCACTCCATGCGAGCACCGAAGTGTTAATTAAATTCAAATGACAACCTCTATTAAAACCATCATCTTCTTTAACGCTTATCTAAATATTTTTTAATAATTTACTGTTTCAAACATAATTCTCAAATTTATGAAAATAACAACAAGAGAAACATAATTAAATAAATTAATATGCTGCATACCAAGTTTCATGGAAAATATTTGAAATAAGGAAGAAATTTATTTTTTTAATATTCTCCGTAAGGATAACATTAGCTTTCAGACAATGTACTGAGTTTACCACGGACATTAAATTTAACTTTTCTCTGTAACTGTTAGTCGTAGACTAATGATTCAAAATACTAATTTGTTTAGTTTTTTAAGCTGTTTTAATAGTGGTAGTCAAACTAAACTTTACCTCTATGGTTTTCACAGAAAAATTAAAAAATATGAGTGGTGTCATTTTTTTATATAATAAAGAACTATTAACCATATAACTTTCACCAAAATCATTAAAGCTGATTAAAAAAAAAATTATTTTACATGTTTTTGGGATTTTTAGGGGTAAAACACTCTAAATCTAATATTCAATAAAAAAAACCTTTCGAGATAATATGGATTGTTACCTACATACCGAATTTCATGAAAATCAGACCAATAGTCTCGTCTCTAGGTTTCTGTACATCCCCACACATACACATATAAAGACACACACACACAGACATTACTCTAAAACCTCATATTTGGGTTGAGGGTGCACTATGGATATATCCCCCAGAAACTCAAATTCGAAAATGCTGGCAAAACAATACTTTCTCCTTTATACTATCATATAGCGGGAGAAAGTAAAAAGGTTTTCATGAAACACCACTGAATTCACATAAAACAGCTTTAATTAAGGTCTTTTATCTACTACAGTAAAAAATATATGTTGAATTTATTGAACCAATATTTATTTACAACAATGATAAAAACTACCATAATTATATATTTTCAGGAGGACGACCCTGAGGAAAAAGAAGAAGAAGATGATGATGATGATGAAGAGTCACCACCGTTTGAGCCTCACTCAGAGGGTGATAGAATGATACTGGGCATGAGGAGTGACACTTCAGAAAACAGTAATGACAGTCAAGTAGTTACTACCACCATTGTGGATGATAGTTTAGAGGAAAAAATTGACAATAATGAAACTGGCGTTAAAGAAGAATGTGACAAGAAAGACGAAGATTCCAGCAGTGATGAATATGTGCCTAAGACTCCAACAATCAACATGGAAGAATCAGATGGAACCGTGGTTGAGTTCAACTCTATCAGTGAATATAAGCAATATCATACTAAATTTGAAGAAGAAAGTTTTGGAAATGTTGAAGAAGTTGTTGAAAGTCAAAGTCTAATTGATAACACAAAGCCTAAAAAAGAGGAAAGAAGCAGTAATGAGGATGAGTCAGTGAGTGGACCACAAAAAAGAAAGTTTGATGAAAGCTATGAGGAAGTGAGCAGTTCTGGCAGTGATCGAGAAAGCACTAGTGATGAAATTAAACCTGCAGTGTTTGAATCATTTTCCAAGAAAAGATTTAAACTTGATGAATATGATAATGAAACTAGTGAATTTAGTGTTAATGAAGATTCTTGTACAGAAAAGTCATTAGATATGTCGGATTCAAAATTTAAAATTTTGGAAACGGGGCACCAAGAAAAATATAAAAGTAACAGTGCAGGTTCTAAAGATTCTGGGAAACATTCACATGAACATAAAAAAGAGCATAGGGACAGTTCTAATCATCACAGTTCCAAAAACAAAACACTTGAGATGGATCAGCATGAAAAACATCGTAGCAGTCATCATAACTCAAGGGATAAAAAACATAAAGATAAGAAGAATGAAATGAATGAAAGTTCAAAAGATGATAACAAGCAAAGAGAAAGAAAAAAAAGTGAGTCTTCCAATAAAACCCATGAAAAAGATAAAGATAAACAAAGTAAACACTATGACAAGGAAAAAGAAAAAGACAGGGAAAAAAAGAGTAAAAGTTCAGATAGATCAAAAAAGGATAAAGAAGATATTAGTAGAGTTCAAAAAGAATCCAAACAAATACAGAAAGATCATCGACAGGATC
Source organism: Nephotettix cincticeps (assembly GCA_023375725.1). Lineage (NCBI taxonomy): Eukaryota > Metazoa > Arthropoda > Insecta > Hemiptera > Cicadellidae > Nephotettix > Nephotettix cincticeps. The sequence goes on from CM041791.1 coordinate 38,061,044, forward strand.
ATAAATCAAGATCAGATCGTAAGAAAGACAGGAAGAAGCATAGCAGCCGTGACAATTACTCTGATGGAAAAAGAGAATCTGATCATAAAAATAGAAAGGATGATTCTAAGCATATACACAGCTCAGGTAGCCATAGTCATAGTCAAAGTTCAGAAAAACCCCTTTTAGACAAAAATCATAAACATAGAGAGTCTGGTGATAAACATAGATCTGGTGATAAAAAAAATGGCAAAGAGGAATCAAAACAAAAGTACAGACAACATTGTAAATATGATAATAAGCATGAAAACAGAAGATCTTCTGATAGAGATAGCAGTGGTCCAAGTGAAAGTACCCATTCGTCTAGCAACTTAAAATCTAGATCTTCTAGGTGTCATAAAGAATCAAAAGATGAGTCTGGCGAAAGAACTACTTCCAACAGTGATGATACTGTGTCAGATAACGTTGAAACTCTGCAAGATGATATGAAGATAGATGTCATGCATGAATGTGGTGGCATAACATCTCCTGATACGAAGTCAGAGAAAGAAACTTCCCATGAATCAGATCTTATGACATATGATTTGAACTGTTCAAATACTGAACTTCATAAACAGAACTCTGAGTGCAAAAGTTTACCTGTTGATAACTCTAACAAAGAACAAGGAGGAAATTTTAAAAATAATGTTATTTTTGAAGATGATAAAGAAATTTATGATGCTTCAACTTCCCAGATTCAAAATATTATTCCTGAAATCAATAATGTCCCACAGTTTTGCTTAGCTGAAAGAAGCACTGACACAGAATTTAAAGTTGAGAAGCAAGATTCTACCAACTCTTCTGTTTCACTTATGGACTCTTCATCTGAAAAAGAAAATGTAGAACAAGATACTAAGGAACTAAATAATAGTGAGTTTGATGGCAATAGCACTGATGCATCCTTAGATGAAGAATCCACTGTTGTCAAATTTAAAAAACCAAAAATAGCACAAAACATACATGAAGTCAAGAAAATAATGGAAGCAAGACGACACTTAAAGCGGATGGAAAAGAAAAGAATTAAATTGCTGTCAAAAAGCAATTCTGAAGAATATGAATCAGATGAAAAATCCCCGGTTGAGAATACATCAGATGAAACTCAAAATGCTATTTTTAGAGGTTTTGAGAATAATTTTTCTTTGGATAAAATTGAAACATACAAATGCTTGACTAAAAGATTAGAAAGTGAAATTTCACAACTAGAAAAATTAACAAACCATGAACAAGTTAACAGCAATCTAATCACCTCTTGGGTTGATTTAGATCCAGATCTTGATGTGTATATTGAAAATACTTTACAAGGGAAAGTTCATAGAATCTATAGAGTACAACTACCTCCTATTTGTGAAGAATTCTATGACTATAATTCTGAACAAAATTTTTACGTTTTAGTTAAAAACTGGGATTCCTGTGACCAAATCAATAGAATGGTTGATAGTAACCTCAACAATTTAAATTCTATGCACCCAACTACTCAGCAAGAAAATATAAATTCTTATAGAGTTAATTCAAGGAAAGGGAAGCTCGAATATGGATCTGTGGCTAATATTAAAGAGGAAATATCAACTAAGGATGGTGTACATCCAAAACAAAACTTCTTGAAACTTAAAATAAACTGTAAAAATACTCAATCTGATGACGAAGTTATTACTCCAGACGAAACTAATGCATCAAACAATTCTGGAAAGAAAACCACGGATGTTATTGCTCCTCAAACAAACTTTAGTTTAACATTCAACCAGACATACGATGAAGTTTTAAAAGAAAAGGCCCAAAACTCAGTTGTACCTCCAAAAAAAGAAATAGACGAAATGAATAAGACACCTTTAACAGTTGTAAAAATAACAAAGAACAAAACTTCTGAACAGGTATTTTTGAAAAAGATTCAGTCTAATTCTGAAGAAAAAAATCAAGTGCCTAGAATAACAAGGTCTGACTCTGTTATAAATGGAAAAGTATTTGAACTTCCTGATTCTAAACAAATACCTCTTATCAGTAGAATAACAAAACAAAAAAATATTATGAATATTGCATCGGCCAAGATCACATATCAGGAAACCAACGGTGTCATGTCTTCAAATTCAAGAAGAAACTTTGAGGTGAGATATATTGCTTGCTCTAGTAATTTAAGATGAATAAATTATAAAATTTCAATTGGGACCAAGTTCTGTCCCATAAAATTAGTTTTTGGAACATTACTTTCAACTTATTCCATTAATATTCCCTTGAAATTAAATTGTCTGTTTCTGAGAATCTTAGTTACTAATCTCAATTTAACATTGATGAAACGTAATTGAAATTCAACATGACTGATAAAAAACTCTTGACTGTCCAAGAAAATGTAATTTTTTCTATAAATGGAATATTTGGTTTATTTTGTATTTTTTTAATACAACTAACTAAACAAAGAGGATAGGAATTTAATATTTAATACGTAATTAAGTGTTTTTTTCAGGGCCTTGAGTGTGTCAGAAGAGTATCGATTACATGTAATATCCTATGGTAACTTTGATAAGATATTAATGCAATTTACAAGCCCGCTCATTGCTGAAAATATTTATGCAATTATTGACAATGCAAGCTTTTTTAAAATTAATTTTCTTGCCAAATATCCTTAAATCTTGTTGGGATGAGAATATGTGATTTTTCATTTAGTGAGAAGAGTTAAGTAACAATATTAAATGAGTAATAATTTAAAATTGCTGTAATAAAATGTATTATGTTAGCTTGGTATTTTACACTTTAATGACGATTTTTTTAGTTTTACATAGGAGTTACAGTATAAATATCCTGAAACTCAACTATCTTTGTTCGCAGATATTGATTACCATTATATTGTATTGTGGTTTTTCTATACAGTGAATTATATCAATGATATGTCACTTATTTTTAAATGCAATTTAAATTGTGCAGAATAAAATAAGTTAAACATTTATTTGAATGAAAGAATTCCTTCTCAGGCAAAATAGATTTTCGACAACAAGATTTTATGCTTTGTTTCTTGGAAATTTTACAAAACGAAAAATATAATTAAAACTGGGTTTTAGTGGTAGTGTGCTATTTAACATGTTAGTTGCGGACCACTCGGATCCGAGTGGTGACATTTAGGTTAAAATCAAGGTGGTGGATCTGGCGATATAGATTGTGCTGCCACCTGTCGGAATCTGAGAGAACTATGGCCAGCTTTGTTATAACGCAGTACCTTCAGTATTTCTGTATGGTCACTTGGAATTTTCCTATTGGTTGATTTTAAACTACGGTTGATTTCCCCGCTCCACGTGAGGAACGAGGGTTTCGGGCACTGCAGGGAATGTGTTAAAAAAGCAACTAATTGCAATTACAATTTTAATTATTAGTAAATGGACTATACAGTGGAACTTGGTTATAACGTCATTGAAGGGACCACACAATTAATGACGCTATATCAGAGTGACGCTATAAAAGAGGTTACATAATTTTAATTTAAAACCGAGGAAAAATAGGGAAACACTTTTTTACATGAAATTAAGACATTTAATGAAGGTAATTTGAAATACACCGTAAGTTTATGTTTATGACTGACTGAACTACTCTACTATATAAAAAATCGAATTTGAAAATATTGCAATGAAGTTCAACTGGTGGTTCAAGTTGGTGAATTCAACTGTTGGTTCGATTTTAAAAAACAAGCCCGAATACACGTCTGCTATCTTACGTCCCTCCTCACACGCTCTTATAACTCACACCTTTTCTTCAGCAAAACCTTTCTCTTAACACTTGCTATTTTTTTCAATACTGTATTCGTAAATTAAAATAACGAAAAACAAACTGTAAAAGACGTACACTGAACTAACGATATCTGCACGAACTGTAGGTACGTACGAACGGCATCACAGTGCTTTGATGCGACGTGAGTCACTGACACTGACCTTGATGACCGGCGACAACGGATATAGGGTAGGGGAGGGGGTTGGGGTGGTTAGTGGTAAGACAGCAATAAAATGCCGTTTCTAAAAATAGAATGTAGCTAAACAATAGCCACAGCCCTCACGTTGCACCACCGACCGAACTTACTCTATTTAGCTATATGTTGCCTTCATCTCGGCCCGATTTTCTTGACGTTATATATGAGGTTTTAGAATTTACTGACGATATATCCGAGGTTTTTTCCTATGTAAATACATATAGTTTGGCGGGACCTAAAAATAAATTACGTTATATCCGAGTTGACGTTAAAGCCGAGGCCGCAATAACCGAGTTGCACTGTATTATAAATTGTCCTTAAGATAATAATTTTTCCCTTTTTTTGCCTAACCAAGTAAAAACAATGAAACTTGATAAGGATAATGGTTTTTTTAGGAGGAATTACAAAATGGAGTCAATCAAAAGATAATCAATGAGGTCATTGGCATCCACAATGTATCATCAGACCAAGGTAAAATACTCTTTTTCTACTTAAATTTAAAACTATTGTATTTCCCATTTTAAGTTTAGTTACTGTTTTTACCCCCTATATCAAATACTGGCTGGGTGGTGTAGTGGTTATAATACCCGCCTTCAAAACTGAAGGTCGCCGGATCGAATCCCGCAAGGGTCGAATCTGGACCCAGTCGCCATTTGTCATTGGGCTACTAATTAATGATGCTTCCTAACAACAGGTCGACGTTAGGTAGTAACAAGACCGGGGTTTGGACCGTTCCCCATCAAAAAATTAAAAATGCCACTGGCGTAGAAATACACAAAAAAAAATAATAATAAAATATAATTAATATATTTTTATATTGTCACTTACATTATAACATTTTAATTATATAGGCTATCATTAGTAAAAAAGTTTTGAATTATAACCTAGTGAAATAACTTAATAAAGTTCAAGAAAATCAGCCAGGGTAGCCTGCTGCCATGAGGGTACTGCGGAAGTGATGGCTTGAGGTATGTCCTGGGTGCCAAAGCAAAAGTAATAATACAAAAATGTTAAGGTAAGTTAGGCCACAGAGGACCCAACATAGAAGAAATATGCATAGGAACATGGAGTTCGAGAAGCTCAAGGGGGAAGATAGGTTAACTAAGCTTCGGTAATCTGTCGTTCAGTGCTACGCTTAAGCGGCGAAGGGAGGAAACGTATTTGTTGTCATTTTACTCTGTGGCTTTATCTTAGTTCTTGTTCCCGAATCCCGACTCATCGACTGTCGCTTGCTAGGATCAACTCTTAGCCCGCACCGACGCAATCATGAGAGGACTACTTGGTTGGTCGTTTTCAAGTAACCATAAAGGAATAAAGAGATTGCCGAACGTCAAATAGATAATATGCAATTAATATGATGGTAAATACATTCATTAAATCTTCCAAAGAGGAAAGGCAACAAGCAAAAATATGTGTCCCTAAAGAATGTTATGTAAAATAAATAATTTTGTGTCACTGGTTGTCGAGAATGGAATACCCTCCCATAACCAATCAAAATAACAAAAATTACCTGAAATTTAGTAAATTATTAAAATAATTATTACTAAACAATTGAATCACTTTAGATGAAGATGTAAATTGAATCCAATACTATAATACGAGCAAGGTTTGTATATATATTTGCACAAGGATCTCAATAACGGCTCTAACGAATTTTTTAAATATAGGATATAACTAATTTCCGACTAGAAAATAAGTTCTAGTTAATGTTTCTAAGTTAAAGTTCTAATAATCTTGTCTAATCTGTCTTAAAATAATATGTACTTTCAAAAGATAATCTATTCTGTATCCATAATTTTGATTTTCAACATTGTTTATTTATTTGAATGTTAAAAATTTATATATAAAAAATTTATGTTTATATATATACGTACATGTATATATATTTGTAAAAATTTTTAATGCATATATATACATTTTTATTTGAGGAATTTCATTAGCTACGAAACAAAACAAATTTAAAGCTAATAGCTTTTAATTTAAGCCAGTTATGACCGTTTTTATAAAACTCTACAAAATCACCATTTTTACCCAGCACTCTATGTATATGTCATGAAATAATTGTCAGCTCTTTTTGAAAATAATATCCAAAAACGACCCGCACTTAAAGGGTTAAATATTATAATGTATGCATTTATCAAACAAATATATGTTTGACACCTATCACTTTGTATAGGTGTTGGGGTTCCAGGAATAATCTCCATGTTCTAAGTGAGTAACACTTTTGGGGCCCAGGATATGGAGAATCAATCCCAGATATCTCATTTCCTCTGAGAATGTATTTTGTCTGGGGTCTAACTGGCGAGTCCTTGAGGACTATGTTTTTAGTTACCATCAGGCGATCTACTTTGAAAATTAATGCTTTTGCTAAGGGTTAGGGGACACTTTCCCACCACGGTGGAACATCAAACACATTTACAGTGCTTTGTAGTGACGTTGACAATGACCCCTGGGGGACAGATCATAAACTAGCAACCAAGAAGCTACGGGAAATATCATCACCTTTATTCATGGAGCCATGGCTGTCGTTGTCAATGCACTCTTCCACCCAGTTCGAGCAGCAACGAATTTTGGAGATTTGGTCCGATAAAGCCATTTCGCTTGAAAGAAGTAATTCTTGCAGTAAACTTCCTGTATAATAGGAGAGCTCCCAGACCAGATGGATTTCCTGCAGAGTTTTTGAAGCTTATAGTGGAAATCAACCCTGGGTTTCTTCTTGAAACATACAATCAACGCTTTGTTGAGGGTATTTTCTTCTCCTCTTGCAAGGTGGCACAACCTGTCCTTATTCCTAATACAAAGAGTGACCCTGAGGTCCCGTTTTCTTTCTGCACACTCTGTATGCTTGAAACAACGGGCAAGGTCCTGAAGAAGATGTTGCAGGTTCGTATTACCAAGCTATTATTTCTGCTGGTTATCTCGGCTCAGAAAATCGGCTTCATGTGTGGCCATTCGACAATTGATGTCAATCAGGTGTGGTTGAGGCTGTGTTGAGGGCGGAGGACCCATAACCATTGGTCATGCCACGTGTTTTTTTTTTGTCACCTTTGTGGTTAAAAACGCTTTCAACTCTGCCCGATGGATCAATATTCTACGGACGCTTGAACATACACAATGCACATACTTTCCACACGCCCTCTTACCTCCTGTGAATGGTCAATAGGTACCTGAAAGATTGTCCTCTGCTGTCTGTTGAGGCTAGACATGCCTGATAGACTCTCCTAAGATAGACTCCTCCTGATGCTCTGCAGGTGACGTCACTGCTCTTACTTCAGTAAGGAGCGTAGAAATTGCTCAGCTCAAGCTGGACATGGTCATGCAACGAGTCAATGGATGGATTTGGGATCTTGGGCTGTCATTCGCACTCAGAAAGGCAGAGATCATGGACTTGGCAACAAAACAGATCCAGACAAGCATCCCGATGTGGCTTGGTAAACTTGAGGTTGAGACAAAGCCTGCTATAAAGTACTTTGGAGTGATGATTGACTGCAAGATAAGCTTCAGTGGGCAGATCCGGTGCAACGCCGACAAAGCCACCAGGGGAGTCAACTCTCTTGACTAAAATATACTAAATAACTAAATACTTTATAATATTCTTTTTATTCAGTTTATGGTTAACATGTTACTTGAAGGAATAAATTTAAAACAAATTTTAATGGTGTTAGCCACAGTTGATGTCATAAAATTTCATTCAGGATATGGTGGCCGTGAGTCTTTTTCTAAATATGTGTCAGTTCTAGTATCAGGATTTGATGAAACTTCTAAATTTTCCAGGTAACATAAGTGACCATCGGAATCAAACTGGTGAAGAAGTCATTGAGCAGAAACGCAAAAGGTAATTTTTAACCTCAACCAGACATTATTCATATTACTTAGATGACCACTCTTAACGATAAAAGGTTTTTTGACACACCAACAATTCTCTCCTCTCCTGATTTCTAATCTAGCTTCCTCATGTCCCTCTCTATCTCAATCTGGGCCATCCCAATGGTTTTCTACATGCTGGTCTTCATTTCAATACCACTTTTAACAGTCAGTTCGCTTCTCTCCTTTTTACATGTCCTGCCCATCTCAGTCTTCTTAGCTTTACTTAAGATATTATGACTGCCTAGTCATAATATATTATTTTTTTTATAATATATTAAATAGTCATCTTAATTCTATGTTTTACCTTAATACTGTTTTTATTCATATTATTAATAATTTAACTAAATAATTAATATTATTCACTTTAAATGATTCATCTAGTCTCTCTATTTTTAAACTGAATATTTTAGGATTTAATATAAAGGAAAGAACTCTTTTATGTTCAAACTTTCTCTGCGGCTTATTTATGGTGTGCTAAAGTATCATTCGAATGTTGTTTTTGATATGTATAACTGAATTATCATTTATAATTGATTACCAGTTCACATTATTGCTTAACCTATGTTTAACATAATCTCAAATTAAACACGGTAACAAAATTACAGTAGACTGTCTGTGATCAGAGACTATCAGAGATTATCTGCAGTAATAGGTAACTAAGCAATGGCATATAATCGAAATCACAGGTAAAGAAAACCTAACCTGAAATACACTGGAAATAGTTTAAACGACTGTGAATGCAAAATAATTCCTTAAGAAACTTTACTACCTTAACCTTTTTGCCTGTTTTTGAGTCAATCAAATTTTATTTTATTTTTTTTATTCTTTTAGGAATTAATTGTGTAGTTCCTATGAATAATGGGGGGCAGTTGCATACAATTGCTTGCCCAAGGAGAAGTGTGTCGCAGGCAGTTGTTATAATTTGCAGGTGCGAGGACGGACATTTATTCGTTAAACTTTGTTTGCCGCAGTTGCTAATTTTTTTGCCATCTCGGATTTGCTGCATCACGGTTAATCCACTCACAGATGATCGGGAGTCTACTGTATTAACTCTGAAAATATGTATTTTGATAGCATTAAACTTAACATTAAAATTACCCATGATTGACTAAGAGTGTATAGTAATTTATAGATATTACTTGCTGGCTTTTGATGTGTTCTCTAGTTATTTTACTTCCTTTTACTCCTGTGGCCATGTAAACCCAAGATGGTTTTTAGCCTCGCCAACGACTCGCCTCCATTCTTCTCTATCTTCTGCTAGTTCCACTGTTGCTCCCAAAAATCTTGTGTCCTTTAACACTTGATCTCTCCACCGCAGTCTAGGTCTTCCAAGAGGTCTTTTACCATCGGGGCCTGCCGTTGTAAACCTGTTTTATCAAGCTGGAGTTATCTTTTCTCAATATGTGGCCCAGCCACCTTAGGCGCTTGCTTTTTATTAACGCAACTATGTCCGGCTCATGATAGCTCTCTCTTAGCTCTCTATTTTTCCTGATTCTTCAAACTCCTGCTTCATAAATAGGTTCAAATATTTTTCTTAGAACTTTATTTTCAAAAGTTATAAGCTTTTTTTCTGAAGATTTTGCAAGTGACCAAGCTTCACAGCCATACAGAATTATTGGTTGTAATATGGTCTTATAAATTCTGATTTTTGTCGTCTTGCTTAGTAGTTTGCTGCTCAGCAGTTTGTTTAAACCCCAATAGCACCTGTCAGCTGTTTTTATTCTATTAAGAATTACATTTTCTTCCCTATTACTACTAACTATTGTTACTCCTAAATATTTAAATTCTTTGGTTAAATTAAAGCTATAGTTCAGCACTTTTAACGGTGTTGCTTCATTCACTTCTTCCCTACATATCTTCATATACTGAGTTTTATCTTGTTTACTACCAGTCCAACTTTCCTGGCTTTTATTAATAGAGTTTCCGCTAAGTGTTTTAAGTCTTCTCTATTCTCTGCAATAAGTGCAATATCATCTGCATAGGCTAATATATTTATTTTCCATCAATATAGGCACCACCAGCTGTCTCTTTCACTTTTCTTAGGGCTTCCTCTAAAACTAGATTGAATAATAGGGGAGATAAGTCATCTCCCTGCCTAACCCCTGTGCTAACTTCAAAAATGTCTGTGTAATCTCGTTCTACCCTTACTTTTCATCGTGACCCCTCAACACACATTTTAATCAAATTTATTAACTTGTGTGGTATTTTGTATTTGTTAAGGAGCGACCACATTTTTTGCCTTATAATACTGTCATAGGCTTTGCTGAAGTCAACAAATAATATATAAACATTCTTATTAAATTCCTAGTATTTACTTATAATATCTTTTAGAACAAATATTTGATCGGTGGTTGACCTTCCCTTCATGAAACCTGCTCTTGGTGGTCTCCAACTATTTCTTCAATATATTCTTCAATCTGTTCAACAGGATTTTAGAGAGTATTTTGTACGCTGCTTCCAATAAAGATATTCCTCTATAATTCTTACAAACTAATTTATCTCCTTTCTTATGAACTGGTATAACCACTGCTTCTTTCCAGTCATCTGGCATCCTTTCTGTCCTCCAAATTTTGACTAACATTTTGTGCAAATACTGCTGTATTCTTTCGCCTCCATGTTTTATCATGTCCATTGTGATTGAACTCTCCCCTGGGGCTTTGCCATTTTTAAATGACTTTATACCTACTATAACTTCCTCGAAGGTTGGTTCAGGCACAAGCACATCTTCTGGTACATCAACTGTTTCAATCCTACTATCTTCATCTTCATCAATTAAGTCCCCATTGAAGAGGTTACAAAAATAGTCTTTCCAAACATTCAGTACAGCCGTTCTTTCCCCCACCATCGACCCTGATTCATCTTTGATCCTGAAAGATTTCGGTTGGTAGCCTTTTCTGAAAAACCTTACTGACCTATAGAAATCGTTGGAGTTGTTTTTAGTTCTGTCTTCTTCTGCTATTAGCAATAGATTTTTTATGTACTTCCTCTTTTCTGAGAAATCTTGTGACTTCTCTATTCAGACTATTATATTTTTCTCTTGTTTCTTGTGTTTCATGTGTCAATAATTTTTGTTTCCCTTCTCTTCTCTGTTCTACGAGTTTTCTGCATTCCTCATTAATGTTATTTTAAACAAAATAATTTCAATCCACTTTAAAATGATACTTGCTTTTTTTATCATGTGATATGGTATTTAGGTAAAAATTAGAAACCACTGTTCAAAAAACTCCATAGCAGAAACTTGCATATTAAGTGAATTTCAATTGATTTTAATTTATTGTCATGATTAAAACTATGCTTAATCATTGGAAAAAAATCATTGGAAGTTATTTACCAATATCACCCAGGAACCAATTTATCATTCTACTTAAGAATAACATTGAAAAAGAATAAATAGGTTTGCTGCTTAGAGGAAAAAAGTAATTTTTATTTTTCAACGTAAGCAGAAAACCTTAACTACATGAAGTTTAATCACATTAAAAATAGTAAGGAATTTATATAAATTTGAAAAATTTCCATTTATAAATAAACCATATAAAAAAATTGCAAAATATAACAAGAGGAATGAGAGTAGGTTGGTTAATTGATAGTAAGTTGAGGAACAAAATAATCTCAATTTCCATCACATTAGATTATAACTATATGAAGCTGTATAAATAGGTTTTTCACGTATTAAATTAACAATTAGTTAGACTTTTCCAACATGTCTTCTGTTTAAAATCTTCACACAAAGAAAATCTAGAAAAGAATCTGGTCAAAAAACACAAAAAAATAACTATAGAATTAAATAGTAAAAAAACACTCTTTTTGTTTTGTTCACTGTTTTGTGAAAATCCAGTTTCACAAAATTGTTTCAGTGAAGAAGTAATATAGTTGTAAAAAATTGCTAGTTTGCAAATAAAACTGAATTTGAAGGACCTTAGCAATAATCAATAAATCTTAACCTCAAAATTTATGTTTTTTTGTCTATTTATCAAATGTGTGTAATGTGTGTAGAGCCACAGGGTGCAGACAGCAAAGGTACGACAGCTCTGACTTGTACAAGCCCCGACCACAGCTGTCCTCCCGTCGTGAACGCAATGTGGGCTCCTCTCCTGGTATGTGAAGCAAAAGTTGTGTGAAATCAATAACAAATGTACACTCAATTAAATAATCTTGCCGCAGCAAACCTGGATTTCAGAGAATGTTAATATCTTAACTACTTAATTCCAATTCTAACTATTAACCTGTTAAAGTCAAAGTATTTCTTTAACAGGGTACTCCTCCAGCCCGGATTTTTTCATGATTGTTGGAAAGTTTGTCACTTGCTTAAAAAAACAAAACCTACAAAAATAATAATAATTTATACATGATATGCTTAACCTATATTTTAAAATTTATTAGTTTGTGGAAACTGAGACCACAAAACAAATATTAGACGTAAATCACTTATACGTGACCACAGCCTAGTGTCGTCTAACTGCAGAACGACGGTAAACAGATGACGTTTTACAGTGTTTCCATCTGGAGAAAAACAAAGCAAAATATATCACAAGAAAGCACATTTTTGTCCAAAAAACAACACAATACAGTATAAAAACTTATTTAGTAGTCTGCGGAAAGAAAGGTCACGAAAATAAAACAATGCCAGAAATCGCGTATAAACGACCTGGCAGCAGCACTGACGGGTGGTCACGTATGCGTGACCGTGGACTTCAACAGGTTAAAGATTTGGTTATTTTTCTAAACAATTAAATTATCTTAACTAAATTAAATATTTAGTTAAGAAGACCCAGGCATTAATTTGTAAAATATATTAATTTGTTTTAAAAAACCAAAGATATTGGCTGCATTGATCTAGAGGAAGCATCAAGCTAATACATGAGGTCTTGTAACAATTTCCTGGATTTATTTCAGAGGAGCCCTCCACCATAGCAGTGGCAGCGAGGAGGAAGAGGTCAGCAACATCAAGTCCTAACTCATCCCCAAGCAAACGACGACGGTGATTGTCATATCTACACTTGTAAATAATACATAGAGTATTTTTATGATCAATTTGTATCATCTTCTCAGAAGAAATGACAGAACATACTTGATCGTAATGACTGTAAATTCTAGAATTTTGTTATATTAGTTATATTTCTAAGTACATCAATTTCTTATGTTTGCTATTTTGTCTTATTAGTTTCTTGCAAATATAATTCTTATGTTCCTGCAGTTCATTTATTTATAGTTTATGGATTGTTATATACAGGGTTGGGTTGTAATAAGCTTTAATTCATTATTTTTTATTTCCTTGACTTTTTTTCAGTTGAGTTTTATCAAAAAAGTATTTATGTATTTATTTACTTTATTATTATTACTATTACTTTGATGTCATCAGCACTGCTTGTTAATGAAAAAATGAATATTATACAATACAATATTCGATGATGAACTATCTGTGTCAGGGTGTCCAGCGACCGGGAAAAATGGGAATTATACGGGAATAGTTAATAAATTTTGTACGGGAATTCGGTAAACTGCTATTTTTAAAATATCAATATTTCTAATACTCGTGATTATTTAACTACGACACATCTTTTGAATAAATTAACAGTTAAATATTGAAGTTAAAGGGTTAGAAATGATAAGTTGTTGCACTAACTCCCTAATCGAGATTCGGTGGATTGTATGTGCCGAAACAGACAGGACTGCAAGGGCTGAACTGGACTGACAGAATGGCATGTGTAGTGCACACAAAAGACGACACGGAAATTTTTGGCCTCTTCCGCGGGAGCTTGGTCTCTCGTCGCCCCGAGCAATGCGACGAAGTATAAGTGTCTTAGTTAGTGACTCACAGTCCAGCTTCGAAACAAGCCAATATTTTCTAGGTTGGTTTGCCTCGTCCTAGCTGTCTGCAACGATTGTCTTGGATGAATTAATTATTGAGCTTATTATTATTTTTATTATTATTATTTATTTATTATTATTATTTTTGGTATTATTTTTTTCACAAAACTAAACAAATGTGTTCGTAATAATTAGTAATATTTACAAATCAAACAGAAGGACTCTCCCTGGCTAAGTAGTTTTAATTGGTACTGAAAGAGTGAAAAGTTAAACAATGAAATCAAACCAAAATTTAAACCTTTTCTTAATCGGCAAATCAACTGTCTTTGAACGAAGTTTGCTTTGACTCGACTTCGACAAGTCGGCGGCAGTCGTCAACAATCGGGCGAGTTCAGTTCTGATTCGAGTTGAGGTCAAAATTCATTGGAATGAGATGGTGAGATGGGTACATCCAAGATGTACATTGTTAAAGAGAAAATACAAAAACTATTCAATTGAATGTCATAAGCAATTAAATTATGTAAATTCGTCGATATTCATAGTTAAAGTGATGGAAAAACACTTCAATACTCTTAACACAAGAACAAAAACTACAGTCCGATTGGCAGGTTATCTGAAACCAGAATGGACAATTCATTCTGGTAGAAATCTAAGTCTGATTGCCTGTCACACTTCTGAGTCTGAGAGGCGCAGGTGCACTGTGGTTACTTCCACTCGTAACTTGACAAAAAGCTTACTGTCATACAACTCGATCGACACCGATAATCTGACTAAGAAAACTAGGCGTATCTTGGACGCACAATATGTTCGAGTTCACTTAAAACTCTACTCATCACTAGAAAAGCGCCACAATGTTGTGAAAAAAACTAAGAAGAAGTATCGGCTGCTTTTTGCATCACATTTCCCTTTGTCATAACATGGTTTTCGAGTCCCGTGTCAGTTTTTTCTTCGAGTTTAGATCTTTAATAGTTGAATTAGTGGTTTGATCTATTTAAGTGATAAGTAAACCACGAATAATGAACTCATTGATCGCTTTGCAGCATATTAAAAGTGCGGGAAAAAGTGAGAGAAATTCGTGAAAAATACGGGAAATGTACTGAAATTCGCTGCCCAATCGCTGGACACCTTGCTATTTGTATCTAGAGATTATTTAAATAACATTCTTTTCAATTTGCTCATAATATTTGGAGTAGTGAAAATTCATATAGATGCAGCCATTATTTTAGTTACCGGTACACCTTTTTTATAGGGTTTATGGATTTATTAATTATAATTAATGCACAATGTAGAAAATTATTTAGTCAAAATTTATTTTCAAAATGAAATTTTCTTTATTTCAAATTCCATCCAATTCTAAAGTGAAGAAGAAAAATATGGTGTTAACTAGATTTTGGGAAAGTGACCCCATATACTTAAGTATCCCTGTTGCAGCAGATCTGCGTACTCAGCGAATTTCCACCTCAATAATATGGCAATAATAATACAAATATTGATCTATCAATACGTGTTGATAAATTAGAGAATTTGCCTAATCTCCGTAACATTAAAATGGGAAAAAGTGTGCTTGTTTGCTGCTTTGAGGAACACTGAAAGTAGGCATTTTTACCGTAAACTATTTTAATTTTGACCATACCAAGTTTTATCATTATCTGGACATAAATAAAGAAGTTTGCCTAATCTCAGTAAGATTTACGTGGAGGTTTGCAGGTTTTCTGCTGTGAGGAACAAATAAACTATGATTTTTTAGCATAAACGTATGGATCCCAACCTCAGAAGCTAAATACAAAGTTTCATCCAAAACTATAGGTTAATAAGGGAAATATTATTTTTTTCTTATCCTCCATAAGATTAACATTGGAGCCCCAAAATACAATAAAATACAAAATACTGTGTTTAGATTTTTTGATATCTTGGTAACCATTGAAGATAGAAAAAACTTTAAGAAACTAAATAGTGTAGTTTTTAAGCCAATTTTAATGGTGAAAGATAAAATTTAAAAATATTTTAAATTACATATGAAAAACCCAATATTTAAGGTTCAAAACCCTTCCCCTAAACTATCTGTTCTGATTGACTGATATGTCTGGTTTATGAACTCATCGGAGCAAATTTAGGAATATATGTTTCTACCAAGTTTGGTCTCGATCGGACCATTTTTACAAGAGTTATCGTGTTCACAGACACACACACACACACACATATATATATATATATTTTAACGACTATTGTTTTTGTCCTCTGGGCATCTAAAGACAAAAAATAACATGGTCCCCTGCTTAAGTCTTGCCATGAGACCTACGGTAATAGCTTCTTCCCTATGGGAAATTCGCTAAAATTAAGCTGAATTATATGATTTGCTAATGAAGACGGTTTATAGTAGCTTATTTATCTTATAGCTTTGCTATTTGGTATAAGAATTTCCATCATTGTACCTTGAGTTTCTTAAAACAAAGCCTGTGGAAATACATTAAATTCCTTTTTAACATCCAACTTGACATAAGAGATTCATGATCAAGATTTCATGCCTGTAAAGTGTATTGATCAAGTTCACAATTTGAATATTTACTGACCTTACTTTGAATCTTTAATAATATTATTTACTAATTTTTGTTAATTTCCTTACAAAATTGTAAGATTAATGTTGAGTCAAATGAACAAAACTTTTGTATCCAAGATGTGGAAAATTATCTACAATATATTTATCTCATAAAAGTAACCTAACTGATTGTCTCATAACGATTTGTTTTTAATACAACACTTTCATTCATTTACTGATGACACTAAAGTAATAATTAGAATAACTGTTGTAATAATAATAAAAATCCAATTTCTAAGCTTTACCACGGTTTTAATTTAATTTTCGTCTATATAGGCGCTGTACTGCAGTGGTAACTCTTTTTATACAATATATTTACTTGTCAAGAGCCTTAAGTTCTTGAAGAGTTGAATGTGGTTTGATTTCCTCTTCAAGAACTAAAGGCTCTTTACAAGGTAAATATATTGCATATGATAGTACTTAAAACTGGGTAAAATAAACTTTAAACTTTTCTAAGCTTTACCAATATTTTAATTTAATTTTCGTCTATATATGCACCATGCTACGGTGGTAACTTTTGTCACATGTATCTTTAAGTGTAGTTCTAAACCCAATCCTAGTTCAAATTTTGAGTTTAATACTTTCTAAGTTCTAATTAATTGATTAAATGTATTTTATGTCACCAAATATTTATGTTAATGTAGCTGTACTATTGAACTTGTGAATTTTTAGTTAACCAGTATTTATTATTAAAAAATTAAACACCAATAGTCTGTTTTGTAATTTTTCCACAAATTCTTTAAGTTTAGGAAATGGAATAGATACTTAATTGTCTTAATTTTATTTTGAAACTGTCATTTTTCCAACAGAGTTTTCCAGACTCGTTTAAAAACCATTCTAAACTTGATACTGCACCAGCCTTGGTTTTCCATTAGTTGGGTTTCCATGCAATACATGCATTTATGTATATCAAATCAGAATTGATAAAATCAAAATCTATCAAAATTATGGATACATGAGGTATTTATGACAAATGGAATGGAAAGTTATAATCATTTAGTTATTACCTATTACCTTTTGACCTACACAGGCTGTTATTTTAAGCCAAGTATGAATGAAAAATGAGTGTGAAATGGTTGTGGCTTGATTTTTTTAGTCTTGTTGTTGACTAAGGCTGACATATTCCTTAGTCAGAACTATTAATTAATAGCTCAACAGCCTATGGCTTCTAAGGGACATTTAACATGGGATCTGAACCACTTTTGCCTCTGAATTACAAACTGGTCTAATTATGAGGACGGTCTTTGCGGATGAACTTGGTATTTAATACAGTGGAACCGCTCAAATCCGAACTAATTGGGGCTGAAGCCTGTTCAGATTTCCCAGGATATATTACGCACTTGTTTTGCTACTGTATTCGTGGTAAGCGAGGAAAACGTAGTGATTGGGGTTATACAGGCTGGCTATATTAATGTTCGAAAGGGCAGTGACATTGGTGGGTGGATGTTAGTTCCGTGACATATCATTGTTTTTGTTGTTGCCATTGTTCATTGTCTGTGAAGTTGGATTTACACGTAGTTTTGTTGTTGGATTTAAGTGCTTGAATGTGTTCTTTAAATCCAACAACAAAACTACATGTAAATCCAACTTCGCAGAACATTCAATAACATCAGGACACAGCTACAAAAACATAAGAGAAAATTTATCAGTATTGGAGTATGAAAAGCAACGAGAAAAATTAAATGTTAAAGAAGAATTGAACAACCAAGCCAGTTGTGCTGGCTAGCCCAGCCATAAACCTGGAGGACAATGTATTCATACTCACTGAGCTACCACTCAAAAAACTATCATCCCGCAAGCCAGGGTACCCAAGGTTTTTGAATATAAATTATTATTAGTTAGGCCTACTCATCTTTCTTTTAGAACTCTGAATACTTTATCCAACAACAAACTTGTAAGGAAGTCTACCTACTCTCTTTTGTTCTGAACAGTGTTACTACGGGGCATGAGACCAATAACCAGAAAAATTATAATTTACAAATGAGTATCAAGTACATGTTCCTTAGACAGGACTGTTGATTAATAGCCCAACAGCCGATGGCAACTAATGGACCTACGGTTTAACGTGGAATCCGAACCACGGCCTCTGAATTACGAATTGGTCTAATTATGAGGATGGTCTTTGTGGATTAACGTAGTATTCAATAGTGCGGACGTTAATCCACACAAGAGAACACTACCTCCACCGACCATCTCTCACAACTATCCACAATTCGTGACCTCCAAGTAGCTGGATTACAGGACGTCGCCACCGTCCCAGTCTAAATTGTAGGTCTAAAAATTTTTGGCTCGTATGAAGATATTGTTTTATGCAAATACTTTGTTAATTATCAGAAAATATTTCATGGATATCGAGAAGCAGGCATTCCCAAGCTCCAGATTAAGATTTTTAAGGTAATGTGAAGATTTCAAACCGATTTTTTTATCCAAAGATTTTCTAATAAGAGGAGATTGGGTTCTAACATCTTAGCAGTCCATCAAAGAGAAATTACCACAGTAAGGCTATCTCCAGATCAATCACAATTAGTTATTCTGAACATAATGTTGAAAGACTATACTTAACATATTATCCTACTGCTGCCAGAGGACATACGTTAATCCAATACGTTTATTTTATTTTATTTTGTTTACTATGAGTGTTAGAAGGCCTAAGGTGTAAAATAGGTTTCTATAATAATAAGAATAGGTTGATTGGTTTAGCAGCTTCTTGTTTGACTCCTAGAAGGATTGCATTGACAGTATTTAATGTAGACATCTAATAAATTAGTATGGTGTCGTTCAAGGAAGTAACGGGTTAGTTTTATTTTTAATGTCAATAACAATTCCAAATTAAATTAAAATAATAAAGTTTTTCTGTTTGCAGATGATACTCTTATGTATAAAAGGTTAGAAGTACCTTCTAAAGCAGAGCGATTTGAAGCTTTTGAAGAAGTGAATTGATCAAAATGTCCCCCACAGCTGCAATATAAAAAATTATTTTTGACATATAAAAGCCCATAGCTTTTGAACCATTAGGTTTACAGACAAATGGGCTGTGCATATTATTTGGGACCTTAATAGTTATGAACCATGAAATTCAATCTAAGTCATTAGATCAGATTTTGAGATATTTGTGTTTTTCAAATTTTAAGGATTTCCCTTAAAAATCAAAAATAAATAATAGTTTGGAGATACAGCCAAAGTGCACCTGTGCGTACCAAATTTCATAAAAATCGAAGAATCAGTGTGTACCTGGCTCTGAACACAGATAAACATACATATACGAGTGAGTAAGTCGTAAACAACTATGCCTAACAGCAGTCATGTAAAAATGAAAGCCCGAAAAACTGTTTTTTTACTTTCTCCCCTTATACATAGTATATGGAGAAAGTATTTCGTCAAAATTTTCGAATTTGAGTTGAGGGTGGATATATCCGTTTTGGGGTCCCCTGAATCCAAAAAAGTGGGTTTTGACGTGATGTCTGTCCGTCCGTGTGTCCGTGTGTCCGTGTGTGTGTGTCTGGATGTGTACAGTGCCACAGCCTACCCCGTTGGTCCGATTTAGATGAAATTTGGCATGTATGTATATATTCACGGTATCTCCAGGCGTTTTTTTTTCATTTTTTTGAATTTTTGATTTTTAAGGGTAGTTCACCCCTAAAAACCCTTAAAAAACGTGAAAAATCCAAATTTCTCAAAAACGGCTCTAACGATTTTGATTAAAATTTGATAGTTTATAGTGCACAGAGCACTAAATAATTTGACACCACCCGCATGTCTGTAAAAATGACGGTTCAAAAGTTATGGGCTTTTAAATGTCAAAAAAATCAAATTTTTAAATTTTCAGCGAAAACAATAAAAGTAAAGTATAACTTGACTGGTACCATTGAAACCAGCTTAAAAAACTAAACAAATTAGTATTTTGAATTATTTGTCTACGACTAACGGTTCCAGAGAAAAGTTAAATTTACTGTCCACGATAAACGCAGAACGTTGTCTGAAAGCGCCCAATGTTATTCTTATGGAAAATGTAAAAAAAAATCAATTTCTTCCTTACTTTCCACCCGTTTTCCATGAAACTTGGTATGAAGTGTAAGGTCAAATCACCAAACAAAACCAGCTCAAAAAAGCTTGGTATTACCGAGGGGGGGGTTCCCCCATACCATTTGAACAATAAATTATTAAATGATATTTAGAATTACTTTGTAGAACATGATAGTTTTATTACAGATTGTCTTTTTAAATTTACTTAAGGGAGAAAATATGTGTCAGTCCACTGTTTTTTTGTTATAATGAAAGTTTATCCACAATTCATGACTCAAAAGTCATTGATCCAAGTACAGACAATGCAAGTCAGCTTGATATTTTAACATTTAATAAGCTTACAAATGGGGGGCGTTGTCATAATGGATGGTATGAAGAACCAGTATTCTGTAAGAATGTAGCTAGACCAGTGTCATGTGTTAATATAAGTACCAAACAAAACAATGAGGAAAAAGAAGAGATCAAATGTTGTGAATAACAAAACCTCAAGTGTTTTAGATTTGATTTGTTCAATTTCGACAACTTTAATGTTTAGAGGTTTTTTGTTTTTTCAAAAAAAGAAATGTTATTTCTATTATTACGACTTATTGTGTATATAAATTACCGAATTTTATTTAATATTTAAAATAAATCTTAGAGTTTACTAAAACTTTGGTTAACTTTTATCATTTATTAATTTGTGAAATGAGGAATTTTTTACATTTTTGATAAATTACACTTAACAATGTTGTCTATTTGTTCTTAAATATCTATTCCTTCGGTAGCCAACCAAAAAATTTGATTTCTTTGGTATTTTGTATTCAAACATTTGTTTTTCTCAATTTCAATCTATAAGAACCCCTTGGTGTCACAATTTCCATGCAATGGTAATACACCTATTTAGCATGTAATTTTATATTGATCAAGATTTGAGTTAAAGGTAAAGAAAAATTAAACAAACACATGAAGTGAGTGTTAAATAAATGTAATAAATGTTATCCTAAATACTAAGTTTTAAATATTTCCTTACAAACCAACTTCTGAATCTACTTTACCTAAGCTAAATTTTAAAGCTTTTTTAATTAAATGGAAACATTCAATGTTAAGTTTTATCTAATATTTTATTGACCAAGATATCCAATCCAAAATAAGGTTACATTCTACGAAAAAACAAAACTTTAGCATCACAGCACTTCTCAACTGATATTAAATAATTGAAACTACAATGTACTACAGACTAGACTATGCTTCATGAGAGAGATAAAGGAAGTGAGTGACCTTGAATGCACAAGAGGCCGGTTGGGCTCAGTAATCCACACCCAGTGCTTGTGCAACAGGGGACTGGGTGAGTCAAATAAAAATTCATTTCATATAATTAGGTCTATTATTTATATTTTCAGAACTATAATTCAATCACAAAATTAATCTAAATTAATTAGTCAATAAATGCCTTACTATACTGTGAAAACTTATACTATTTCTTCTAAATGTTTTATTTTTATCATTCTATATTATGATATAATCAAGTATAATACAAGGAATTCCAAAATTTAGCATCAAGTATCATGACAGACTGGAAAGTGACATAAACTTTTTTCACTCTGCATCTTATAGACAAAAACCAACAAACTACAGACTTTCAAGAAAAAAGCTTTTTTGTCAACCACACATTAAGAAGATTTTCAAATTTTTTTCTTGTTACCATCTTTGACTTAACCTTATCATCATAGTTTATCAGTGCCATCGGGTATTGAAACATTTATTCTTCTCATCCAACATCATATTTACTCATTGTTCTGAACAGATTATAAATTACATAAGTACATAAAAAAATATAATACACATAGTGTACAGATTGTTTTTATTTTGATATAAGTTTATATGTTTTTTTGGCTCATTTAGGAAAATGTCAGAATGGTTACCTAAAATACACCCCACCAGAAAAGGAAAGATAGAATATTATGTTCTACTTAACAATTTTCTTTTATCAGGAAATTTCTTCCACATTGATAGTTCTTCCACAGTAGTTGGATAGTTCTGCACGATATAGATTCAGAACTGTCACTATCACCCAAATAACTAAAAATAATGAAATTAGAATACAAATTGTTAGAGCTATTTTTGAAAAATTTGGCTTTTTTAAGTATTTAAAAGTTTCTAGGAGTTACCTTTAAAAATAAAGAAATTGAAAAGACAGGGTAGGCTATTACTAAAGTTCACCTTATTCCAAATTTCACAAAAAGCAGACCATCAATGTGGTCTCAGGATCACAGACACAGAAAGATTGACAGACTTCTGTCTAAAATCCTATTTTTGACATGGATATGCCTAAGCTCTTGTGGGGGATTTTAGCAGATTTGTGGAACTAAAAAGGTGCAGCAGAAGTGTTTAACAGAACTGAAGTGCCGTTATATTCATTCAAAAACAATCGCTTTAGACATATCCATAATCTAACATATTTCCCACAGGGAAGGAAGTAAATACAATAATTTTTGACATATCTTAGCTCTGGGTGGGGGGGGGCAATCCGTTAGACCAAAATTTGAAACGGAAGTGACTTATTTATGGTTATAAGGACAGCTCTTTAGTGGAACTGAAAACATTCCCTCCAGACATATCCATGATCAAAGCTATTTCCCAAAGGGAAGTAAAAATATTTTTTAATTCAGGTAGCCAAAAAAATAGATATTTCCACTCTAAGATAAAATTTTAAAATTTAGAAAAGACAATGCTTTCTCCAGATATATATAAATAAATAAATATATATATATATATATATATATATGATGAGGGAGAAAGTAAAAATTAGTAAAGAATAACAGAATAAAAATCATCATGTGAGTAACAAATTAAATTAATAGCAAAGGAGTTATCATTGAAGTGTTTTCCCAGTTTGGGGGGGTTATAGATAGGGTATGCATAGAAGGAAACATTTGACTGGTGTTTTTTTATTTTAGAAAATGGCACCTAAATACAAACTGACTTACTTCAACCTGAAAGGGATCTGCGAGCCCATCAGGTTCCTTCTTGCTTATTTGGAGGCAGACTATGAAGAGGTTAGAGTAGAGTTTGATCAGTGGGCAGAAAAGAAACCTGGTAAGTATCACAATATCTATAATAAATCTGTAATAATAGTATCTGTAATAAAAAACTTTTTGGATGTTTGTTGTACATTATTAAATTTTTATCATAAACAACATCTGTGAATAGATTGTAATTTTTATTTGGACCCAAAAATTACCAAGTTAAAACAAATTTAACTGACAGAAAATTTTTCTACAAGGGAAGAACCTTATTAATCCTAAGATAGAGATAAAAATTGAGTAGATTTGGATAGTTTAGGGGATTTTTTAATTTTCACCAATAATTTATTAAAATATGTAAATTTAAATTAAATAATTAGATGCAGAATATCAATATTAACATTTCAAATACCTCTAGATTGATTAATTCCCAAAATCACGTTTTTACTAAATTCAGACGTAAATTTCATTTTTTGGAGAGGATAATAAATTACAAAGCAATAGTAGCAAACAAAATTTAAAAATAAGTGAAAATTCACTGAAATAAATCAGGTATAATGCAATGGCTGGGTATCTAAAATTAAGTTATCTGCAAAACTAAATTTGGAAAAAATTTAAACAGCTGAAGATTTTAATTCTTTCAATTAATTATTCTAAGAAGATTAAAAACCTTCTCAAACATTGACAAAGGTCAATTGCACTTTGTTTTCATAATTTTATAACGAAAAATATATCATATTTGCCCCAGTTTTATAATTTAGTGTACATTAATGAACCTAACGTTGGTGAAGTGAACATGGTATTTACTTTAGTAGATTAGAGGGACAAAAATTTCATTATCCTTTTCATTACTTAATAAAATGCCAAGTCTTTTAGAGTATTTTAAATTGAATGAATGATGAAAGGATGAGTCTATGTGATTTAGTTTTTCCCACCACAAAGTTTCCATTTATGCAGAAATTTCTAAGTTCTGGAGTAAGTTGCCTGTCTCCTGCATTTGATTCATACAGCTGATTGGTTACTTTCATTAGCAATACGAGCTTTACTATCCGCCACTGAAAATTCATAGGTTAAACTATGAATAAAATGTAAAAAATGAACACTATATTCACCATTTTAATAGTTCTTTTATTATGCATTTATATTTTTAATCTTTCTGAGCAGTGTTTATATGATAATTCATGATTATTAGTTTATTATAATAATCAGCTGTAAAATCTTTCCTATAAATTACAGTTATTTTTTGTTTGGATATTTGAAAATTGTGAATTAATATAGATTTTTGTATGGAAGATATTAATTGTTTTATCGTTTCAGTATTGTAATCACTATGCATATAAATATAACTTTTCACAATATGTTGTATGATTCAGAACATGGCCAATCTTAAAGTTAACATGTTTTGTGATGTACGAAGTTTGTCAGCTAGTTACTTAATAAAATGCCAAGTCTTTTAGAGTATTTTAAATTGAATGAATGATGAAAGGATGAGTCTGATGAAGTGAGATTTTTTCCCACCACACTGGTGTGATGCAGATACTCCATTCGGAAAGTTGCCCCTCCTGGAAGTGGATGGCAAGCTGATGCATCAGTCATTGGCAATCGAGCGCTATCTCGGCCGACTGGCAGGTCTCTCTGGAGCCGACGCCTGGGAGGACAGTCAGATCGACATTGCCGCGGACACTATCACTGACTTCCGAATTCGTGAGTCATTCTTATCAGTCTCAGCAATCTTATACTTTAATTTGAGCAAGTTTATCAAAAAAATCATACAACAAACTGTCAGATGTTCTGATTGTCTGCAGGGGGCTCTATATAGTTAAGATGTATTATTACATCTTGAAAAATTTGAAAAATTTAAATATTTTTGTTCTTCATGGCGCAAATCTATTTATTCATTACTATTATATTTGTATGAAGAAGAAGCAAATTGATGCAACTTTCTTTTTATTTGTAATCAATCTATATAAATAAAGTTAGAGTTTTGTCTGTACATTGTTCAGAGTTATTAATTTTTTAGTTTTTTTATGTTTTGTGCGCTAGAGAAGCCGAAACAAGACTTATCTCAATTTGTGTCTGTTTGTCTGTGACGCTCCAGGAGGCATTTTACACTGTCTTCTCGGAAAAAAACGGGATAACTGATAACTATCAAACAATTAATCTACATTCCAGAGAAGGTTTTTAAATGGTTAAAATTATGCACCGACCTTTAAAAAGTAGATCACAAACATTTAAAAACCCACTTTTTACACAATATTAGTCGCATTTTGGTTTCAATTATCAATGAGTCACCTACTGGTAATAATCAGCTGTCTTTTTAGTTTGAAGATGTAATAGAAAGAAAAACAAACAGCTGTCAAATCAATATTAGTTAGTTTATATTGGTCATTGATTTTAATCCCATTTCAAAATTACACTATATTAAAAAGTTATTTTAACGTATAACTAATTATGATAATGGTTTAATTGTCAAGTAATGTTAAATAATAAAGTTGGGTATTGATTTGTTTAGGATTTTAGGTTTACATTTTGGTATGATCATCTTTTTTATTTAAACTGAATCCTACAACCTGTACAAAGGACGGGGCTTACTGCTATCTCTATATAAAAGCTTTATTAAAATTAAGTTTGGTTTCGGTTTGAATTGGATTTGAAAATTGTGAATTAATCCATTCAGATTTATGGGAATGTTATTAATATGTCTTATCATTTCAGTATTGTTATTCACTATGCCGCGACCCAGAATATATAACCTTTCACAACGAAGCCGTAATGCTATTCGACTTCTGAACATGGCCAATCTTAAAGTTAACATGTATTTACTGTCAGGCGTTACGAAGTTCGCCGGGTCAGCTAGTTACGTAATAAAATGAATGTATGTATGTGTGTATGCCCTTTATGCATTGCCAAACTGCTCATCCAATCACCATGAAATTTAAGGAAGTTGCTTTATATTTGTCCTGGAAGGTTTTAGTGAAAAGAATGATCAAAAACTCCATAAGTTTCTATTTTATAGCATTTTAAATTTCTAATGTTAACCTTATGGGGAGTAATTTTGTTTACAAATTTTCTACAATCAAAATATTTTGTTTTCTTAAGCTACAGCTGTTGGTTTATTTTCAATTAAAAAAATAAAATACTACAAATAAATACTGTACAAAATGAACATTTTTACTTGCCACGTTGATACTTAACTGTTTGGGGGTTTTATGTACATATTTTTTATTTTGTGTATCTAATTAAATTAAATTTTAGGGCTAAGCCCCACTGGCCTGTCAAGTTTGTATATGTTAAGCTTATGAGGAAAAGAGGTGATGCAGTTTGATCATATGCATATATCAACAATGTAAATATTTTATTAAAAGCTGATTTTGTGTTGCTTTATTTTAACCAGTCGACAGTTAACATCGTTGTGTGTCATTTTCAGCGAATGTTTGTGGTTGTTTTAAAAAAGATAGTTTGTTAGTTAGTTAAAAAAAAGTTAGTAAAAGTTAGTTAGGGTTAGTTTGTTTGTCCCAGTGTAATGAACTATTAGTTTTTTTTTATGCGAGTAGAATTAATGAATGTTAGATTACATGAGTATTGGAGTATTATTATTAACAATGCTATTCGATTTCAGAACACGGCCAATCTTATAGTTAACACACATTTACTATTAGGCATTACGAAGTTCGTAATGTCAGCTAGTTTTGTGATAAAAATTGTTATACAGATTAATCTTTTTAAGGTTTAATATGGTATATAGAAAACCCAGTTTTAACATTTTTCATGGCAGACCAACTTTCCCATTCTTTTGGAGTGTACGTTCCTTAAAATTAGGAAAGGAATTTCATTCCTAACTTCCTTAATTATAAAGATCCTGAGATAACATTTGGTATGTAAACCATGCATGATAAAACTTTGTTTCTATAATATTGTATTAAAACTGTATTCATAAACCAATGCAAAATTTGCTGGGTATGAAATCCAGAATCCAGAAATGCTCCTTCATACATGACCAGCATAACTAATCTAGCATTTACTCTGTTTTAGCCATTCCGATGTTTATGTGGGAACCAAATGATGATTTAAAGAAGACCAAAAAAGAAACTTTTATTAAAGAAACATTGCCGTTCTATTTGAAAAAATTTGATACTATCGTCAAAGAAAACGGAGGATACTTCGCAAATAAAAAGGTATATGTCATA
Organism: Nephotettix cincticeps; assembly: GCA_023375725.1. Taxonomy (NCBI): domain Eukaryota; kingdom Metazoa; phylum Arthropoda; class Insecta; order Hemiptera; family Cicadellidae; genus Nephotettix; species Nephotettix cincticeps. The sequence continues at coordinate 38,088,488 of CM041791.1, forward strand.
TAATTTTCACGTAATTACCTGTTTTATTTTTAATCAGCGGGATCATGAAGTCACCCTCTTTATGCACATTTTCTTCAAAGGTTATGAAGACACCACTGTACACCTGTCTGTCATGTGGGTTATGAAGTCAACCTCCTATGCCCTTGACCTTCATGTGGGTTATGAAGTCAATTTCTCTGTGCTCCTCTCCTTCATGTGGGTTAAGAAAGGAGCCCTACCTATACAGTCATTCTTCATGTTAGTTAAGAAGACACCCTACCTGCACTCCTCTCCTTTATGTGGGTTATGAAGACATCCTCCCTATGCACTTGACCTTCATTTGGGTTATGGAGACACCCTCCCTATGCACATGTCCTTCATGTGGCTTATGAAGACACCCTCCCTCATGTAAACCTGTCCTTCATGTGGGTTATGAAGTCAAACTCTCTGTGCACTTGACCTTCATGTGGGTTTTGAAGACACCCTCCCTCATGTTCATCTCTCCTTTATGTGGGTTTATGGAGACGTAAATAAAAAGGTACATGTCATGTAATTTTTACTTAATTACGCATATGGTATTGGAAACCAAATTTTTTATTTATAAATTATATTGAAGCAAACCTTACTTAGGTTAAATCCTGAGTTGATTTCTGTGTATCAAGATTTGCTTTTTTCTAATTAAAACTATTGCTCATAAAGTTACAATTGTCTCTCTGTGCACCTGCCCTTAAGCGAGGTTATGAAGTCACCCTCCCTGTGCACCTGTCCTTCATGTAGGTTATGAATACACCCAGCCTGTGCACCTGTCCTTCAGGTGGGTTATGAAGACACCCTCCTTGTGCACCTGTCCTTTACCTGGGTTATAAAGATACCCTAACTGTGAACCTGTCCATATGTGTTAATTGGCAGACCATAACATAAATTACTTGCTTACATTGTAATTATTATTAGGTGGAATCATCACATAATTACTTAAGCATAACATTTGTGTATGTATAATCAAAACCTCCTTCACTCTTCTGACTGCACTTAGCCCCTCGTAAGTTTTTCAACATTTTATTCAGTGCCTTAAAAAAATATATCTCAAAAACAGGATCAAGTGAATGAATTTAACCAGATAAAATGAATGAATACCTCATCCATGGATCAGTTTTATTATAATTCTTAAAATAATAACAAAAACTACTCTTTATTTTTTTACTACAATTTTTATCTAAGGTAAAATTTACACCTTTCAGCAGCTTTAAAACCTAGCAGTTTATTAATTTGAATAAGTGATCCAGAGGCTGCAGAATCATGGGCTTTGAAACATACATTTCCTAATCATCAAAGAATTTTTGACGAAAATACTGATGTGCAAAGTCTCTATTTTGCTGTAACTTAATGTTTGTAAGAAGATAATTCAGCATTAAGATAATTGACTGAAACCAGCTGAGTAATTCAGTGGTTGTAGTACTTGCTTAAGTCTTCAGCTTGATCCTGAGAAAAATCTAAGTACAATTTTGTGTTGGTTTGAATTGTACTATTAGTTAGTTATACTGGTTTATGAATCAGCTGATCTTTGTCCAAAACAAAGCTATAAGCCATCAAATCCATTAAATCACGGTCATTTTAACCTTAAAATTTCCATCTGCGTGGGTGGGCCTCTCTCTTGAAATGTTTATGACCACCTTTTTATTTCCCTGCTTTATAGAAGTTGTTTTCTTTCAGCTCTCATGGGCTGATTTCTTGTTTGCTGGGCTGACAGAGTACATTAGTTATGCAGTCGGGGTTGAGGATGTCACCAAAGATTACGCAAACCTCAAGGCTCTCAGAGATAAAATCTACAATCTGCCTGCAGTCACCAATTATTTGGCGAAACGACCTCAAACACCTTTCTAATAATTTCCTTCATCTAAAGTTTCCAATGTTTCAACTCTGATACATGAGTGTATGGTGTATTATTCCAGTATTAAAAATATTAGCAGATATTTTTGACAAATGCTAAATAATTTTACCTTTTCAGGCATTTTAAATTATGTCATCTTAGATTAAATAACAATTATGGAAAACTCTGAATCGAGATTATTCAATTTATGGTGAGATTCTCATCAACTTATTTTAAAAGGAATATATTCCAACCAACTAATTTCTCATATCAAAATAAAGGACTGTAGTAAGTTTCTGATTTTATTTTAGAATCATTAAAAGGATGTACTGATTACAGAAATAGTTTGATGACATGTTGGCACTGCATATTTTAAGTTGTATAACTGAATCTAAATATAGGTGTTCTGTCACAGGTATTTTCATCCATCCATGCAGGCAAAATAAAATTGCTTATGGCAGTGAAAACTAGTTTGCCATATCAGACAATAGAGAATGCATATAAGACTGTTCCATAACATGGTGACAATTTTCCAGTTCTTGAGATTTACGCGATCAGTTTGAACTAAACACACTGGTCATAAGGTTCGAGGTCATAACAGGAGAGGAATACCTATAGTTTTATTCATACAAATAATAATTTTTTCTTCCTTTTAGCGAATTTCCCATGGGGAAGAAGCTATTACCGTAGGTCTCATGGTAAGACTTAAGCCCGGGACCGTGTTATTTTTTCTTCTTTAGGTGGCCAAAGGCCAAAACAATAGTCGTTAAAATAATTTATATATATATATATGTGTGTGTGTGTGTGTGTGTGTGTGTCTGTGAACACGATAACTCTCGTAAAAATGGTCTGGTCAAGACCAAATTTGGTAGAAACTACCATGTATTCCTACAATTGCTCGGACGAGTTCGTAATCCAGACATATCGGTCAATCCCAAGAAGTAGTTTAGGGGGGTATTGTACCCCAAAAATGGGTTATTTGCATTTTTCCCATGTAATTATTAAAAATTTCTAATTTTATCTTTTACCATTAGAATCAGCTTAAAAAACTGCAAAATATAGTTCCAACGGTTACCGAGATATTAAAAAATCTAAACACAGTACATTGTATTGTGGGGCTCTAATGTTCTTATGGAGGATAAGGAAAAATTAATATTTCCCATATCAATCAATATTTTTAGATTAAACTTGGTATTTACCTTCATGTTATTAATACCCACCCGTTTATGCTTAAAAATCCTAGTTTATGTGTTTATCATGGCATCAAACCTGCATACTCTTTTCCCATGTTAATCATATAGGGAATAGGCAAACTCCTTTATTTATGGATAGATGTTGATAAAAGTGGGTATAAATGTTAAAAGTAAAAATTTTTTATGGTATAAATGCCTACTTTCAGTGTTCCTCACAGCAGCAAACCTGCACACTCATTCCCATGTTAATCTTATGGAGAATAGGCAAATAATTCTCATGTTTATTGACAGATTTTTATAAAACCATATATTATTGATTTAGAAATTCGCTGAGTACGCAGGTCTGCTGCGACGGGGGTGTTTAATATTATTTTTAGTATGTACTCTACAGTAAAATAAAATTAACTCGCTGGAATTTTAAAATTCGGAGTTTAGCCTAACTAACTTGGAAAACTCAATGAAAACCCAAATATTTTATGAATTATAAAATAAAAGACTGTTTTAATATAAACAAAATTACATATAATACAAAACCATTAATATGTGAAACAATTACAAAAACAAACATCACTTGTATGTAACATAATTATATTGCTGTACATGTCTAACAACTAGTCATACACTAATTATCACAGAAAAGAAAATGGAGTGTATATACAAATGCATTGGACTATATACAACGTAGGCACCTCTAGATGTACTTGTGGAATAGTGAGATAAACCTATAAATCCTATAAACTATCCAGTTTCATGCTTTTTATGGCATTATTTGATCAGGATAACTATAAAATATAAAAAAAATTATGGCGTCTAAGTTTTTTGTATAATAATAGTGATTTATTCAAGGGTATAACTCTTTTTCCTAGTTTATTTTAAAAGGAAAACCGAAAATTCTCAAATAAGAAATAAAGTAGATTTATACATTTCTGGTTATAGTAAAAGAATACAAAATTGTAAAAAATAATAATTATTATTTTTTAATTCAGTAAAGATGATAAAGTTATAAGTATTATGCAAAACATTATTAATTTCAACATTTTTTGGGCACTATCTCCTATGAATCAGTCATTCACTTCTTCATATTCCGGTACTAAGAATAAGATTAACATTCTTTTAAGTGAAATGTGTCTTCTACTTTGAGGAAACTATAACAGAAACTAATTAAATAATGCCTTTTTATACCCTAATTATTAACTTATTACCTTTGCTTTTTTAAATATCAGGGCTAACATTTTGTAATAGTATTTTGATCATCTGAAGATACAGTACTGTAAATAGCATGTTCTGGTTTGAGCAATCATCAGGACTCAACGTGGATTTAAGTCATAAAAAACCTTCAATATACAAATGGGTGTGAATACGACTAGATATAAAAGGATTTAGATATAACAATTACATTTTATAAAGGATTAATAATTAGGCTACAGGTATAATTTATTTGTTTTATAATTATTTTTGTTTTGGTATCTAATCATATAGCAATTTCTGTATATTGTTACAAACAGCTATAAACAACAAAGAAATAAAACACTGTTGAGAAATGGACTAAAAGTTAATTTTGCTCTTTAGCTGGATTTAGTGTCTGTACTGCAGGTACAAATCACTTACTAACTAGTTTGTTAAAAATGCTTATTCCTTATTGCTTTTTAATATTGTATAAGTTACATGAACTCTAACATGTGTGTAGTTTGGAAGTGAATATTTTTGTAAAAAATAAGTAGGCTACTTAAACAATGTATATCTCCAACATTCCCAAAGTTTGGAATGTGGACATTTTAAAGTCAGATTCAATTGAAAACCACTTAATAACCAATCCCTGCTTTATTTAGCAACTCCATATACAGTAGAACCTCAATTAACCGCCACTATGATATATATCATATATGATTTTTGTGTGTAATTATGTTTTTCTCAAATAACAGACTGTTTAGTTGTTTTACAAAAGTTTTATATATTACCTACAAAACGGCCGAATTTAATTGCCTCCCGAAGGGCTGTTCAAAATCAAGTATACTGCTTCCTTAATGGGTTAAGTTACCGATATTTATAACTTTTAAAAATAATAAATAACAGTTCCGATAATAGAGCTTTTAGGGATTTTATAATAGCTCTGATTATATAATTTTAGGGATTTTCTTACTAAATCCAAGTTTTTTAAGCAACCATCTTTTATATGCCATTTTTATGCCATCATATACATTCTTGGAATCTAACAAATGGATTTGCAACTGGTCAAATCCATTCTTGCTTCCACTATAACTTAGATAAGATAGTTAGATAATTCAGGTGAGATTACTTTTTCCCACACCTCTCAATTAAACTTGAGTTTTTTGGAAATGAAAAGTGCATCATATTCTTAGATAAAACATATCTAAAAAATCTAAAAGAAAATCTTTTCACCCCTTAAAAATTATTTCAGAAAGGTATTTGCAATTAAAAAAATTCTATATAAAAAGATGCACTGTTTGTATTAAAAAAATATGATATAACAATATTTAATAGTAAATGGTTTTCTTTGGCTGAATGAGCACGGAGAAACAAACAGCACACATCATATATGATCACAGTCAGTTTTAGGACAGTTGAATTTCATTTTGAGAAATCGTAGCTTTTTGAGAAAACTAGCAATTAACTTAACGTTTGAATAATTTAACTTAATAACTTTTTCTTAACCATGTCAACAAGAAATGTAATATTTACTACAAAACTAACAAGATCTGAAGAGATATTTGCGGTAGATTACATAAAATTAAAACTACTGTACGTATTTTGCTTGATTTAAATGAATATTAATACCCTAATTTAAAAGAGAAACATCTCTATGAAATTGTCTTTGTATAGAAAGTCCTAAATTAGTGATGTGTCTATTCAAAATTATATAGTACGATTTGAATAATTATAAAAAATATAAAAGAGATAATATTATTGAAATATGGAAAACTATCAACAATTTTTTAATTTGGTCGTCATAAACAGCAGTTTTATAAAACTTAAATTTCATACACAATACATAATAGTGATTATATTTTAGATTTTGAAATATGGAGAGAAGGCATTCAAATACCAAAATTATTGGATGAACAAAAAGATTTTAAATCACTATCATCACAGATGGTTGTATCTGTTTTCTGGACAAACATATCAATGGAGAAAATTGGTGAAAAATAGTTAAAAACATGAATAATGTGAAAATATTATGAATTAAAGCAACTTTATAGTCTGAAATAGCAGTAAAATTGGGAGATACTGCAGCTAATTTGATGTTCAGTCTACTCCTCAAGATAAACGTTACATAAATTGTATTACATTATCTGAAAAAATCAGTAACAATAATTATTAGAGTCATAATTTGATAGCCAAGACAAGTACTGTAGGACCCAAATGAAATACACAAACCAAGAATCTGCTTTTAAGATTACTGAAAATAATAAAATATTCTAGGATTGAAAACCAAAGTAATGTGGGTATTTTTAGGCCCACAGAATACACTATTTGCTATAACATTTGTCTAAGACATACTGGAACTTGTAAATATTATCAGTAAGGTGTCTTCCCTTCTCCCCCGAGATTGTTTAATGTCAGACGAGGTCACCTAACTCAGCCTCGAGAGAGTCACACTCAGCGAGCGCCTCTCGAACTCGGCCGGCACTCTGGTAAGTGCTCGAGTGATCGTCAATGCTGTCAAAGTATTCCGTATCACCGCTCGAGTTGTGCCAGAGCCGTGATGGCAGCGACCGATCAAGCTGTTGGTCCTGAGAGTCCAACGAGTCCGGGAACTCTGCCGTTGATCCAATTACCTGCTGGAACATGCCACTCTTACTTCAAAAATCTAATCCATTACATATATTCTACAATAAGGGTTAACAAACATCCTGATTTATAATAATTTTCTGCTATGCACAATGATAATCATACTTCTACCGATAAAAAAATGAAAATAATTTTAAAAAGTCTTTTTTTATATCAATCACTACACCTTATATTGTCTGTATCCAACCCATCACAATTGTCTAAGTACCTTGTAATTCTGGCTTAAAGATTTTACAGTAGAAATTTCACTTTACAATAGTTTGTATTAAATTTATACAAGCCTTTAGCACGTTCGCTGCGGAAAATCAATAACAAGGATCTCATAAAATGCAGGAATTTTTTTTAAATCTTAGCTTTAAATGATGACAATCCATGAATAACATTGGAATAGAGTGGCTTGAGAGAGCTGAGCTCACACTGAACACTGAACTTGTTTGCCGATGTTCCACCACTTGGCCCCTCGCATCCGAGTGGCCCGCAGCGAACGTGTTAACATGAACTTTGAAAAAAAATTTTCATGTAAAAAAGTATCATAATTAACCCTTCAACATGCAGTTTTCGTAGTAGCTACGCATTACGATAGTCCGTCACTTATTGAAGTCTGGTGGCAATTTACTAACTCGTTGGACCCAGTTTTGTATCCAGTGTGTTCTCTATAAGTTGATCAATGTTTTTGACCGATAAATGTGTGCAAGAGAGATAGAGACTGTTGTATACAAACTCGTAGAAGTTTTGGATTTGGTTAATTGAAGTAGTTGTGAATATGTATTGCTTTTAGCTTGTTTTGCTATTAATATGTTTTAGGATTTAGTATTAGCGAAGAATTGTAGTTTTTTGATTGCTTGAAGAAATATTAGGGTAAAGAACGACACCCTAACGAAATAATTTTGTAAAAATAGATATGTCATTTTGTATGTTTATTTTAGGCTAGTTGATTATTATAAACAATGAAGTGAAAAATTATGTAGCTGGAATAAATAGAACCTAAAAAGCCCCATTTTATAATCTAATCATGCAAAGTAATGCAAGATTAGGACTAAACTTGGTAAAAAAAGTACCCCATGAGTGGTCATTCATGCTAATAAAAATTCCCATGTTGAAGGGTTAAAGTGATTATAAATTATGAAACAAATAAATATCCCAAGAAAAATTTTACACGTTCTAAGAGATAGTGTTCCAGTAGACCTTTGAAAGTGCTTAAAAAATTGTATATTTTCATGAGGCAATAAGGAAATAATAAATAAGAATGAAAACCTTAAATAGAAATATTTGGGTAAAATACTACTAAGTCCATTCTTTACAAAGTTCCAGATACAAATTCTAGTATTGAAATATAGTAGAAAAACTAAACTAATTTACTTTGAAATATATTATTAATTTTATAAATACATTTTCAATGGATAAGAAAGTTTGGAGAGGAGGGGAGAGTTAATTATTATTACTGTTAGTCAATCTACACAAACCACAAGGAATTAGTAAAACATATCACTATTGAATATTAATCTTAAAAAGTTATTTTCATTAATACATTATGATATTATCTCCACCAATCACATTGGCCAGTTTGAAACTATCATTAGTTTTGTTCATGCTCATGCAAAATATTCAGTCCTGAAGATAAATTAGCCCCAAGCCTGCTGGTCTCATGCTTCTTAGATCAAATACCATAACATTTTATTTGATGATATCTGACAAAGAATAATAATTTGAAATATCAATTTTCAGGAAAAAATTCTACCAGCCCATATGATGAATTCTTGTTGACGCTAGACCGGAAAGTAGGATAACATATTTTTATTTTTTTGCACTATTTTAGTCTCACTATTTCACAACTTTTCCATAGTATTATGGCTAAAACAAAAATGCAATTTTTTCGACCCACCCTTTTGAGCTTACATTACAGCATGACAGGGAATTTTAGCTGCTTATAGTTATACGAACCATGATAATTACAGCCATGTTGCTCAATGTTATTTTCCTGGGTGGTTCAATAAGGGTGAAGGATCCTACATAAAAAAACTATCCATCTATTTACAATAGTTTGAGATAAAAGGTTTGTTGGAACATGGATGTGTTCATAAAATTATTTACAACGTTCAAAGTTATTAGGTCCAAACATTGATTGATAAAAACATTGGGTGACCTTTGTGGCTGAAAATATTTAAAAACAGGTTGCTGCACAGATAACCAACTACTGAGTGGCTTCCTCAGCCTTCAAGTGACCCTTAGAGTCTATTCTCTGTTGCTATCGTCATTTAACTTCGAGTGATATTTATTAAGAAACTTGAAAGAAAAAATTACATAACTCTTCATTGTGGCTCATTCATGTATAATTGTAACAACAAATTCAAGATAAGTGAAATTTCATGTTTAGTTCCAAATAGTTCAAGGGCTGCAAAAAGTTTCCCTGAGTGTGACATACAGGCCACGGGCCGCGTTCTGAGAATCCCTGATCTAAATGGTTGTCTTGTGAAAAATTAATATAAAATCTATATCATGAGTGTCATAGTTAACGTATCCTGGTTAGTTTTTTATGTATTATTTTGACAAATGAACTAGTAAAGTGCAGGTCTGAATAATGGAAGACACCTGAGACAACTCCCCCCACCCATAAACAACACTCCCCCCTCAAACAACAACAATCTCTCTCACAACCATTAAACCTCCATCTTGATTTTTAAATAAGACTTAAGACTGCTAATTAAGCAAAGCCTAAATCCAAGATATTAATCAGTTATTATTATCATATATCAAATTGAAATCTAACTTTTCTTCAATTAAAATCAACATATTTATTATAAATTAAGTGCAAATTGGACTTCATCTTAGGAACAATTCAAAATCCATATCATTATTATAAGAAACTGAATCAATCAATCAGACACAATTTGGACAGTCATTTTTAATCAAATGTTGTTTAAGGCAGCACGATTTCCCTGACCCTGAGATATGAATCCATGTTACTATGAATTAGTAATCTATTAAAAAGACTATATTGAAATATATTCGTAATAGGCCTAGCTATTTATCATTCCTGTAGTAGAGGTATTGTCTCCATCTTAATTTCCTAGGCTAGCATCACTTTGTTTATCTAAATAAATATTATAGGTATTGTAAATGAAAACCAATAGTGTTATTATTTATATAACATATTAAGTAAAACAAAATTAAAAGATAATTAAAAAAAAGGAAAGTAAAAATGTATTAACAAGATCATGACAATAAAAAAGTATCTAAAAGAAGAACACTCATAAAATAGAATAAAACAAGCAAAAAATAAGGAAAACAGCAAACTTTTTCTGTTAATTTGAAAAATGTTAAATTTTAAGCATCACTCTTATCACAGATACCAAAACACCAAACAGCAAACTAAAAGATAACTGCAAATAAACCAAAATAAAATGAAAATCCACTTACAAATTATGAAAAGTGGTGGAAGTATCTCCTGGTTATGTATCCGATGTTGACCATCGTCCAAGAACGGAGAGGAGTGGAGAGGGAAAGGGGAGGGCATGTTACCTGTAGAATTGTTAAATGAAACTGATAAGAAGCAAATAAAGCAAATCGCTAAGCAATAATACTCGGCCCACAAACAGAGTGCCCGATTACGAAGGCCCCGACATTCGAAGCCAGTTACTCCAAAAAGACAACTTTGAAGGTCGTACCTTGGACTCGTTATCTGAGTTAATAATCCTGTCTCTTGAAGGGATCTTCCTGGGAGCAGGAGAGGAGGGAGGGTCTCGGCGCATGGAAGGGGTGGAATTGGTTGAGGAAAAGCTACCGTCTTGGTTGGAAGTTTTGCGAACTCTTCTCCCCACACTGGAGGGTGTGTGGACGCTCTCTCTACTGGCTGGCCTCGGAGATACATCCTTCATGCTACGAGTAATAGGGTCCCAGTTCTTTTCCTTCTTGTCCTTGGATACTTTAGATGGAGTAGTGATCCTCGGAGTGGTTTTACCTGATGGAGGCTTTGGTGCTGTGTAGGACTTGAGCGGGATCTTGCTTGGGGGCCGTTTGCGAGGGCTGTCGTGGTGGGCGGACTCCGTGCTGCTGTTATTATCCAATGGTGGTGGGGGCAGGGGTAGAGCCATGCGGGGCAGTAGAGGTGCAGGCGTGGACTCGTGGCTGGGTGGGGGCAGAGTGTGGCTATGTGTCAGGTCCCCACAAAGCTTGGCAGCTTGTAGTCGCTCCAACAGCCGCACTCGTGCTCTTGTTCCTTCCAACTCTATGCTCTTCTCCTCTAGCTAAATCACACCAGACCATTCAAAATTATCAATCATTATCTGACAGTTCAATTTTTATTATTTAGTTTTTATGCAAAGTATTTCAATATTCCAACCCTTTACTACTGTGTGTCATGGACTCACAGTCCGCACTTCAACACAATTTTATTTACAGTTGGCCATACTGTGCGGGGTGGCGATCGGCTGTCTACCTTCCCCTTCTCACTCCTTCTAACCAAGACCAGTTACATTTCAAACCCCATTGCATTTGCTTCGGCTCTGGGGGCGGTTGGGGACTAACAGTCCACATGTGTCTGTTTTAGTGCCTCTTGAGTTTTGTTGAGCAAACACAATGTTGTGGTACAATTTGCACAGTGTATTCCTTTCATAAACCATTTTTAATACAAAACTGGTAAATTATATTATTTTCATTATGGCTTACATCAGGCAAAGATGATGATATTCATTCGATGCTTGAGGATGAGTTTGGTGCAAGTTATGGTAGAGAAAAAGATATTGTTGAAAATAGTGACCATGAAAGTTAACTTCCAGAGAATGGAAAAGAGGTTGAAAATGACGAATTTAAATTATTAAATACAAAAAAAATAATATTTTGTTGAGAGAATCCTCAGTGAAATGAGTAAAGTATATTTTTTAACTATTAACTTGTAAATAAGTTACATACAATTAAAATCAATGATTTTTAATAACATGTTCTTTGTTTACTACTCCTTTCTGACCTGAAATAAATATAAAGTTCTAAAAAGCAATGACTAATACATGAAATTCAAAGTTACAACAAATTCGGACTGACTGACAGTCTGTGCGTGTGTAGTAACGTAACAAGTGGCTCTAATTATTATCAATGGTGGAAATTCATAAAAAACAGCTTTATAATTTCAATTCCAAAATGTAAAAATGCACTTTTCATTAAATACGAATGTGGTTACCTATATGCGTATTTTATGTTATAAAATTGTATTGCTTCTCCCTTCAAAGAAAAATGCTATTACTACCCTACCTCTAATAAATCCAATTTGATTATAATACTAATTTCTATTCTATTCCACTTCCTTAAGTTTGAGAGAGAAGTTCTCACTCGAGGTTAATTTACATTTCAACACTACAAAAAATCTATTTTATAAAACTAATAATCAATTAGCGCAAGAAAAAAATTATCATTCTAGATTACAAAGTTTATCTTCCACAAAACAAGGTCTAAATTATCTGGGGATGTACCATACCTGGAACCGCAGGTCTTCATTATCTTCCTTTGATCGGTCCAGCTGCAAGGAGAGATTGTGATGTGAGGAAGACAGCTGGTTCAGCTTATGTTTCACCACCTGTAAAAACCCACACATTGAAACAATTCAATTCCTAATAAATATTGATAGACTTCAGCCGAAATTGACTGGGACAGCAACATGGAGGTCACGAATTGTGGAAAGTTGTGAGCGATGGTCAGTGGGTGTAGGGTTTTCTAGTGTAGGTTAACGTCCGCACTACTGAATACTACTACATTATTAGACTGGTTCGTTATTCAGAGGCAGTGGTTCAGATTCCACGTTAAACTGTAGGTCCCTTAGATATGCCATTGACTATTGGGCTATTAATTAACAGTTCTGTCAAAGGAACATGTCAGCCTTAGTCCGTAACAAGACTACAACTTCGTGCCACAATCATACACTAGTTTCTCATTCATACTTGACTTAAAATATCTAGCTGGGTAGGACACCATTTCAATAAATCTAATTAAAAAACTGATTAGACGACAAAACAGTTCTTTTGTTTATCCTTAGTTGAAGTAAGGGATACAAATTTCATTACTAATTGTTATTGATCAATTAGTTTTGAAATAACATCATATGAGTTGTAAGAGATAATGATTGTGTATTTTATGAAAATAGCTTTAAATTCATAAAATGCACTGAAACCTCCATAGATTTTTAAGGTTTATCGCTGAACTAAAAACTAAAAAAGATTTTTCAGTAGTAATTTTTTCATCATGCACCACAATAATTTTACACATTTTGTATTTACCAAGATGCAATATTATATTTCAAACTCACTATCTCTTCAGTTATTCTATATACTGTACACAAATTGATATTCAATTTTAAGTAAACGGATGGCATGATGGTGCTAAACAACTAGATAAGGTGGCAAATTACATAAGTCTGAGGGAGTAGTAATGGCTTAGTTATATAAGTCTGGGAGACGAGCATTGTTGTCGTAATTACTCGACACACATGCAACATGTAACGAACAAGACGCCCATCAATCTCCACCTAACCTACTCTCCAACTCTCCTAGGAAATTAATCTGGAAAAAAATAGTTCAGGGGTTCAGTAGTTTAAACTCACCAACAGGAATGTTACCAAACTCTTTTCTCCAATGTACAGGGTATTACCACATTTTTTGCAACACAAGACTCAATAAGTTTATTTTATTAATCCTTATTAATTAAGTTATGCAATCAAATTTTTTGTGAGTTTAAAATTAAAACATTTTTAAATATTTGGTTTGAAATTTAATTATTTTACTGTTACTGTACAAATAATAATGTTTTGCCCAAATTGTATTATGTATATTGCTAAAACTTTTGGAATAAATATAAGATTGAATAGATTAAACCACCTTTTTTAGGATACACATTCCTGTACCATAATATAAGTGCGGTTAGTACACATAAACAGCGTTGGTGAAAAGTCCTGGAACGGATGAATATTTTTATTATTAACCATTCTAAAAGACGAAAACTTTGCAAATTGAATTTTAACCTAAAATAATATTATTTTTTTAAAAAGTACAATGCCGCAAACCTAAAATCAATAGAACGGCCAAGTGGGAAACGGCAGCTAATTAAAAATTGCTTTAAATTTAATTTTTGAGTAGCTGGAAAGTATTAAATGGGTTTAGTCATTTATAGCCAAGAGTAGTAAAACTTTGTAAACTCAATTGGTGTCCACAAAATAATTTTTAACGTTGTTAATAAATCTATACAGTATTTCATGTGGAAGAAGACCGAAAAGAAGTCAGTACAGATTCTTAAAAAGAAGCATAAATTGATATGTACATCGAATTAAAGGTTTTTTTGGCAGAGTATAATGCTGAAAATTAGGACGACCAAGTCCGAAATGACAGTCATTGGAAGATGGTTTGAATTTTAAATTTTTAGGTGCTGACCGACTTTTTTTGGGCCATCCTCTTTTACCTCTGTATAGGAGGTATTAGAGTTGGTAACAACGTTAAAAATAAATTTTTGGCACTCAATTGAAGTTTTACCTTTTACAAGAGGTTAAACATTTACTCAAGTTTTACTCTTGAACAACTAAAAATATTCAAAACTTGTCAGCGCCTAAAAATTTTAAATTGAATCCATTTAAATGTCTACCATTTCCGACTCGGTCATCCTATTGAAATCGGGTTTGCAGAATTGTATTCTTACACATATACCTATGCTTCACTTTAAGTTATCGTATTGACTCCTTATGGCCGTCCCCCATACAAGGTACAGAGTTGGTAACAACGTTAAAAACTGGTTTGTTGGCACTATATAGAATTTGCAAAGTTAGTAACGTTAAGTTAGTAAGTTAGTAAAGTTAGTAGAGTTTGCTACTACTAAATAACTAAAACCTATTCAATACTTTCCACCACATCAAATATAAAAATTCAACCCGATGGATGTCATTGGCTCTTGTCGTTTCAAGTCGGGCTAAAAAATACCTTTAATTTAATGGGCATATCAACCTATGCTTCTATTTAAGATTTCATACTGACTCTACGTGGACCCCCCATCTGGAGTTCATAGTCCGTAATAATGTAAAAAATTAGTATTTTAGGTCCAAACTCTATATTTTCAAAATTTTACTCTTTTAGGATGGTTAGTACATTAAGCCGTTCCGGGAGTTTTCACCAACCCTGTATTTCCAGCTCCGCGTGGATATTATTTCCGGCATCTAGTAGATAACGTAAAGTATAATGCTTCACACAAGGACGGTGTAAGCATCTCTACCGTATTTCCAAAAATTTCAGAGAATAACTCATTTCTGAGTCACGTATAACTCTTAGATATCCAGTAAAATAGTTCCAGGCCAGAAAAACTTTCATCTGGTCTGATGTCTATTACACCTATACTATTGGTGAGAACTCAACAGAACGCTGTCTGTGGCTCGATAATAGTGTAGAGGACTTACGTATATACAGGAAAGGCCGAAGTTGGATCCCTGGGTGGGACATGGTTTTATACGAGTATAAGAAAATTAGTAAACAGATTATCCAATACTATAATACGAGCAAGGTTTGTATATATATATATTTGCACACGGATCTCGAAAACGGCACTAAGGAATTTGTTTAAATTTTGGAAATAGCTAATTTCCGAGTAGAAAATAAGTTCTAGATAGGTCTAATGTCCAGGAAAATTCGTGTTTTCTTGTAATATTAAGTTTAAAATCTAAAAATTTAACATTACGCTTATGGAGAATAATACCCCCGTCGCAGCAGACCTGCGTACTCAGCGAATTTCCAAATCAATAATATAAAAATAATATATGACAAGTTTTAAAAAAAATCTGTCCATAAACATGAGAATTATTTGCCTATTCTCCATAAGATTAACATGGCAAAGAGTGTGCAGGTTTGCTGCTGTGAGGAACACTGAAATTAGGCATTTCTACCATAAATAATTTTTATCTTAACATTTATACCAACTTTCATCAACATCTGTCCATAAATAAAGGAGTTTGCCTATTCCCTATATGATTATTATGGGAAAAGAGTATGCAGGTTTGCTGCCATGATAAACACATAAACTATGATTTTTAAGCATAAATGGATAGATCTCAACCACATGAAGCTAAATATCAAGTTTTATCCAAAAATATTCATTAATATGGGAAATATTAATTTTTCCCTATCCTCCATAAGATTAACATTGGAGCCCCACAATACAACGTACTGTGTTTAGATTTTTTTAATATCTCGGTAACCGTTGGAGATAGAGAAAACCTTTAAGGAACTTAATTGTGTAGTTTTTTAAGCTGATTCTATTGGTGAAATATAAAATTAGAAATTTTTAAAAATTACATGTGAAAAACGCAAAAAATCCCATTTTGGGGTACAAAACCCCCCCAAACTACCCGTTCCCATTGACCGATATGTCTGGTTTACGAACTCGTCCGAGCACTTGTAGGAATACACGTCTCTACCAAATTTGGTCTTGATTGGACCATTTTTACGAGAGTTATCGTGTTCACAGACACATATATATATATATATATAAATTTTAACGACTATTGTTTTTGGACTCTGGGCACCTAAAGAAGAAAAAATAACATGGTCCCGGGCTTAAGTCTCACCATGAGACCTACGGTAATAGCTTCTTCCCTATGGGAAATTCGCTAAAATGTAAACAATACAAACCAAAACAGCTGTTTATAACCGTTTGACAGTTCTTGATTGAAGACGGCGGGGAACAATATAGAGGTTATGCATTAATATTTATTTTATGTATGTAATAAATGCAAAATTATCAGGTTACTAAACAATTTGTAAAAACTTAAGGATAACATAACTGTGCGAAATAAAAGCAGAAAAAAGTATTTCCAAAATGTTCCGTGTTTTGATAGAAAACGTATTCGTTGTATTGCTTGAAGCCACTGTAACAAATCAATTAATTGATGTAAATTAAATTTCTCTTTTGCTTTTCAATCATCATTCCGTTTATAACAAAATCAGTTGATCACAGGCTAATAATAACGGTATGGATAATTAAACAGTAAATGATCGGCTTTGGCTAAAAAACGTTAAACGGCATCGCTCAATTGACTAACGCCGTAGCCGAGTGTTAGCGTGTCGGCCTCAAGAACTATAGGCCGCGAGTTCCATCCCCACCAGGGGCGATACTTTTTGTTCAGTGCTATATTAATTATGGTATATTAAATCAGTTTTATTTAAACCACATAAATGTTTTCATTGAGTAATAAATGTGTTTTAATTTTTCTAATTAATTTTTATAATACATGTCTTATTCTATACGAGCAAAGCTCGGTCACCAGGTACTCTTTATATTAACTGTTTAACATTTAATTTTTTTTATCCTCAATTTAACCAAGTACATTTATTATACTTTATACTTTTAACTGAAATGGCGACCTACCCAGGTAGGTACCTACCTGGGTAGGTATTTTAAGCCAAGTATGAATGAGGAATGAATGTAGGATGATTGTGGCGCGATCTTGTAGTCTTGTTACTGACTAAGGCTGACATGTTCCTTAGACAGGACTGTTAATTAATAGCCCAACAGCTGATGGCAACTAATGGACCTACAGTTTAACGTGGAATCCGAACCACGGCCTCTGAATTACGAATTGGTCTAATTATGAGGATGGTCTTTGTGGATTAACGTAGTATTCAATAGTGCGGACGTTAATCCACACAAGAGAACACCACATCCACCGACCATCTCTCACAACTATCCACAATTCGTGACCTCCAAGTAGCTGGATTACAGGATGTCGCCACCATCCTAGTCATACATTAAATTACATATGAGCCATTTCTTTAAAATGTTTATATTTCAGCAAGAAACACTTGACCCATGGGTTCTAAGACTAACACAATTAAGTAGAAATAAAATAAAGTGTTAATAAATTAAGTAAAACTGATAAAAATTATCCCTAAACAAAAATGACTAAAATGATGAACAGTAAAATGAATAGTTGATTTATCTAGAAACTGGTTTATTGGTCACAGAAAAAGAAAAAAATTATTAACTCCTACATGGATGTAATTGTTTAGATAAAAATTAGGCACAATGGCAAAGTGAGGAAAATCGAAACAAAACACAATGGCAACATTAAGAGTGAGTCATATCCTGCCTGGCCTTGGTTACAAACACTAAGTAGAGATGCTTAAACAACAGGTCATCGTGTCTGTCAAGGTGACCTAACATCCACACTGTTTAGATAACAATATACTGTATATGCATAACATATTATATACGCAGTCTCCCACTAAAAATATTGAAGACCCCAGTGTAATGGGGATTGTCACACTAAAGCCTATCTATTGAAGCCGACCCAAAGATGAATAATTTTATTCAACAGGAAGCATTCTTATTATTACCACCACACTACTACTGATGACCTTGAAACCAGCTGATTTGTGGCAGTGGGCATATATACACACAAATTCCAGAATATTACTCACTGGGAAATAATTCTTAAACATTATAAGAAGCAGATAAATCTCAAGTAGGTTAATTCATGGGATTCAGTTATATACATTCATTCACGTCTCTGTAAATATTGATTTAGAAACAACTGCAGGAACCTAGTTTGAGTCACCTCAGTAAACTGTTTTTACAAAATAATATTTATTGGTTGAAATAATTATATTGATTGAAAGACTTGTGTTCTATTAAAAATACAAATAGTGAGCATAATGAATAAGATTTATGAATGATACATAAATGAATAAAAAATATTTACTTTTATATGTCGCTGGAGACTATTTTGGTAGTGCACTTAAATTACAAAACAGACGAGTGAAAATAACAATGGTCACGATTTTAAATGATTCCTGGTTATTATCTTAATTTCATTCGATTGATTAATTATTAGTTTTCCCTTTTCCTAGACAATTTCATTCCGTAAAGGAAGTTCGTTATCTCGGAGCTAATAATTTTCATGTCGCAACAGAATGGACGACCTCGTGACCGAACCTTGGCTGTGAAAGTCGCCGGCTCAAGATATTATGGCAAAAAGGGTTGACAGCAAAAATTATCTTTCGCGATAACATTTTTTATTTATGTAAAAATAAAAAGTGTTTTTTATTTATGTTTGTTATTTATGCGTATTACATTAATCAGATCTCGCCCAGCACTCACTACCTGTTTCAGAGAAATCGCAAAAACGTTGATCTCGTAACCAAATACGAAACAAAAAACGGCCATTTACAAATTTCAAGTGTCTTCCTTAAAGTACCTCCGCCAACTTGGATTTCAGACCAATAAGAACAATGTTGCAATATTACCATGTTGTGACAGCATTAACGACTGGAAAAAAAGACATCCGAGGAGTTAAATTAAAAGTAAAGTGGTCATCTCAGGGATTACATAATACATTTTTTATTTTATTCTCAAACAAAGATAATCACCGGATGTACTAGCGTGATAATTATATTTTCCTGTAAACTAAGATAGCAAAATTTAATTATACCTACGTAATTCCCTAGATAACCACTTATCCTTTAGTTTTGACTCCTTAAACATCGTTTTACGACTAACGGTTATCATTAATGCTACAAAACATTAATATTGTTCCTATGAGGCTAAACGAGATATTTTGCCTGTATTATACGGTGTTTTCCATTGCCCCAGCCCAGTACCCGGTCGCGGGACTACCTGCTACCAGCTACCAGGACCGTTACTGACTGACACACTGACACGACGACACGACCCGACCCGCCGCGCCGTGTCATACCGATATCGCTTGTACAACTATGGTCGGTCAATCTCGGTAGTGAGTATAAAGTGTTTCAGCGATGGCGGCTGTAAATGTAGCTATGATAACCTTATGCTTTGAAGAAAAAGTACTTTTTAACATGTATTTTTATATGTTTTACAACTTTGGAGCTCATAAATGACTCTGAATTAACTGGTCGAAGTTAAAACTGATCAGATAGAAAGGTTAAATTTCCTATGTATATCCAAAATATAAATTATTTTTAATGTCATAACTGGACATGTACATTCATGCGTGTAATAGATTTTACTTACCAAAAAAGTATAAAAAAATAATATAAATTTAAAAGTATAATGTTTGAAGTAAATGTGTGTCGCAATCACTCATTTGATCATCAATTTTTCACAACGCATAACACAACAAAAACAAAATGTATTCATTGTTAAGTACCGAGTTGAGGTTAGCGCAAAACTAAACAGTAACAACATAGACGCCGTGCAGACTGAATACGACGTCAGCCGATCAGCTGTTTTCAAAATAATATTACGATTTTACACAAAATGAAATGTTTCGATGTTATTTAAAGCTAAAACTAATATTATTTAATTAATTTAAACACGTATTGCTTTCGTAATTCGCGATTAGAAAATACTAATAAGATATTGAAAATATCTTTATAAAAATGTTTGTATTTACTTCCCTGTGGGAAATAGGTTAGATCATGGATATGTCTAAAGGGAATGTTTCCAGTTCATCCAAACAGTTGTTCTTATTCTTTTATATTAAAATTGAACACAATAGCTGGTAGTTTCTATGGAAACCTGTTACATGTTTTCCATCTTAAAAATCGCCAACACCTCGCCCCCCAGATCTAAGACATCCATGTCAATATGAGATTACTCAGGGTTGCACGTTTGGGCCACTTTCGGCGACCACGAATATACTCGGGGTTGTGAGCCAATGGGTTAATAGACTTTCATTATTATTAGGCTATCATGATCAATGACATAATCTTAGTAACAGAGCTGCATGTCATAAATCCATTACATTTCTCACACCTATCGTTAACTCATTTCACCACAATATCCTTGGGCCGGAATCCCAATTATTGAGACACCGGCAATAAATTCTTATTTCAATTATCGAAATAAGAATCCTTGATCAATCCAAATAGATCCTTTTAGTTTACAATAGTATAATAAGAAGGGTTACTTCTCAATACTGTACTAAGCCCACTTTCGCTAATATTATTTGTTACTATTTCTGTCATATTTCGTAAGAGTTACCCATATTACCCATCCTTGCTGATGTCAAGGAATGTCCATGCAACAGTTAACGACCGTTAACTGTAAACGTCACAGACCTATAGAATAAATAGAGAGAAGTAAATTTCAATTACCTGGATTGAATGTCGAACGATGTAGTATGGTAGGCATACAAGAAATAAATGCAAGGGTGGTTATATTCATCTATAAGGAGTTATAAATCAATATTTATATCTATATTGTTCAAATATAGTGAAATACGAATAACTATCTAAACATCTGCAAAACTTTGTAGTATTTCATGCAACCATTCATTATTTAATATTAAGTTTGTTAAAATTTGATTATATTATTCCTCCATTATATCCTAGGAAGTGAAAGGAGCGTTGCTGCTGCCCCAGTGATGACATTTACATTTACATAAAAGGACACAGTTCCTAGTGAAAACTCCCCAGTTAGTGAAGGATGAGGCCAACGTCCAAATTTATCTATTTCCTTTTTCTTATTATTTGCTGACAAGATTCCTGATTTTGTGTGAGCTGAAGAATGACAACAGTGTGGTAAAACCCTCCACCTTGATTTCATAAAGACTCCAAATTACTCAAGCCTAGATTCAAGATCTCATTTCATTATTAATATCATATAGCGAATTGAAACTTTCCTAACTATTTAAATTTTCCTTTTCAAATTTTACTTCAAGTCAACCTATTATTTAAATTCAGTGCGAATTGGACGCACCTTAAGGACAAATTAAAATTCATATTACAGTACTATTATAGGCCTAAGTTACACTCAACCAATTGAACATTATTTGGACAACTATTTATACTAGTAAAACGTTATTCAAGGCAGCACGAATACCCTAACCCTGAGATAAGAACCAATGTGTACACCAACGTTACAAACTTCCGAAGTTTGTAACGTTATTTTTATTTGGTTCTAATCATGTGTACGTGTGTGTGTGTGTGGAGTGAACCGTGCCGAGCTGTGTTTATTGTTCATTTGAGGTTCGTCGCGAGCTAATCTTCATTTCCCCACTGACCACGTTCACCAAACATCTTAAATATTTCGTTCAAATCTGAACTACCGGTGCCCAATACGGCATGTTCGATCGGTGTAGAACAGTTATAGTATTCTAATCGTGATCTATTATCCTAGCATCGTTTATGCAGCATACAACTACAGGCATAGTATATTGTGGCCAAGCCTAGAGGGGTCGATATTCGCACGTTGCCGGCGGCTTCCCCCTCACACGCCATACTCCACACGTGGCTGGCTCCTCGACCACTCTCACACGGCTCACGTGCTCACATGCTCGTCCCCGTCTACCGTGTACGCAACCATCTCCCGCATCTCGTTATAAACGAACAAATACGTGTATACTGTGTACACGTGCCATTCACGTACATGCAAGTAACTTAGTGTAGGGAAAACTCACTTGTATCGAAATTGAAAGCTGATTATGCATGGTATGCAATGAAAAACGTTCGTCATTTAAGCGAAACTTAATTATATTAAAGTTGGTAAAACATTTTTTTTACAAAAAGGTAACACTGAATTGCAAAATGCATTTTTTAAATTTGCATTTCAACAGAAGCGTACATTAAAAAACTTGACTGATATAGGTGAAGTTTGAAAACAACACACGGTAGTACCGAGGAAGGCAGAGCAGAAATACGCCGTGACAATAATAAATCAGTCGCCGTTATCGTTGTTGGGCGGGCGGAAACCGGTCATCATAGTTGCAGCCAGTAGCCAGCCAGCCGGGCATCGTCAATTGGGACAAGTGAGAGTCATGATGCGGGCGACAGGGACAGGGACACTCGGGGAGAAAGCACGGTAGCCGCGATACTACTGTATAACGTAACAGATAATTAGTCGATCCACAATGATGTATTGTGTGTGAGCATGACTCTGTACACGCCGCACGCCTCGTGACACTGGACCACTGGACCGGCCTATTACATAAACTAACAAACGCTCGCCAACTTCCTTATATTATTGTGTTCTTTTGTCAACATTCTACTTTTAGCGAATTTCCCATATGGAAGAAGCTATTACCGTAGGTCTCATGGCAAGACTTAAGCCCGAGACCATGTTATTTTTCGTCTTTAGGTGCCCAGAGGCCAAAAACAATAGTCGTTAAAATTTATATATACATAAATTTTGTGTGAGTTTTATTATGATCTGTGTGGCTGCTTGTGAATGAGAATCTAAAATTATGACAAGCAGCGTTTTATTATGATCTGTGTGGTTGCTTGTGAATGAGAAACCTCTAAAATTATGACAAGCAGCGTTTTATTATGATCTGTGTGGTTGCTTGTGAATGAGAAACCTCTAAAATTATGACAAGCAGCGTTTTATTATGATCTGTGTGGCTGCTTGTGAATGAGAAACCTCTAAAATTATGACAAGCAGCGTTTTATTATGATCTGTGAGGCTGCTTATGACAAGCAATGTTTTATTATGATCTGTGTGGCTGCTCGTGAATGAGAAACCTCTAAAATTATGACAAGCAGTGTTTTATTATGATCTGTATGGCTGCTTGTGAATGAGAAACCTCTAAAATTATGACAAGCAGCGTTTTATTATGATCTGTGAGGCTGCTTGTGAATGAGAATCTAAAATTATGACAAGCAGCGTTTTATTATGATCTGTGAGGCTGCTTGTGAATGAGAAACCTCTAAAATTATGACAATCAGCATTTTATTATGATCTTTGTGGCTGCTTGTGAATGAGAAACCTCTAAAATTATGACAAGCAGCGTTTTATTATGATCTGTGAGGCTGCTTATGACAAGCAGCGTTTTATTATGATCTGTGAGGCTGCTTGTGAATGAGAAACCTCTAAAATTATGACAAGCAGCGTTTTATTATGACCTGTGAGGCTGCTTGTGAATGAGAAACCTCTAAAATTATGACAAGCAGCGTTTTATTATGATCTGTGTGGCTGCTTGTGAATGAGAAACCTCTAAAATTATGACAAGCAACGTTTTATTATGATCTGTGTGGCTGCTTGTGAATGAGAATCTAAAATTATGACAAGCAGCGTTTTATTATGATCTGTGAGGCTGCTTGTGAATGAGAAACCTCTAAAATTATAAAAAACAGCGTTTTATTATGATCTGTGAGGCTGCTTGTGAATGAGAAACCTCTAAAATTATGACAATCAGCATTTTATTATGATCTTTGTGGCTGCTTGTGAATGAGAAACCTCTAAAATTATGACCAACAGCGTTTTATTATATGTGCATAGTTTACATAGTTAAAATTTCTCTTGTTCACTTGGTTGTCTAACGGGACCCCTTCGTTGTTCGGAAGAATGCTTGATTGGTTAAATCAAGCATCAATGTAAAAGGGTTACTTTTTAGTGAAAGGATGTTTACAAAGTTTTACAACCATATTTAAAAAATGGTTAAATAAAGGTTAAAATGTATTTACATTTGCATATTATTAATTGTATATTATATGTAGAAAGGTGGGGCAAGAGCACTTAAGATTTAAACACTAAAAATGAAATAAGCAATAGATGGAAACTTATTGGTTTTTTTCAGAACAACTACTGTAAATTTAAAGCTCAAAATATAATTATCCATTTGAGATAAACTTAGAAAATTATTTTTGCTAATACAAAAGCGAACTCTTGCCCACAAGGTCGGTGTACTTTATTTTACTCAAGACATAATTTAATATCAAAATCAACAGCTGCTACTGATTTCTTTTTATTCCTTGAGTTGTACTTGGTATAGACGATTTTATAAGTTAAATAAAATGTAGATTTTTTTGTTTTTTATTTCATTTATAAATATATTTTAATTCTACAAAAATAAAATAAAATAAAATGATACATAATAAATAACAGTTATCATTTACAACATTTTTTACGAATTTTCAAAAATATACAAATTACTTTAAAACACAGTGGCATATGAATAAACTTGATTGGCAGATCCAGGACTAACCTAATAAATGATTCAACCACTCATCACAATTTTCAATATTCCCAGTATTTTTGGGAGGGAGCTTCTGGGCTGAAGCCCCACCCTAAATCCACCACAGAATCAACATTATATTTGCTTACAAATAACTGGATTTTTTGTGTTGTAACTCAACTAAAACATTTTAATCCTTAAATACAAGATTTAAAATTTCCTTTGGCCCTTAGAAATAACTTATGATATGAAATGTTATTTAAAAGGTTTCATACTAACATTTATTCGAGTTTAAGAAAACTTTATTGACAGCAACACAATTGTGTAAAAGATTTATACCTATATTACAACCTCTCCTTAGTATATCAGGGTCATGGAGAACAAAGGTACTGTAAACAAGGGAGCTACAAGGTCTATGGTAACAATCAGAGGACAATCTGTTCAATCACATGAGTATAATGGGCGGCCTACTTAGTGGTCAGCCTCCTGAGGGATGCTTCATAACTATGGTTCCTTAAGGCTTAGGTTCAAAGAAGAAAACCAATTAAAACAAAAACCCACATTCACAAACTTTTTTCTTCCAACATTCTAAATTTCCATTCATTCTATAACAATTCCGAAAATTCTACAACAGTCCCAAAACAAGTAGTCCAATAGTAGTTTCCTCATAGGCCTGAAACTGTTCTAATATTTTCTGTGAAGAATAAAATTTGCTGATCAACCTTCGAGCTGAAATGGATTTTGCTATGGGGTTGACCGGTGCCGTAAGTTATCGATAGAACTCTAAATGATTAGGGCATAAACATAATGGCAGTTCAGAATAAATGAAAAGCTATTCAATACAAGCGTGATTTAGTGTGAATGAGCAATTAACATAAGGCCCCTAATATTTTACGTATGTAATATATTTTTATAAATTTTAAATCATAATAAATTGTGATCTTAGTGGATGATTAGGTACAAACAGCGTGCCGTTTGTTTAGTATATATATAAACAAACAGCACACTACAAGTTATTTTTGTATGAGCTGTTAGAAAAATAAATAGAAATAAACCTCCCGACACTATTAAGATATGAGAAGACAGAGATTGTGAAAAGTGGCCCATCACTTAATCATCATATTTTCATAATTATTTACCTAACTTTAAGGAAATCTTGAACATTATTTGGTATTACATTTGTATTTATTTTGTTCCAGTCAAACAAAACTAGACTGGAATCAGTTTTGCAATATTTGCCAATTAGAACTATTAATGTCTAAAAATTGTAGCAGCTGCCCTTTAAAAAAAACATTAGAAGTCAAAAATTATATGTAAAAATCAGATTTTATATGTCACTAATCTAAAGCATTCACTATACCCATTATCAGTTCGATGACGAATTACAACAAATAACTGAACCATGGGGTTTCACCTTTAATATGATTTTGAACTAAGAAACAAAACTTTATAAATGCTTTAAATTAAATTAATTTAGAGGTACAGTACCTTACATGTTATATGAATGTTCCATTTCCAAATGGGCAATGGGCATGTACAAATGACAGTACTAGTAGAAATGAATCCAAGCTATAAAATATGAATAGTTATCTTAATGGAAAACTACCATGAGAAAATTAAAGCCTACTTGAATCTGTTGTCAGAGCTGTTTGTGCAAATTGATGCAAATCACAACTGAGTTGTGACAGAGGAGTGACAAGCTAATGCTAATTAACAGCTGCAAAGTGATCACTCCCATGACAGGCTCTCCCAACCCAGATTCACACGTAGCAATCACCACCAGTGACTCAATTTTGCGACTGCTCTTTGCACATTGGTTATCCAAGAAAACCTTTGATTAATGAAGGTTTAAAAAAAATTATTAATTTACCAAATTTCTTTAAGACAATTAATCTATCAACACAGCAGTTATGAAAAGACACAACCAGGATAAATTTATCTTTTGTTTAAAGGTTCCCAGACAAAAAACCACCACCAGGTGCAGGAAGAAGGTATTCAATTTTGATAATTTAATGTTACAGTAGTGTTTTGACTGTGAAGGGACTAACAGAACACTAAGTATTGGTCAAGTACATCCCTTAAAGAGTTAATTCATATGTTGATTATTGGTTGATCATCTAAAGGTTAGGCCTACTTATTATTATTATTATTAAAGTATTCCTATATATTATTATTATATGTATATTCCTAAGAAGAATTCAAAAACCCCTGGCATAATAATAAAATTCAACAGCTAGTTAGCAGAAAGAATTATCTTTGGAAACAGTTAAAAAGAGATGAATACAATATAGTCCTAAGAGATTCTAGATAGTAGAGGTTTAGAAAAGCTAGAAATGAACTAAGATGCAAGTTAAGATAAGAAAAAAAAAGTTATTTTAGGCTACTCTCAGATAATTTTAATGACAGCATCATGGGATAATTATGGGATGTCGATGTAATGACATCGACATCCCATAATTATCTATGATGATATGATGATGGATCTACGTCTATGATGATAGACGTCCTGCACAGGGTTTGTCAACAATTGACGTGTTGCCATTTTCAAAACGTGAAAACAACTTGAGTTTTACCCAAAGCTTCATATTTGTAAGATTTCAACATAACAATGGTATCTGCACCACTCTTCCCTAACAAGAAACAAAACTTTAGAGCTCCTGCTGATCATTTACGTCTGCCGCCAAAACAAAAAAAAACGATGAAATGGCGAAACAGTGTTCACTAAAACACTCACTGCAGACGAACACGTCCACTCACAGTGACGGCCCTAGTGGCACTGAACTCCGGATGAGCTGCGCTACATAAACGTAGCGGCAGACATACGTACTACACAGGCTATGCCTTCGGCAGCGTAATTTCGGTTACTTTTGGGTACCCTTGTAACTTCAGAAGTGAGCATTTTACTTATATATTTAATAGCTAATGTAATACCTCATAACTAATACATGAACAGCTGGGAGTAAATGAGACTATTGATATGTTACCTGGTTTTGGAATGATGTAGTGAGCAGGTGGCGCCGAAGCTCCACGATGTTAGTCTCCTTCAGGATAGCTGCAGTCTTGTCTCTATCTGGAAGAACGCCTTTGGCACCTTTGATTTTGATGGAAGGAGAACTTACTACTCCGTCGAGAGTTCCTAGCTTGCCGTGCACATGCAAACACTTTGAATCACTAGCACTCAACCTCTCCAAAAGTGGATTTGAACTACCACTTAACATAAAACCTTTATCTGACTTAGGGGTGGAGAATTGTAATGAGTCATCTACCTTAAAACCATTCCCTGAATCACTATAGTCTGTCGGTTTTAACACAGAAAATTCTTTACTAGTCCTTTTGATCCTATTGGGATGTTCTTCCCGTTGTTTCAGTCTTCCAAATTCTTTGGAGACAGAGGAGTCCTCAGTACAAGAAATTGTTTCTTCATTGGACAATGATCTCTTGACTGGCATAAAATGAGATCCTGTCTCGACAAACTGACTAGACACTGACTTGGGGATAGCTTTTCCGTTCTTTGCTATAGGAGTCACCAAATTTTTAAAAGCCTTGCCATCTGATCTACTAATGAACTGTGTATGTAAATCATGAATCCTACTATTCAATTCAGTTTTAGAATGAATGGCTGCTCTTAGCTGTTCTTCTAAATCACGTTTTTCTGCTGTCAGAATTCCCATTTCAGCTAGTAACTGGTTGGTCTGTGCAAGATTTGCAAGATTTTCAGCCTCCATTTCCGTCACTCGGTCTAATAACAAATCACGCTCCCGCCTCAATCCTTCCACTTCCGCTCGGTCACACTTAGTCCGTGGTGGTTCCCGACCCTTCCTAAGATCTTCAAGACTCTTGGCCCGCCTCTCAAACACATCCACCTCATCCTTCTTCTCCAACTTGTCCTGCAGATGTTCCACCTCTAGTCGCAGTCTAGTGCCCTTGCGGTGGATCAATTCCAACAGCGTCCACAGCTCATCCTCTGCCTCCTGGTCCGTGTCTGTCTTCTTGCTCGCTGTTGATGTCGAGCAATGCTCCTTGCTCTCCGTGCAGAAGCCACTATCCTGCACAGCACTGCTGCCCGTGCTGCTGCCGCTGTTGACAGGGCCGCTGTCGATTTTACTGTGGCTGCTCGCTCGGTTCCCGTGGCTGTTGCTGCGACTCCGAGGAGCCAGGGATGTGTCTTGCTCCCGCAACTTTCGCCGAACTCGTATCCCTGGCTCCCAGTCTCGTTTGCCCTGCCGTGCCACCACCACTGAGGGCTCTGCTGCCTTGGAACGCAGGTGAGGGAACGTTTCCATGACCAGGTCCCGGAACTCCAGAAGTGCTGTGACTTCATTCTGTAGCTCCTGCAATCAAAACATTGACCTTGTTAAACCTGGTTTTAATTTTAATTTGCACTTATTATTTATATAATTCTATTATTCAATTACTATGGTAGACATCATAGTTCAGATTCCCAAAAGGCACAGAAATAAAAAAAACTTATTAAAATTTCATTAATACTTGTTAAAATTCATTCTTAAAGGTATTTGACCATCTTACTAGTCTAACAGTCTTATAATTCAATAAAAGAGGTTATGGGTTTAATCCACGGGGTATCCAGAAAATTGAGAGGTTTAGCCTGTGTTCTCTTGAAAGGCTTTGGATAAACCTTATAAAATTGCCTACAGCGTTGATAAGTTGAATTCCCCAATCGCCAATAATCTCACATGACCCCTTTGCCTTTCCTCTTGTCTTTGTCCTCATTTAACACTATGAATTTCAATGAAGGGGAACAGAACAGAGAATGTTTCCTTATTTTTTTTATATTTATAATAAAAAATAATTCCACGGCTTAGATCAGTCAAGCAATTGGATTTCATATTGTCTTTGATAAAATATGTAAAATTGTGCACACTTTTCTGCACAGTAAACAGACGACAAAAGTGACAAAAAAGACTTTATTCTTGAAAGAAAAAGGTTGAAACGTTATATCAGCTAAGGTTTAACTTGTAACAATTTTTTTATGTATTACCTGTAAGGCAGCAATGGATTTGGCCTGTTCACTTATGAGGTAGTGGAAGGGGGCGACCGAGGTAACAGTGGTGGGGGCAGAACTGGACGCTACAATCGTGTGCTCTGTCTCCATCCCCTGAAGACATACCTCGCTCAAGCCCCTCTCCTGTAAAAAATTACCATGCCTTTATAACGGACATTTCTAAAACTAAAGCTATCTAATCGGGATATTTTAGTTTAAATTAGAAGCGTAAGATACATTTCAGCTCATAGATATAACTAAGATTATTTGTTTATGTTATAGCATACGAAAAGCAATTCTTCTCAATTATAAAAATTTAAAAAATATGGACAGTATTTTAGGTCCTTTGGTCAGCTGGGTGTTAACAAGAGTCTTGCAGTATGCAGAGACTGAAGAAGCTCAGTTAATAAATAAGTATTCTTACTAATGAATGCACTCCACCTGGTCCGACTGTTGCTTTGTTGCTTCCATCTAACGTGTGCTAACCTAGGTGCTCTAACCAATAAATAGTTCAGAAATTAACTACTGTTATACCAGAGGCATTTTTTAATGTTTTGAAAGGGATCAGTCTGAACGCTTGTATCTTTAATAATAGACATAATATCTGTTGTTTTATAGGTAATTAATTAATACCCCAATTATGGTTTTAGAATTATTTAACCATATGCTATAGCCTACTGTATATACTATATAATATATTAAGGGTACAATTTTTACATGCCTGAAATTCTAATAATCATAATCAAAACCATTCTTTTAAATACATCAACTATATCTAAATTCTTTTTTCATAAAATAATATATTATGTCTAAATACCCCCGTCGCAGCAGACCTGCGTACTCAGCGAATTTCCAAATCAATAATATAATAATAATAATAATAAATGACAAGTTTTATAAAAATCTGTCCATAAACATGAGAATTATTTGCCTATTATCCATAAGATTAACATAGGAAAGAGTGTGCAGGTTAGCTGCTGTGAGGAACACTGAAAGTAGTCATTTCTACCATGAATAATTTTTATTTTAACATTTATACCAACTTTCATC
Organism: Nephotettix cincticeps; assembly: GCA_023375725.1. Classification (NCBI taxonomy): domain Eukaryota; kingdom Metazoa; phylum Arthropoda; class Insecta; order Hemiptera; family Cicadellidae; genus Nephotettix; species Nephotettix cincticeps. The sequence goes on from CM041791.1 coordinate 38,119,276, forward strand.
AACATCTGTCCATAAATAAAGGAGTTTACCTATTCCCTATATGATTAATATGGGAAAAGAGTATGCAGGTTTGCTGCCATGATAAACACATAAACTATGATTTTTAAGCATAAATGGATAGATCTCAACCACATGAAGCTAAATATCAAGTTTTATCCAAAAATATTGATTAATATGGGAAATATTAATTTTTCCCTATCCTCCATTAGATTGACATTGGAGCCCCACAATACAACGTACTGTGTTTAGATTTTTTAATATCTTGGTAACCGTTGGAGATAGAGAAAAACTTTAAGGAACTTAATTGTGTAGTTTTTTAAGCTGATTCCAATGGTGAAATATAAAATTAGAAAATTTTAAAAATTACATGTGAAAAACGCAAAAAACCCCATTTTGGGGTACAAACCCCCCCCCAAACTACCCGTTCCTATTGACCGATATGTCTGGTTTACGAACTCGTCCGAGCATTTGTTGGGAATACACGTCTCTACCAAATTTGGTCTTGATCGGACCATTTTTACGAGAGTTATCGTGCTAACAGACACATATAATATATATATATATATATATATATATATATATATATATATATATATATATATAAATTTTAACGACTATTGTTTTTGGACTCTGGGCACCTTAAGACGAATAAGTCTTACCGGGCTTATCTTCTTCCCCCATTATTTCCGGGCATCCGGCATATTTCCGGGGGCATCACCGGGCTTAAGTCTTACCATGAGACCTACGGTAATAGCTTCTTCCCTATGGGAAATTCGCTAAAAAAACATTTTAATTTTCAACAAAGCATTATAAACTTAGATTTGAATAGGTAAACAGTTCTGAAGCAAAGAAACTCATCTCAACGTAGTGTCCAAATAATATCAATATCAAAAGAATTCAAAGTTATACTTTTCAAATTCTTTGACTTACACAAGTCAAAGAATTATAAGCAAGTGTCCACACGGACACTTGCTTATAAAGTGTGACACCCCTCTCTCCCCTCCGCCTTGCTGTACTACGCGTCTGTATCAGTGGTAGCCATCTTGCATTTTAGTCCCGTAAGAGCAATGTTAAATTCTGGCGCCTATATCTCCTTGACCTATTGTCATAAATTAACGGAAGAGATGTCAAATTAAAGGTATTTCAGTCCTCCAGGGCACCACCTTACAGAACTTATTATTTTCGCTCTCAATAAAAAAATAATAATGATTTATTTTGTAAAATATTCCTGGATTTTTGTTTTTATATCAAGTTAAATTTTTGAACATATTGAAAATGTCATGCCCTTGAGCCACATCTCATCAATGTACTACCAAAGTTTTACATTGATACTTTGATAATTAACTCCACTACACACGCCAAAGTGAAGGTATGTTCCGCCAGAATTTAACATTGCTCTTACGGTACTAAAATTCAAGATGGCTACCAATGATGCAGAATCTTAATTTCATTCTTTACCTTGGAAATGAGCGGCAGCAGCTGCTGCTGCTACAGGGCGAATTACAATCCACGTGTTTAAACTAAACATAACCCCCACCCTTTGTTTTTCTTTTCGATACATAATTCCTGGTCATTATTAAATTTGAAAACTAAAATTTATTTATTTATCTGGGAAGATAAATTTTCATGCCCCAGTTTTTTTTACATGTATTGCAATAAGGGTTTTAAAATCCTGGTCTACTAATACAGTAGTGTATTTCGAAAGTCAAAATGATTGATTAAACTAGAAACATAAAGTGATACACAAATACAGACATCAATATTGGTCAGTAGAATCTCATGTGACACCACAGTGTTCTCATCTTACTATGTGCTACATGAAGCTTACAAGACAATATATCTGTTACTTTGAAAGAAACAGAAACGCTTCTTAGAATGCAATCTAATCAGACAGTTTTGCACTGGAATAGTAGAAAATTCACATTTGTATTTATTTTTTCCAAAATTTAAACCTACTTTGATTACGTAACGTGATAAAATTGGAGAACTGAGAAACGTTTTTTGCTCTTATAACCTCAACTTGTTTATATTGTCACAATAAAGTAATAGTTTTGTTACACTGACTTTGTTGTAGAACAAATACATTTCTTAACATTTGAAATATCACCATGTATGTAATGGTTGTTTAAATTTGTAAAAATAAAGATGAAAGAGACTATCCAACTATTAAATGTTAGTCAATAGTCAAGTTTAAGCTTTCACTTTGCATGATTATATCAAAACTATTAGCAGTATGAAAAAGTGTTGTTGAACACTTTAAGTAAAAATTACAAATTGTTTCTTGGGTGCTTCCAAGCTCGGCTCACTTGCGCTTGAAACATGATTGTACACTGAAAACAATCACTTTTGCTCCTTGTGATGACAACTACTATTATTGATTGCAAATAAAAAATAATTCAACTGAGGGGTTTATTTTTGCTACAAACTACAAAAACTTTGCAGTTTTAGAAGATTTATGATAGTCAAATAGCTATTATAATGGGTAGCATGGAAATGTCTAAAATAAATAGTGATTTATTTACACGGTATTTTTTAACCATACCACCATTGGAATGTTGCTAATCTAATATTTCTCAACTTCTTTCCTTGTTCCAGGAGCAAAAATAATAGTAACTTATACTGGAAGGAGTGTTAAATTAAGTTATTTTTTAATAAAGAGCGACTTCTAAATAAACGATCATGTTACGGATCAAGGAACGAGAAACCGCTAAAGTAAACAACTGAGGGCTGAAAGCGGACCCTTGCGGTACACCACGACGCGACGCATGCAGTCGTATGGTAAAGAGGGAGGGGAGGAAGGTTTCAGAGGTCAGCTGTTTCTCCAGACCGGTTCGTTCGACGATATTTGGAGTATTGTGATGATAGAAAGTGGCATACATTCCTAGCACACCTGCACACCTCGCGACGTTGAAGGGACGTTGACTTCCTTCCTGATTTGACCGTACCTGGCCGGAACCGCCAGACGCGAGATGAAGACCCAAAATATAAAAACAACGAAACATTTTGCACCTTTGTTTAGCATAATATTGCGAAATATTTAACACAGGTTCTATATTTTAAAAAATAACTCGAAGACTGGCTCTTGCTGTTTAACCTCCCTGTACAGATAGCAATAGTGCCTATGCCTGTACTCATGATACTCGGCGGACATATTTATCCATCAGCCGGGGCTCCCGCAGAGTCATGTTCCCGCAGTCACGACGGCCGCGGCCGCGTTCCCCTTCTGTCACATCTCATCGCGCCTCGGGCACGATCTCATTAACACCACCACCTCCGCCTCGGCTCAATATGATAATTACACAGAGAACCGCCGTTACTACGACGCGCGACGAGAGTCCCGGGTAGTCACCGGATAAGAGTCGCCAATGGACGGCCGCAGAACTACAGGCAAATAAGGCTGCAGTAATCAACAACGATGGCAAGCAAGCGTCCCAGACGCGGAGTCCTCGGGTGACACTGACGACGCGACGACCGGATCAATGTCACTTTTCTAGGACTGATGATCTTCCTGTGCAGAAAGCATGTCGCATCGTTAATCAAAACAACTATCTAAACATACTTTCTCCGTCGATCTTCTTTCCTTGATTAATAAAAAATCTGTTCTTTCCTTGTTTAGTAACAAATCTTGAACCAATCATTTTAACATAATATTAACATTGCGGATGTCTCGTGAATAACCCCTGCGGTCGGAAATCGAAATAATATTTTTAATCATGTAAACAGATTAATTATGCAAAATTTATATATTGTATGGTCAGGTAATCGCCTAAGTCAAATACAATGTCGAACCCTTTGATGACTGTTTCTCAACAACTTTAACATTATATAAATTGGCATTATATAAAGACGTGCTCACCTCATAAATCAGAAGGTCTATTAATGAATTAACTATCTACAGATTTACGTTACGCTGTCAAAGACAAAAATTGCCACTGGCGCTGAAAATACACAAAATAAATATACAATAAAACAACCTACAACATCCTCCCCCCATCTACCTACCACAATAGAACCTCCCCTGTATGCCCCTACACATGCGCTATCATGTATCCAACCCCTACCATATACCCTACCTACCCAATGCCCTTACTAACGATGGTTTTTGATTAGCATGCACAACAGAAGCTTTGAACTCGAGATTGTAAAATACTCATATCGGCGAGAGAATGGTTTGAGTGACTAAAAAAGAAACTGATCCCACAAATACTTGATTGCCAAACTCCATACTGCCGCGTCGTGTCGTTAAAAGAACATCACCACATTTTTGATCGCGGGAGAAAGCTCTCGAACGCGCGATCAGGCCCAAGCAGCACGTCTCGCGGACGCAAAAACAAAGGATTTGAAGTGAAAGTTAGAAATTGGGAAAACTGAGAAAAGGGGGCTAATGCTTTTTATTTCCCAAATCGTCGTTATCTCAACAATTTAAATTCTAATTATTATACACTTACGTTCGGTAGTAAAATTTGAGATTCACGAAACTTCGCTAGACTGAAACTTAGCATCTGTTTTATAAAACTTTAAAAATATACAGTAGATCATAAGTCATTAAAACAAGGAAACTAATCAAGTGACATTTAAACCTAAGTAATTCCCAATCATGGTACATGAAAAGAACGGAAAAATCATTATACTCCATGAAATATATTAGATTGTGTTTAATACAGTGAGAGTTTGATTCACAAATGAAACAGAGTGGATTAGACTCCGCGGTGTCTTGCCCTAGCTCATAAGATAACCGACCAATGAGTCGACATTTAAAGGTTTTCTGAGTGAACCAATGTAAACTTTTCCTCGGCCACTTCCACGGTTCTGTCGTAAACCGATAACGGCCTCAGCCCAAACAGTTTACATCGACTCCGTCTACAACAGTCACGTCCCGATTGTAAACCACACGTTGGCACACTTTCGATTTCAAGGCTCGGCTAAAGACCGCACGCGATTCTTCGTTTTGATATTTGTCTGTCCGTGTGCATTATTCGTTTAGTCGTTTTTATTTCACGGAGAAAGCGGTGATCGTTTTGTAAATGTCGCGGGATCGGCGTGAAATGAAAATGAACGATATATGAGGCGATAGCTCGTTAGGCTTCCCCTCCCTCAAGTAAACAAAAGACACCAACGAATGTCTGAAGCTTTCTCCGATATGATCTCTCACTCACGCCCAGGATCTACCACAACACGTACGTGACCGACCGCGACCATGGACACCTTGCCTTCCGCAACACAGGTAGGTGTAGAGGACGTCCAGGACATAAAATAATTAGACAGAACCAGAAGTACTCACCGGAGTGACTGATTATTTCCCTCGAACAATTAAACGTGTCATGCTATTAGTTTATTTAAGCTTTGTTCAACGATACATGCATATTGCTATTGTTTAACCACTGTTGTCTGGAGTATACTCAGTACACGTGTTCTGTGATTGGCTCCCAGAGGCGACAAAAAGGTTCCACTGACGCTACTCAGTGTAAAGATATATCTGTGACTGTCGTGAAGCAAGATAACCGAACTTCCCTCCACTCTGACGCTACCCTAGTGTAAAGGCTATAATGGGCTGTGACTGTGGCGTGCCAAGCAGCAGATATCACCGCGACGTTCCTCCACTCTGACGCTACAGTGTAAACTATATACTTTCAGTGCAAGCAGCGAGGTAAAGACCGCGAGGCTTCCTCCACTCGACGCTACTGTAGTGTAAAGGCTATTTCTATTTCGTGCCAACAGATATCACCGCGAGGCGTTTCCACTCTGACTATGGAGTGTAAACTATAGATTCTGTGACTGTCGTCAAGCATATCACAGGCGTTCCCTCCACTCTGAGTACTGGAGTGTAAAGGCTATAGAGGGTGGGCTGTGACTGTGACGTGCCAAGCAGCCAGACGTTCCCTCCACTGACGCTACTCTGGAGTGTAAAGGCTATAGAGGGTGGGCTGTGACTGTGGCGTGCCAAGCAGCCAGATACCACCGCGAGACGTTCCCTCCACTCTGACGCTACCCTGGAGTGTAAAGGCTATAGAGGGTGGGCTGTGACTGTGGCGTGCCAAGCAGCGAGGTATCACCGCGAGGCGTTCCCTCCTCTCTGACGCTACCCTGGAGTGTAAAGGCTATAGAGGGTGGGCTGTGACTGTGGCGTGCCAAGCAGCGATATCACCGCGAGGCGTTCCCTCCACTCTGACGCTACCCTGGAGTGTAAAGGCTATAGAGGGTGGGCTGTGACTGTGGCGTGCCAAGCGAGGTATCACCGCGAGGCGTTCCCTCCACTCTGACGCTACCCTGGAGTGTAAAGGCTATAGAGGGTGGGCTGTGACTGTGGCGTGCCAAGCAGCCAGACGTTCCCTCCACTGACGTTACTGTGGAGTGTAAAGGCTATAGAGGGTGGGCTGTGACTGTGACGTACCAAGCAGCAAGGTATCACCGCGAGACGTTCCCTCCACTCTGACGCTACCCTGGAGTGTAAAGGCTATAGAGGGTGGGCTGTGACTGTGGCGTGCCAAGCAGCGAGGTATCACCGCGAGGCGTTCCCTCCACTCTGACGCTACCCTGGAGTGTAAAGGCTATAGAGGGTGGGCTGTGACTGTGGCGTGCCAAGCAGCGAGGTATCACCGCGAGGCGTTCCCTCCACTCTGACGCTACCCTGGAGTGTAAAGGCTATAGAGGGTGGGCTGTGACTGTGGCGTGCCAAGCAGCGAGGTATCACCGCGAGGCGTTCCCTCCACTCTGACGCTACTGTGGAGTGTAAAGGCTATAGAGGGTGGGCTGTGACTGTGGCGTGCCAAGCAGCGAGGTATCACCGCGAGGCGTTCCCTCCACTCTGACGCTACCCTGGAGTGTAAAGGCTATAGAGGGTGGGCTGTGACTGTGGCGTGCCAAGCAGCGAGATATCACCGCGAGGCGTTCCCTCCACTCTGACGCTACCCTGGAGTGTAAAGGCTATAGAGGGTGGGCTGTGACTGTGGCGTGCCAAGCAGCGAGGTATCACCGCGAGGCGTTCCCTCCACTCTGACGCTACTGTGGAGTGTAAAGGCTATAGAGGGTGGGCTGTGAGTGTGACGTGCCAAGCAGCGAGGTATCACCACGAGGCGTTCCCTCCACTCTGACGCTACCCTGGAGTGTAAAGGCTATAGAGGGTGGGCTATGACTGTGGCGTGCCAAGCAGCCAGACGTTCCCTCCACTGACGCTACTGTGGAGTGTAAAGGCTATAGAGGGTGGGCTGTGACTGTGGCGTGCCAAGCAGCGAGATATCACCGCGAGGCGTTCCCTCCACTCTGACGCTACCCTGGAGTGTAAAGGCTATAGAGGGTGGGCTGTGACTGTGGCGTGCCAAGCAGCGAGATATCACCGCGAGGCGTTCCCTCCACTCTGACGCTACCCTGGAGTGTAAAGGCTATAGAGGGTGGGCTGTGACTGTGGCGTGCCAAGCAGCGAGATATCACCGCGAGGCGTTCCCTCCACTCTGACGCTACCCTGGAGTGTAAAGGCTATAGAGGGTGGGCTGTGACTGTGGCGTGCCAAGCAGCGAGATATCACCGCGAGGCGTTCCCTCCACTCTGACGCTACCCTGGAGTGTAAAGGCTATAGAGGGTGGGCTGTGACTGTGGCGTGCCAAGCAGCGAGATATCACCGCGAGGCGTTCCCTCCACTCTGACGCTACCCTGGAGTGTAAAGGCTATAGAGGGTGGGCTGTGACTGTGGCGTGCCAAGCAGCGAGATATCACCGCGAGGCGTTCCCTCCACTCTGACGCTTCTCATTGTCTGCAATCTCTCAGTATTTCCTCTTGGGAAACTGCTCTTTTGTCAGTTTGGACGGTTATTTCTGTAGAACATCAAGCGACGCTTACTCAACGTCCTTTCTAATCCAAATTAAATGTAACTAAGTAGCTAAATTCCCTTGAGAAAATCTTCTTCTAAGCCCTTTACTATTAAGCCTACTAAAATCCTTACAAGACTATGCGTCTGAGTGTAAGGATGAGCCGAACAGTCTCTCAGTTCATTTTTAATGAAAATAAACAACATACATCTAGAATATTTTAGCGTCTAGAGGGGAAAAATAAATATAATCCTATTGCTGCTATTAATGTGAAGAAAAAAAATACAATGAACAGCGTAAAAGTGTGTCACCAGAACAAAAGGTAGCCAAATTGCATGATACGCCTATAAAGTATTATTTCTATGCCTCTGAGATTAAGTCAAACCATGAAGTTACCATGGAATAATAAATGTATTGATTAAATTAATTAATAGATTAATTAGGAGAGGTTAAATTGTGTAAACTTTATACATTCCTAGTGTCTGATTGGTCTAACAGCTCTAATAGTATTAAGCTATTTCAACTTATATACAGCCTTTGTATATTCACTCTAGGGTTGCACGCGTCCTTGTCAGACCGGGAGTTTTCAAATAAAATTTGAGCTACTTTCTCCTTCAAATTGTTCTTCGTCAAAAGTGACATATTGTGTTCTAGCCCTATGCGGCACGGACGGTGGCCACCCAGCTGTATAGAGACATTACGGAGTTTAGTTTCTCCGGGTTTCACTGTGGCTGCGGCATTACACGGCGTGTTCTCCGTGAAAGCTCAGCGTAGACGTAGACGGTACACGCTGCCACTGTGTCCTGCGCTGCGCATCAGGTCAACTAGATGTAGATAAGCGGCAGGACGTGCGAGGTCGCTGGTTACGCTTTCTGGTAATATCGAACACGTACTAAATGCTCTTCGATAAATACAGCTTTGTAATAGTTGTTGATTAACGTTGAAATTGATCACGTACAATGAAGGAATGGAGCACGAAGAGAAAATCTTCGTAACAGGGCTTGTAACAGATCTTTATTAAGGATTACTTACTTAAGGGAAATTATCTGAATCAAAAGTCTAGAATTTTACGTATCATGTTTTATTTAGTCAGTTCCACGTACACGCGGAGGAGTTCTTGTAATTTTAACTTAAAAGTACTGAAATGCCTACATTTTTAGTAAAAAATGTAGTACCAGTTTTTATTTGAATTTTTAAGTTTTTTTAAGTTATCAAAGGTGGATTGACAACATCAAATAACGCTTGAAACATTGTATATAATTAGGGCCTATACAAAATTTTATAAAAAGTTTCATATTGTGGTTTGGGGTATTATGTAAACAAGTAAAAAAAACAAGTAAAAAGTATTATGTAAACATCCACCCTAAAACCAGATGGTTTTATAACAAAATTTTCACTCAATTCCTAATTTTTTTACTAGTTCATAACAAAACATTGCCAATATACTTCGTATTATTTATCCACATAGTGGAGAAAGTAAAAATTATCATTTACTTTTTTGGTATGCACCATTATTCTTGACTTCGTTGGGAAATAACTTTTAATAACTTCGTTTTACTTGTTTAATAATAGCAACAAGTTACTTTTTTAAACAAACCACGACAAAATTGTGTAAAGGAAAGAACAACGAAGTTGTATAGAATGAAAGTAATTAAACAGCGTGATGAGCTCTGCGATTGCAGAGTAGCGTGTCCGGCTGCTAAGTTGACATTTAACTAATGTACCCCTGGTGTAACCAACGTCTCTCCGACGGTTGCGTGGTAACAAGCCGCTATTACACTGTACAGGCATTACATTACAGCAGGTAAAACCACCTCAGCCTCAGCCCAGCCGACACTCAATCTGCGTAGCTATAGATTCTAAATATCCAATATTTTCATACTAAACGAAGTGATAAATCGGAATGATACAGGATATGATTTATACTGGTTTTTGATAAACACAATGAGATTAGTTTGAACAATGCTGAATAGCTTTCTCCATAAATACTCATCTGGTAGCCAGTAAAAGATCGTCGAGGGGTATAGATATAGATATGACAATTAATAATTAATAAAGAAAGAAGAATAACACATAATTATTATTCGTAATTGTCCGATTATTAAAGGTTATTCTTTAAAAGTAATGAAATAGATGATATTTACCATAGTTCCACTTATAACTTTAATTCAACCTCTTTAATTAATTATTACGATTATGGGCTGGTAAAGTCAGTGAATGACGCCATAAAATTAATATTGCCTATATTAAATTAAATTAGCGATATTAAATTAATATTACTATAAAAATTAATATTAATAAGAGCTTTGGGAAACATGACAACGCCGGTGAGCTGGTGACACAAGTTAGCGTTTTTACATTAAGATTTTTGGTGCTTGCAAAATTAAATATATTGTAGTTAAATGATTTGGCAATATCCTCATGTGTAATTGGACTTAGCAGCTCTGGTTTTGATTCAGGATAGAATCAATTGAGTGAATCAATCCGGTTATCCAACTGCAGGTGATGAGCTGGCGCGGCGTGTAACATAGGAACAGGAGGTAGGCGCGCCCACGAGATCTGCAACGGGACAGATGTGACGCCAGATACGCCCACGCCACACAACGCAGCGACGTCGTAACACGACCCGCCAATCACGACTGTGCGATAGCAGTACGAGAGAACAAAAAATCAGCAGCATCGCTTTCACCGCGGACACGACACACGGCCAATATTGAACCATTTGCAACACCGCCGTCCCACTACACTACGTGACTATGGTCCGTGATACGGTAGTGCCTCACCCACACCTCACACCCACAATATTCTGACCTATACATCACACACCACTATATGGTCCGTATACGGTATCATCACTTCACACCGCCTCCCTCCACTATTCTGACTTTGTAAGCCTACCACTACTATACAGTCCCTCACCAACTCACTTCACACCACACATTCCAATATTGACAATAAGGAGGCATTTGTAATACCGCCGTCTCCACTACGTGACTATGGTGGTCCGTGATACGGTAGTGCCTCACCAGCACAGCAGCATCACTTTCACCGCGGACACGACACACGGCCAATATTCTGACCAAGGAGTAAGGAGGCATCTGCAACACCGCCGTCTCCACTACGTGACTATGGTGGTCCGTGATACGGTAGTGCCTCACCAGCACAGCAGCATCACTTTCACCGCGGACACGACACACGGCCAATATTCTGGCCGAGGAGTAAGGGCATTTTTGCAGTCTCTACTTCGTGAATTTTGTGGTGTATATGTTAGCGTTTTGTTATAAATTTCACTGAAATGTCATTATAAAACTGTGTGAGCAACTTTCCTAACCTTTGCCTGCATTTTGGAAGGTATAGTAACAATTGCCTTGACGGAATTACGCCTCCCAAAAGCTATATGTCACTGGGAAACTAATGCCACAATTAGCCCAATACTTATGAATTTGACTATTAAATCTTTTACAAAAATTGTCATAGGATAAGTAATGTTTTATCTTCCATCGTTGAACCAATCTGATCGCAAGATAGCATTTATCTTCAGTGGTTATTCTTCACGACAACCCGTAATCACTATCGTTAGCTAAAATCTCTCATGGTATCGTATCTACCCGTGTCAGAGGTCAAAAATGAATCTATAGAATGACTAAACGTGGACTTTCACCGCATGTATATACACTGGTCCACATCCGTTAAAATACGACATTTATCAAGATATAAATTTTAATTATCTACCTAAATAAAAATCAACAAGGATAATTAAATACCCCCGTCGCAGCAGACCTGCTTTCTCAGCGAATTTCCAAATTAATAATATGACAATAATAATATACTCTTTTATAACAAGTTTGGTCAATATTTGATAAATAAGAGGGTTTACTTATTCTGCGTAAGTTTACTATGGGAGAGTATGCAGGTTTGCTGCTGTGAGGAACACTGAAAGTAGGCATTTTTTCCGTAAACGATTTTTATTTTAACCATATACCAAGTTGTATCACCATCTGTACAAAAATAAAGGAGCTTGCCTATTCTCTGTATGATTAACATGGAGAAAGAGTATGCAGGCTAGCCGCCATGATCAACACATAAACTACGATTCTTAAACATACATGGATGGATCTCAACCACATGAAGCCAAATACCAAGATTTATCCAATAATATTGATTAATAAGTGAAATATTATTTTTCCTTATCCTCTATAAGATTAACATTTTTACATAACAAAACATTTTGTCTACATAACAAAATTCATGCTTAGATTTTTTAATATCTCGGCAATTATTGAAGATAGAGAAAAACTTTACAGTACTAAATGATGTAGGTTTTTTTAGCTGATTCCAAAGGCAAAAGAAAGAAGTAAAAATATATGATACATTGTTCATTGTACTGTATGCAGTATCAGTCGGATTACCGGTACAATCGGAATACCCCCTTGGTCCTTAGGCCTTACTCAATTTTCCGGCAGTTACCGGGGTCAATTTAAGTGCGAAACCGGTAGAGCATGCGAGGTCAGTGGGTTGCGGCGTCGGCGTCGGCGGTGCCAGGTCGCGGGGTGCCAGGCACCGGCGGCGGGGATCCATACCGTGCCGTACACTGCCGCAGCCACCAGCCTGCAGAGTGCAGATACATCCTGGGCATTACAAGTCGACAATAGAGGGAAAGCCCGGTGGCACCTCGCACCCCGAGGCGCGGGAAAGTCACGTCATGGTCCGTCCGTCACATCTCCGGCTACTAGCAGACACCATAACTTCATTTATAAACCAGATGTTAGTACCAAACACCAAAAACCACAATCATTAACCAAGCAAAGTTTCAATATTTTACCATTACTTTACTTAACTTTTATGTGTCGCTACGTAGTAAGAAAGCCTGTACTGATGACGCCATTTGATTAATGGATTATCAACAAATTCAGTGAAAAGTGTGCTGTATAAAATATGATCTCATGCAATTTCAATCGCAAAATCTACTGTAAATCATTAGTTTTATCAACAGTTAAGTGCATATAAATATTTTATAACTCTACCGCCCTACTATAGCTATAGTATATATCACTACAGCTATGGACCATTATAGGTCCGCTATTATGTGTGTTAAATGTCAAAAAGTTAACTAGGCCCAGTCTTTGCTAAAGTCTACTACCACAAGATATACGTCCACTATTCGATTTAAACCATCACTAATAAAGATAAAGTGCGAGGAGTATGGACCTACACCCCTTGACCTTGCGTGGTGTGAACCTATGTGAACCAACAACTGACATAAACTCAGTTGAGTCACGCTATTGTCGTCCGAGCGTCACGCCGGGTCACTGTCCTTCGCACGCAGCGACTCTACAACGAGCAACAGGCCTGGTCACGTGAAATTACACCAGTCAACAATTCTAATTCGTCTAAAAACATTCGTCCATCCAAAAATATCATCAGTTAATTTTAGTAAATCTTAAAGAAGGCCGCAGTAGGCTCGTGGTCTACGACCAACTCACGTCCCGTAGACCTGCATCTTGACAACTCCACCAGGGCTAATACGCGACACAACACACGTCTCGGGGTTGAAGCCGCAGCGTCACGCTGAATGTATCGCTACATGGTTTAATGACGCAACTGTTTTCCAAAACAAATACTCGATGGAACATGACACAACACCGTTTCCAGGGAAGTGACAGCGACACAGACCCGGGGTCCTGGTCAGTTTAGTGGCGCGTGGCGGCCACTGCTGGACGTCTTTGTTTGTTAATGTCGCTTATGAATGTAAACGTATGCGGTACTCCATGACATTGCTCGTTGGTGGAAACACATACAGTACTCTTCAAACAGGTTCTCTTCCCTCTATTAACCGTAAACTAATGTTTTTCAAAAGTATGACTGAGGGTAACAAACAACTCGGCAATTGCAAATTCTCGGCATCCTTGTTAATTATCACGAAAACCCTTTCCTACATAAAAGCTATAACTTACGAGTATTATTCTAATGTAAGTACTTTAACGTATAAATTACCAAGTTTATTTTCATCGACTAAATATTCTGCTTACAATGACTCCAACCGAGAAATTAAGTAACGATTAATAGCTGAGTGAAAGTTGTAAGGGTATGGAGTTACTGTCGGGACAATGAATCGTTGGTCAATTAGTTCTGCGCCGCTGCGACACAAGGTCGACGGTGTAGGCCCTGTCACATCGAACGCCAGTCCGGCACTTCACACTTCACACGGCCCCGAGGAGTTACAATACTGCGCTGGTAACGTAATCGGTGGGAAATTCAATATTTCCCATATATCGGACAGTTCTGGGCTGTGTGAACAGCGGCGGTCTCGTCATGCGGCGGTTTGTGGTACTGCCGGAGATTACACATGTACATTCTGGGGTTTAAACCGATATTTAATGTGAATTGAACAGTTCCTGAATTACTGAAATAAATACAATTGAAATCACTTTTTCTACCGGGATAATGATCTGGAAAGGGCGTTAAAAACTTTAAAAGGATTCAATTTATGTTTAAAAAACCTTTTATTTTTTTACTGTTGTCATATACAGACTCTTTCCATCTTCTAATTCCAAAAATAAATATCAAGGAATGTTTCGGTCACAAGGACGATTGAACAACTGCAGGCAGGTTTTACAGAGCACGTTGTAGGACCACGACACGACAGAGTACGTCGCGTCGCCGTCAGGTCGCGCTGGTGCTGGCTTGTGCCTACATCAGAACATCAGGTCTCCGCCAGGATTAGCGCTGCGTCTTCGCAGGAGTCTTTACTGCAATGATCTTGGATCTTGTTCATTAATCCCAATGATCTAATGATCGACGCTGGTTTGAAAATCGAAGGAAATTTAAAATTCTTAAAGTTAGGACAATCACTAAGACCATCTTTATCTAAATTATCATAATCTATAGGGGTTAAAACTGTCGTATATTTATCCGTTATACGAAGTTATCCGTGCAAATTAAACTGTTTATATAATTACTTACATTTCTTAAATACTTCTGACGATGTGCCAGTTCTTACCTGGAACAAAAATAAAACAGTTAAACCTCTTTCATTTTACACAAAAAATAGTTTTGATTACATTTAACTATATGTAATTTTTGAATCCCCCTATATAGGGGATGATAAGAGGGGTTAGACTTCATCGATAAAAGATTAAGTTTCTACATTATTTAATATACACATTAGTGGTTTCTAAAATAAGTGGTTTCGTATACGGTACCCGAATAAAATCTGGGAACATTTTGACGCATTTATTACTTTCTTTCTCAAAGAGTATATGATAGCACGACAAATTCAGCCCGTTATTATTTCAAGTTGTACTAAATTAGCACAAGCTGAAGTGTAAACTGTTATAGTGAGCCAGGACGTGCTCGCTCACCGCACGTCGCCGTTGATGTGCTAGTGCTAGTAGTTGCTAGGCCCAACAATAGGCCGTGAGCCGTAACGGGCTGCGGGGCCGCAGGCCTGGGACGAGGAACTACTGATTCATCCACTCAGTTGGGAACACGGCATACGGCGTCATTACGTGCAGTAAATAAGGATGATGCTAAAACATCTTAGCTTAGCATATGCAGTGAAACTTAAGCTCTTTTCTTACATCCTAACGTCAGCTGTGATAGTACCTCAAAGTTTGTCGGCTACCAGTACATGGGCATTCACAACTTAACTTGGGACTAAAATACTCGACGCAATCAGTTCCTATAGAGCAGGGATCCTCAATACGCGGCCCTTGAAACGACTTTTTGCGGCCCTGGGAAAAAATATACAATAACTCAATAATTCTATAACTCTTTATTTAAGCCAGATTGACAATGTACAATTTGTATTAGCCAGGTCAAGAAAATATTACAATATATTACAAAAATTAAAATTGTAGCTCTGTAATTAGTGCTCTGTAGCTTAGTTCTGGGCCGGTGTTCGCAATCTGCGCGACAAATATTTGAAACAGTGATGTCATGTGCTTAGTAACGTCATATGACTATAACAACAGCTGTTTAGAGGAACTGAAAACATTCCCCTTGTTATATCCATGCTCAAACCTATTTCCCACAGGGAACATACATTTTAACTGTAATGTATAATTTACGATCAACGAATATTTAAAGGGAATTTCTATTCATCTACCACCAAACACTTAAAGATGTGTAATGTGCCACCCTACATGAACATGTGAAACAGAGTAAGACGGGATGAGCAATGATCAAGTCGGGCGGATCAAAGGATTGTTCCAGGGCAGACAATATGAGGATCTGACCGTGAAGCAGGTGATTGTTCTCCCGTAACACATGCAAATTGGCTCTAACAAGACATGGCTGGCTCCACTCCGCTCTCGCCGATCAGTCCCTCCCTCTAAGTGGTTGTATTTAGGCATCAACCATGTTTTACTCACATTTTACCTCGAATTTTTCAATTTTAACACCACATTCAGCATTCTTATTCGAAGATATGGCACGTCGGTCAGTAACCAGTGAAAGAAACAAATAATTTGACAGAAAAATATTACACCGTCTTCAGCCAGCCATAATCGAGCCATAATGACAATTGTCATTTTTAGAGCAATTAATACACTGATACCCATACACATCTGAAGTGTTCATTTTAACCTTCTGACTTCATTGTAAAAGGCTCCGACATAATCAGAGCGTGTTCCACTGAATTATTCATTAGTTACTCGGGTATGACGTGTACTTGATATCAACTGGTTCATTAATCAGGATAAGCCATTAGCACTATACTCATTTTAATTGGTAAACCGAACATATCGCATCGGCCAACTATGTACTGTATTCCCAAATCAAGCAATGATGAAAAATGTTAACTCATGAATGTTAACCTAACTCAAAGAATATTTAAGTAGCATAATCCAAACTAATATCAGAACAATCGCAATGCTGACACTTTGCTTGGTGAGGAGCGAGCCGGGCCTCCCGTCCGTGTATGATCACCGGCAAGGCAAGGTCGTTGTGATTGGCCCGGTACTCCACGTCCTTGCCTACTTGCCTACCGCGGCAAGGCTACATTCCACGGTTCCACTTTGCGTCACTATTCTAGACCACTATTTGATACCCTGGAAATCACTGGCTATTTAGTACAACATTGTATTAAATGCATTTTATTTTAACGCACAAAGTTTTGATTTATTTTTTTAGTGTTAATTTAATAAGAATCAGTTTTAATTTGTTTACAATTTTCTCAAAGTACAATCTGTGGTATATATATATCAGTGCCACCTTTTTATATTTATTTTTTAGTCAAGGCTTCATCTATTCCAACTATCTTTAATAATGTATTCTCCAATATAAGAGTACACTGAATGACAACTGTCTAGTTTCCGCACGCGTCTCACTCCCCGGCGGATAGATCCGACGTAGTTTTGGCTTAATAATAATAATGATAAGTACAAATTACTACTTGTTATATAAGTGCGTTAAGATAATCTTAATTGTACAACGATTTTATGAGTCCACAACATTAAAATAACAGTATTTAAATCTCTGGGCGCCAATAAAAATTCGTTCAGTACCTTAATTGCCCGTGAAAATAGAATATTTTTTGTATGATATAAATATAATATTTTTATATCAGGAAATATTTAATATATTAATATATTAAATATTGTGTGATATAATAGGTATTAAATATATTAATATTTTGACAGATATAATATTTTTCATACAGTCACTAGACTATCAAATAGAATACTATAGTATTTTAGATACCATTATAAGTTTTTATGTTAATTTAATGACATAGTTAATGTTACAGTTTTAGTTACAATTGTTGTTGTTGTTCAGTGTGCTGATTGTTGTACCATGTGATTGAGCAATAAATAAAATTCCCAGTTAGTTCAGTCCGATATACAAGGGCGATGACAAGACCGGACGGGGTCAAAATTATACACATTTTAGATCCAGTAAAAATTTCGGTTTCATAATGTTTCGTAAAAAACTCCAAAATCAGGCACTTATTATTAAGCAGAGGCGTCAACTGGACAACCCTGTAGACAAGTTAAGTGGATTATGTCGCGACTATGAGCCGACACTCTTGAACACACTGGCCTATACAGCCGCCACCGTCACCTGTGGTTTGGACGGGCTCCGGTCAGTGTTGCACATCGCTGCAGGATGCGCTCCAGTGTGTGAAGGTGACCGGTAGATCGCTCTGTTACTCTACCGCTCTTATCCTACCATTCGAGACCCAAATATAACGGGTGTACGAACGGTCTAGTTCAAAGAAATTATTTAAGCTTCACAATGGTTTAGTATTTTTCAAGTATCGGCATAAATACTAAACTAAATGGTTAAGGTATCTAATAATCCAAGGTTTTGTAAATTTATTAAAATGGACATGCTGTTAAATTAAATACCAAATTACGGAAGTGTAATTGAAACACGGTTTTAAAATTCATTCATTTAGTCGAATAGACTGCTGTGAAGGGGAAACTTCTACGACTTCCTAAGAGGATAACCGTATAAATTTGCTTGAAATATGATCCCCACGTAATCCCGACCCACAAGAAGCTTCACATAAAATGTGATGTTCAGTGTCCGTGTCCATAGGCGCACTCTATCTATGCTAAAAGACGACAGTTAACAACACTGCATATCATGAGGCATGAGGCGTTTGAGGGGAAGAGGTATTGGTGGATCTGTAAAACATTGCATATGTCAATTTCAGATATTTGAATGACTTCGAAGACCTCTTAGGGTTTAAAGGATATTAAATGTGACATTCAAAGGATATTAATATTCGTAGATACCGACTATAAGTTATATATTTTGTGGGTCTTTTAAGGTGAATATGAATACAGATACGTAACCTGAGACCGGTATCGAACCCTCGGACCGGCAACCTTCAGAATAAATAAATAAATTGTCAGAATAAATTGTCGCAAAGGCAATTTATATTTTATATTTCAATATATATTTATATTTCAATATATATCAGAATAAAATTGTAAATAAACTAATAAACTTTGAACTGTGAATAAACTTTGATAAGAGGTTGCTTGCTAAAACCACTGAATTACCCAGCCAGTATTTAAACATATAAATGTTAGATGTTTAGTGGCTTTAAGTTAAAAATCTATGATAGAAACTATCTGTAAACAGGGTGAGTGAAATACCTGAAAAATCTATGTCTACGTACATGGGCAACAGAGAGATCCCATTTTAACTACAAAACTACATTCAGGAAAATTACCTCTTACTAATTTCATAAATAATAACATGGGTATCTTAGGGGCAGTTACGAAGTTTCGTTGTACGATTTTTACGCAAGAGTAGTTATAATATGATAAAGCAATAAAGTATACGGTCTTCACAAAAATAATCCGCAAAGACCATAATCATAATTAGACCAGTTCGTAATTAAGAGGCAGAGGTGTTTCGGATTCCACGTTTAACTGTAGGTCCCTTAAATGCTATTGACTGCTGGGCTATTAATTAACAGTCCTATCTAAGGAACGTGTCAGTAACAAGACTACAAGATTGCGCCACAATCATCTTACACTCATTTCTCGTTCACACGCGGCATTCAATACCTACCTGGGTAGGTCGCCATTTCAAACGGTAATCTAACCTTATTAGGTGTAAAGCATCGACCGGACAAATATATTCCATTATTTTATATCTTTGGAAGTGAAGAATGATTCTCAACTTCGTGTGATTTAAAGAAACATTATTTTTAGTTGCCGTGACATAAATATAGACTAAAAGTTAAAGACCTTTCCGATTAAACATAAGAATGTAGGAAGAGACTGAGAAAACTTTAAGCGAGATGGCGGCTTTAGTTCTGGAGAAGAACAAATAATATAATTAAGAGTGCAGTTGTGATATTTAGACTGGCGAGGTCCCCTGCCTTGACACAGTGGTCAGTTGAGTGCATACAATCACATCACATAACATCCGTACAAGGCGTCCTCGTAGCCTGATGCTCTACGGTATACTATACTATACTTTACAATGACTACTTAGACTTAGGCTCAGTGTTTGCCTACATAGTCACTGGCCTGCACGCCGAAGCGAAATACTATCACACGCAATGCATGATCAACTGGTAATATTAGGTAGTAATTAATTTTAATATTTAAAAACAAACATCATTATTTTCAATCAAGTCAATTTGTAATATAAAATTAATGTAACACACTACCGAAACATAACCATGTTTTTGCACAAACTTCAACAATTATCTTAAACCGATTGCAGTTAATTAGTATCGTCAGTTATACCAGTATATTGCTAAGTGAAATATTATGTACAATAAATGGTATCAGTGGACTAAAACATACTTTCTTCCATCAATCTGTAATAGAACTAACTCTAGATATCTAAATATCATTTAATAATATATCGTTTCAAAAATAATCATCCAATTTCTGAGAAAACAACAACATGATCTAAATACCATTTAATATAATTAACTGTTTCAAAAATAATCATACAATTTCTGAAAATAACAACATTAGAAACAAAGTCAAATTAATTTATTGAATTTACGGGGGGGGAGGTCCCCCGTAAATTACTTGCTATTGCAAATATTTTTGAGTGGGATATGTTGGGTGATGTGACCTTACGCTGCATACCAAGGTTCTTGGAAAACGGTTGAGAAATAAGGGGGAGAATTGATTTTTTTAATATTCTCCATAAGAATAACATTGCACGCTCTCAAATAACGTACTGCATTAATCGCGTACAGTAAAATTTAACTTTTCTGGAACCGTCATAGACAAATAATTACAGCTGGCTTTATGGTAGCAGTCAAATTTTACATTATCTTTATAGTTTTCGCGGAAGAATTATAAAATAGACTATTTACTTTTAAAAGCCTATAATTTTTAAACCCCTAAGTTTTGAGAAATGCGGGAGGTGTCATTTTATTTATCTCATAAAAGGACTATAAATCATATAATTTTCATCAAAATCGTTAGAGCCATTTTTGAGCCATTTTAATTTTACGTTTTTTGGGGGGTTTTAGGAAATACCCTTAAAAATACAAAATTAAATAAAACTGTCCGAGATACCGTGGATTGTTATCTACATTCCGGATTTCATGAAAATCGGACCAATAGTGCGATTCCCTATGCTTCTGCACATTCACACACACACACACACACACACACACACACATTAGACATCACTCTTAAACCACTTTTCTCGATTAAGAAAATGGATACATCCACCAGAAACTCAAAATCGAAAAATCTGACGAAAAAAATATGTTCTCCTTATACTATCGTATATGGGGGAGAAAGTAAAGGGGATTAATTCGGACACAATGATTCAAAAGTTTTTTATATCCAAGAGAGATAATGAAACTTGAAATGAATGATAATCAAGTGACGATCCTGCTATTGTACAGTGTGACTTGTAGGCACGAGTACTACTAGGAACAATTGCTTGTACACGACGCGTATTACAAGAACACGCAGCAGCCCGGCTCCGGCTGGAGGCGTGGTCGCGGCCCCGCGGGAGCGGATTATCCTCTAACAAACGCGGATTGATTCGGATCCTCGGATGAATGATAGCGTTTCCTGGGAGCGGCACACACGCCCGTCACGCGCCACGGACTCCGCGCTGCACCACACACCACACACCACACACCACGCACCTCACGGCTGACAGGTGCAGGTGAGAGGGCAGCGGTGAGTCACCATAGTCCCGTGCGTCTGCGTCTCGAGCGCTACCCTCTGTTTTTGCGTAGGAAGTTGTAAAAATATATTATTTGACCTCTGAAGCTGTGTCAAACGCTTTTTTAATTGTTGCAAAATGTAACCGAGGTTTTAATAGCAAAAGTATTGAACCGTTTTATTGGACACACTCTGTTCGAAACGGAACAACGAACAAGAGTTCGAACTGGAACTTAAATAAAAGGATAAAAGGATTACATTAAACGATACCGTCAAAAACTTCTCATCAATCGTGTTATTCACATCTGGGTTAAGTTGTATCCTTTAAGGGCAGTAGACCTAGATTTGTTACATTTGTTATTACGGCTATTTACTAAATAAAATTAAACTGTTTAGCAAGATCTTGCTTGCTTCTTCATTCCCTAATTTAGTTATTATTATGTCATAGGGGAATAATGAAGCGAAAAATGTACAGTGTTTAGTTCACTGTGAAAATAGGTCATATCAAGCATATGCCTGAAGGGGATGTTTTCAGTTCCCTTGAAATTTCGTAAAACTTTTGTTTCCCGAAAATTGCTCATACACCCCCCAAAGATTAGACATATCAATGTGAAAATACTACTATTAAGTGAAAACGTAAAGATTAAACAATAGGTTTAAAATAAAAATGTGTTCCAGCACAGGCCACCCGGAGCTGATACCGGACCATTAAACATGGCGTTAATTAATAACGGGAGAGGCAGGAAGTGTTCCGGCGAGTTGTCAGTTTCTCCTGCGGCTGTGGACTGTGTCTGTGTAGCTGCCGCGCCCCGCCACGGCCGACACCGACGCGCTCTACATGACTGACGGAGGAAGCCCCGGTCACGGCCAGGCCCGGGCCGGACCCCACCAAAACTGCTTTCTGGCTCACTCGAATACATGAATTTTCTCCTTCCTTCTGAATCCTTTTCCGACAGATATCCGATATTAAAATACTAGTTGAACATGTTATGTACAATCACAGCTTGTAAAACAAGTTCCCTGGAACCCCCGTTCACAATCTATTCTACAGAGACAGTATATGATCAATGTCACGTACTTGATCAATGTCATATTGATCGATTTGTTATGACATCGGAATTGTTCAAACATCGTTGTAATCCTCTAAAATATAGTTAGAACTTTAACAAAAATATAGACCTTTCATTATAGATCATGAGAAGTCTATGGTAGGTTGTCTGCATCAACGACGTACAGTGAACTCCCGATTAAGTGGAATTGAGTGGTGCTGCTACGATGGATAGTGAAAATCGCGGATAGTCCGCAAAAGTACTGAAAACGGGCAACATAAAGCAACAGTAATTTTAACTGTAAAATCTACGTATTTCCCGTAAAACATACACTAAACACAAATATAAAACCTTGTGACTAATGGATTGTCTAATGGATAGTCAAATGTACAAAACAAAACTAAATTTTGTCATGCAATTCATATTTTACTACTAAATACCTATAAATTTTACTTTCGCCTTCTTCCGTTTTCTATTTCAGAAACCAATTTCTAGTCTTTGTGTAATCGTCAATACAACCGTCAAAATGGGCGGAAACCCCTAAACCAGGTGAAAAAAAGAACCATAAACTAACACGAGAGACAGAAAAGACATCGGCCGGTCAGCAATCACTGCCAATACCGACTGGATCGGGTTTTATGAGTGGTAAAATTAAAGCAGAGGTGTAATGTCGCATTGGGCATTAGATCGCTCGCAACTCGCAAGCTTACTGCTTGAATTTCTAGAAGGCTCGCAGGCGTTTTGTTCTTCATTATACATATTTTTTTCAATTTTTGTGGCATGCGCAGCTAATCTACCTCAGCCCGCGGATAGTCGAGAGTTTACTGTACTCGTATTTGTGGTGGCGCGGATATGCAGCGATGGTGTTGGTGTGGTGGCCGGTGGCAGAGGCCAATCACCGTGTGACCAATCACTAATGGATTGTTGGCGTTGGCGCATTATACTACGAGGAAGACTAATTGTATGCACAAAAAACACCACTGAGGACGTGCGTCTGTTCCTCACTGCACCGCCACGACAACGGACTTTAATAAACCGCTGAGGACGTGCGTCTGTCCCTCCTAGCACAGCCACGACGACGGACTTTAATAAACCGCTGAGGACGTGCGTCCGTCCGACCCTGCTTAGCTAGAAAGATGCACTTGAAAACATTCACAACAACCGCCGTCGAGGACGTGCGTCTTTCTATCCCTGAAGCTGATATGGTTATCAGGTATGGTTCCGGGTCTAGTTATTGCTATGACGTCGACAAGTTTTATTAACCAAAATAACATCCGCTAAGAGTCATTTCATCTTTGTTCTATAGTACATCTGTAATAGAAAAAAATAGTATATACAACACCATAAACACTACTGTATTTATTTATCATTTACGTAACTATAAAAAATAAACAAAAATCCTCCATTCTTCTAATACTTAATAATCTGTAATCTGCAAGGGACCAAATGATCAAACTGTCGATTTTATTACGATACCGTAACAAAAACATGTATCTTAAATTATGAAAATTGAGAGTTTTATACCTGGCAGAGACAATGAAAACACATTTGACAGATAGTACTGGATGCCACACACTACACAAAACTGAACGTCTTGAAGACTGACGCTAGTAACGTCAAACCATGGATGCGATGTTTAACTGAGATCACTGAGACGAGCTGAGCGATAGCTGGGAATGCTGATGAGTAGAAGACGATAAGATAAGCGTTATCGCAGGATTAGACCTGGAATAGGAAGTGAGTCAGCTGTTGAGTAGCTGATAAGCAGGGCCAAGGGTCGGTCCTCAGCTGACACGTGTTGACACCCTGAGTAAACGGTGCAACGAGGCAGTGGCAAGGAAATGATATCAGTGTTATATTCTGTCACATTTAGTGGCGCTCTTATCATTATACAGCAATGAGTGATTGTGATCTTGCTGCCACTTTCCTCTTGGAAATATGAATATTGAAACACACGATCTTCCTACTCGGGTTCAACCTTTTATTGAGACTCAGGAACGCAGTTGCCAAATACATGTTAATACATTACAATGTCATCGACTCATTTTACACCTAATAAAACTAGTACCTTCTCCATCAGAAAATATAGGAATATAATATAGGAAAGTTTACTTCACAGTTAGTACAACTAGTTAAAATAAATAAACACTATTAGTAAGTATCAACCGAGTATGTTCAAATGTTTCCTCTATAACAATTGAACTTAAAAGTCCATCATAAAAGAAAAATTAAAAAATATGAACAATTATTATTGACACACTCCAAAAAGGGTTATTGACGTTTTAATAGCAGAGTGTTTAATATGATCTTACGATTCCTACCGGACTAACAATATAAGATAGCGGATGTGATACAAACCAGAGCAAATGCACAATATTTAAGATTGATTGTTGCGAGTGACCGTTTCACACCTTTCTCAGAATGTTTTGCGATTAGTATTGCAATGCGTTGTTCCATGTCACGTGACATCCAGGTCGCGCGAGGATCCACGTCGCGCACGCAGCGTTTGCACAACTGTAGGCCTACCGGTAATTGCCGCTGTCCAGTGTCCATGCTACCGCAATATACAGGTTGTGGGTACTCTTCAACCCTAATTAGTCCCGCTACCTCGTATATAATATTCGTAATTACAATCAGTAATTCACATTAACAAGATGTGTCTACAGTACTTCCTGTCCCCGGGATATCCTGCCATTACTTCAAAAGATGTGGCAAGTGCGTATTAAGTGTATAAATACGTACAGCGCTACATATAGAGGACTTCATTAATACGATAAAACCAATTTAATTATATTTAATATTTAAAAAAGCAAAGCTCAATATATTTGCAACAGTGCAAGATCCAACTAAGTTCTGCACTACAAGAACCGTATTAGGTAACATCGCATTGACGCCTAAAATCAATTGTAAGGAAAGGGTACGATTTCGGTTGATTATAAAGTCTAAGACTTACTATTTTCAACTTAAACTGCAATAGAAGCAGTAGGATATGTCATCTTGAGGCTATTAATTAAGGAAATTACAGTATCGACCTACAAACCTAGGATATAGGTCTGTATAAACATATGTTAAGAAAAAACTACATTATATAACATAGGAGTTTCGTACTACATTTAAAGCCATTTCAAAATAACCACTACTAATATGAAGTGCGTTACGGATCCCGGACCAGATGTATAATGTTGGTAGCGTTGTTTCCAAATTCATCAATGAACCGGATACAGTAGTGGATGACCTGTAGACCTGTAAATTGGAAAGGGAGGAGTTGGGCGGTGAAGCGGAGTACGCGCTGCGCTAGATACGAGTACAGGCTGCATTGCCGTACTGACTTCCGGCACCGACAATACGCCGATAACCGATCATAAAAACAGCTGATAGTAAAAACAGCTATCTACCACAGCTGTTCCACAGCACCCAGCACAGCGATGGGTTGGGCAACTGTTACCAGACAAATCCATTCAGCTACAACGAGATTACCCAAGTGGCAATAAAGAGGATCTCGCAATGTAACAGAAATTACTACGTTACCATACTCTGAAACCCCTTATTGAACTGCAACTAATCACATCGTGCGCACCGAACAGTTACTGGATTAATCGATTTTTAAACGTAGCTTAAGTCTTAATGAAGTGATACAAACTAAATTTTGAAGAAAATGTCCGGATGATAATAACGATTTCCTACTATTGACATTTTACTGCCCCTATTATACTACATATAAATGTGTTGGTTGAGGAATATGACTAACATCGGTAGCCACTCAGACGCACCGGCTTCTCATAATCATTCCATTCTAAGGCGTAATAAGCTCCTAGGTTAAACAAGGGTAACGAGAACATGTGATTGATGAACTGGACAAGTAAAGGCCAAACTGTTAAGTACAGTACCACAACTTACGCATACGTGCTAGTTTTCATTTAGTTATATTGGTCCTAAATTATATTTCGAGGTAAAAACGTCATACGCACGATGAATAAGACGGTCTGTTACAGCACGGCGTTCTCACAGAGAAACAATTTTAATATGAAATGGTGCATAAAGCTGGATGCACTTACTTGCGGGATGTAATCGACCAGATACAGTATACCCAATCGTGGACAATCAGCGTAATCTGAAAACGACCGAACGACCAACAGATGGTAACCGCAGGATTCAGAGCATGGAGACACATTGTGTTGGTGGCCTTCTGGCTCAGCCCGCCTACTACACAGCCGCACACTCACACTCAATTGGCCCTTTATTGGCAGTAATGCACAGGCATACTGACCGCACGGAACTGTGCTGCATTGTGCTCTGATCTCTGCTTGAACAACCACAACCCTTGAAATGTAACTATTGTACGCATGCGTCACATCATTTGAGACAGTCAAAGCCCATACAATGTTGAACCATTAAACTAAATCTAACAGGTGACATATGTATCGAGTCAGAACCACAACGACTTACATTGTAATTTTTCTGAGGCACATGTCATTTGTTTCTTAAATTATACAAAGACAACCGTAACCTCTATAAATTATATTTTTCTGAATTGTGTTACGTTAAAATACGTATATAGGGAGGTCATGTCTTGGTTAATTTTCCACAAGTTTTTTTTTCAATTTAAAAATATAATACCCCCGTCGCAGCAGACCTGCGTACTCAGCAAATTTCCAAATCAATAATATGTGACAAGTTTTAAAAAAATCTGTCCATAAACATGAGAATTATTTGCCTATTCTCCATAGGATTAACATGGCAAAGAGTGTGCAGGTCTGCTGCTGTGAGGAACACTGAAATTAGGCATTTCTGCCATAAATAATTTTTATCTTAACATTTATACCAACTTTCATCAACATCTGTCCATAAATAAAGGAGTTTGCCTATTCCCTATATGATTAATATGAGAAAAGAGTATGCACGTTTGCTGCCATGATAAACACATATACTATGATTATTAAGCAGAAATGGATAGATCTCAACCACACGAAGCTAAATATCAAGTTTTATCCAAAAATATTGATTGATATGGGATATATTAATTTTTTCCTATCCTCCATAAGATTAACATTGGAGCCCCACAATACAACGTACTGTGTTTAGATTTTTTAATATCTCGGTAACCGATGGAGAAGAAACTTGATTGTGTGGTTTTTTAAGCTGATTCTAATAGTGAAATATAAAATTAGAAATTTTTAAAAAATTACATGTGAAAAACACACAAAACCCCATTTTGGGGTACAAACCCCCCCCCCAAACTACCCGTTCCCATTGACCGATATGTCTGGTTTACGAACTCGTCTGAGCACTTGTAGGAATACACGTCTCTACCAAATTTGGTCTTGATTGGACCATTTTTACGAGAGTTATCGTGTTCACAGACACACACACACACACACACACACATATATATATATATATATATATATATATATATATATACATATACGTATATACATATATATATACAAAATTATACAAGGAAGAAATAATACATGCTAACACACTCCACCAATTTGAATACAGTGAAATTTAAATTATCATATGACATTTATTTACATTTATAAATTAAGATTATCAAATTAGGTTAAACATTTTTGTACTTCTTGAAGATGGGATGATTCCCGAAACATGTCGAAGAAATAATTAAAATGTTTTCTAAGGGTATTCGGTTGACTTATTTAAAGATAATACATATATATATATAAATTTTAACGACTATTTTTTTGGACTCTGGGCACCTAAAGAAGAAAAAATAACATGGTCCCGGGCTTAAGTCTCACCATGAGACCTACGGTAATAGCTTCTTCCCTATGGGAAATACGCTAAAACACCAAGAAGATTGTTCACAAAATCACTTATTCAAACAATTACAGTAGAAACAAATACCCCCGTCACTGCAGATCTGCGTACTCAGCGAATTTCCAAATCAATAATATAATAATAATAATAAAATATGACAAGTTTTATAAAAATCTGTTCATAAACATGAGAATTATTTGCCTATTCTCCAAAAGATTAACATGGGAAAGAGTGTGCAGGTTAGCTGCTGTGAGGAACACTGAAAGTAGTCCATAAATAATTTTTATTTTAACCAATTATACCAAGTTTCATCAACATCTGTCCATAAATAAAGGAGTTTGCCTATTCCCTATATGATTAACATGGGAAAAGAGTATACAGGTTTGCTGCCATGATAAACACATAAACTATGATTTTTAAGCATAATAGGATAGATGTCAACCACATGAAGCTAAATATCACGTTTCATCAAAAAATATTGATTATTATGGGAAATATTAATTTTTCCCTAAATCGTTTTAAAAATTGTAATTATTTTGCATCATAGACCTAAACACTAACATGACTCACTTTGGCTAACGCAAGTGAAAGGTAGAATTGCGATCTGATGCAAGATACGACGGTCGGCTATGAGAAAGATTTAAAAGGATTTGGCTTTCAAAATCGAAGATAATATCATGGACATTCAATGATTACGAGTCTATATTTTATATAATATTTTACACATTAGTGTATCATATTTTCAATTGCAAAGATACAGCAAGAGTGACTGATTTATTTTATAACTACTGTATATAAATATAACAAGAGTTTTGTCCGTACATTGCTTGGTGTTATGATATTTTGATTATATTACGTTTTATAACTTAGTAAAGCCGAACCTGGCCTATCTCAATTTCTGGTCTATCTGTCTATCTTTCCGTGACGCTAAACAAGGTGAAAACGTGAACATGAGTGCACCCGCAGTGAAAAAACTTATACCTTTGGGAGAACTGACCAATCGAAAATGATCGAAATAATTAGGTCTCAAAATCCATTTTAAACGACAAGACGATTAAGACAAATTTTTAAGAACTTTTATAAACATGTGTTTTTAAGTAAAAAGCAGTTGGTCCGTCGTTTGTAAGGGCTGAATAACTAACTAAGGGTTAAGAAGAAAGGCATTATTATAAATACACACTTAACCAAAATCAGAGTACAGTACGTAAAATACAATGTTTATGTTTACTTCCCTGTAGGAAATAGACCATGGATATGTCAGAAAGGAATGTTTTCAATCCATCTATACATCTTTCTTAATCTTTTACATTAAAAATTCAAGACGATATCTCTGGTAGTTTTTATGGAAACCTGTTACATATTTTCCATCTTAAAAATCACCAACCCCCCCCCCTAGAGATAAGACCTATCCATGTCAAAAACAAAACAAAAGCGAAAAATAAATTCTCAACTCAACTAGCTAGTATAGTTATAAATTATTAGAAAATGTGAATCATTAAGTAAAAAATTGTGATTTTAATTTTAACTTAAAAATGTGTATTACTATTTCTTTCTGTTAAACCATTTTAATGATATTAAAATTTTTATTTTATGTCTGATTAAATGTCACGTGTTTATATATTGGCCGAATAAAAAATAATTACTATTTTTATATATATTACGTTTATTATAATAAAGCTGATATATATGTTTCCTATAAACATATATATCAGCCGTATTACAGTTAGGTTTGGTTTAGGTTTAGATTGGATAAGAAAATTGTGAATCCATCCACTCAGATTTATTTGTTTTGTGGGAATGTTATCAATTTGAATTGTCGTTTTAGTTTTGTTATTCACTATATCACGACCCAGAATATACTATCTTTCACAACGAAGCCGTAATGTTATTCGACTTCAGAACATGGCCAATCTTAAAGTTAACATGTATTTACTGTTAGGCGACGAAGTTCGCCGGGTCAGCTAGTAATTGATATTAGTTAGTGTGTTAACATTGACCGTTGTTTTTATTTAACCCTGTTTTCAAAATACTTAAGCTGAGAATTTATTTTTATCTCTTGATTTAATTTTTAGGTTCATAGTTTTCATAATACTGTATATTGCTTCTAACACTGAACACGAACAAACCCGTTTATTCAACACGCACAAAGGAAAGAAAACTGCTAGTTAATATTAAATCTTTATGAAAACTATGTCGCTTAGAAAACTCTCAATATGCTTAGACACCATGACAACGAACAAACAACAAACAGCAACAAACTTCAGAACATTTTGATCGTAAGCTAAAGATGATAAGGATTTCTTTAGTTGACACTAAAATAAACTTGGTTTTGATTTTTTGATTGTTATGTCACAATGTGATACCAACTGTATAAAGTAAAATTTTGACGTTTAAAATAAATCTTCCAATCAAAATAAAAAGTCGACAAACAGATTAGTATAACAAATAAAATTATAATCCGTTAATGATTACGGTTTAAACCTTTTGTAAGTAATTGGGAGGAAATTGAATTAAGTAAAGAGCCGCAAGTACACAAACGGAAGATGATGGTGGGTTGTGACGGTGACGGTGATAGTGTTACACAAGCGACATGGACACGCACGGCTGGCGCGCGAGGACGCACGTAACGCCGTCACCACAACACACACACACGCACGCACACACACACCACCACAGCTCCAACTACGACACCAGTTAATGTCAAACGAGTTTAGATTTCACGACGGTGTAGGTTTTAAATCTGGTTAAATTATTTCCAATTAAAATAATTGTTTGGTGATACATAATATTGTTTATTCAATAGTTTGACGTCGTACATTAATTTTAAAATCAAGCTTACATACTAGCCATCAGGCCCATAGACACACGGTATACGTGATATAAACCGGTAGACACGGTTTACATTCCTGATTCAAAATATTTTTTCTATGATATAGTACAGTACACACCTAAAATGATGAAATGTAAATCTCTGGAATGCTCACCTGCAACAAAAAAATAAACGGTATCAGCGACTGACACACACACATTTGCCCTTATGACAACCCTAAATATACTAAAAATATGCACTGGGTCAGTGGCGTATCCTGTAGACCTAATCTAGTTATGTGGAGGTTACGAACCGTGGATAGTTATAAGCGATGGCCGTTGTATGGGGTATTATCTGCCGTAGATTAATGTCCGCACTATTAAATACTAGTAATTAGAATATAGTATAGTAGTATAGAATATAGTAAGTATATTCGCAAATACCGTCGTCATGATTAGACCAGTTCGTAATTCAGAGGCAATGGTTCAGACTCCACGTTAAACTGTAGGCCCCCAATTTATTCTATTGACATTTTGGCTAACAGTTCTGTCTAAGGAACATGTCAGCCCTAGTCAGTAACGAAACTACAAAATCGCGCGACAATCATCTTGTACTCATTCCTCATTCATACTTGGCTTGGATACAGGTTGCCATTTCAGTAACTAACAAAATATAAATAGACATATGGAGGAAACAAATAAGCACATAGAGGAACTCGTAAATCTAAACACCTCTGACTCGCCAACGTTTTGACCACTGACGGCGGTATACTGAACAAACTACACAGACAATGATGGGGTATAGCTAAAGTGCGTCAGGTGATCTGGCCACCTAAACCTGACTCACCTACGATCCGGTCACTGACGTCGCGGTCAACTGACACCACTCTACAACAGACACTGATGGGGGATAGCTTCAAGCAGTGACGTCAGGTGATGTCTAGCCACCTCAAACCTGACTCACCTACGATCCGGTCACTGACGTCGCGGTCAACTGACACCACGGTCTACAACAGACAATGATGGGGTATAGCTACAAGCGGTGACGTCAGGTGATCTGGCCACCTCTCACCTGACTCACCTACGATCCGGTCACTGACGTCGCGGTCAACTGACACCACGGTCTACAACAGACAATGATGGGGTATAGCTACAAGCGGTGACGTCAGGTGATGTCTAGCCACCTCACACCTGACTCACCTACGATCCGGTCACTGACGTCGCGGTCAACTGACACCACGGTCTACAACAGACAATGATGGGGTATAGCTACAAGCGGTGACGTCAGGTGATCTGGCCACCTCACACCTGACTCACCTACGATCCGGTCACTGACGTCGCGGTCAACTGACACCACGGTCTACAACAGACAATGATGGGGTATAGCTACAAGCGGTGACGTCAGGTGATCTGGCCACCTCACACCTGACTCACCTACGATCCGGTCACTGACGTCGCGGTCAACTGACACCACGGTCTACAACAGACAATGATGGGGTATAGCTACAAGCGGTGACGTCAGGTGATCTGGCCACCTCTCACCTGACTCACCTACGATCCGGTCACTGACGTCGCGGTCAACTGACACCACGGTCTACAGCAGACAATGATGGGGTATAGCTACAAGCGGTGGCGTCAGGTGATCTGGCCACCTCACACCTGACTCACCTACGATCCGGTCACTGACGTCGCGGTCAACTGACACCACAGTCTACAACAGACAATGATGGGGTATAGCTAAAAGCGGTGGCGTCAGGTGATCTGGCCACCTCTCACCTGACTCACCTAGGATCCGGTCACTGACGTCGCGGTCAACTGACACCACGGTCTACAACAGACAATGATGGGGTATAGCTAAAAGCGGTGACGTCAGGTGATCTGGCCACCTCTCACCTGACTCACCTAAGATCCGGTCACTGACGTCGCGGTCAACTGACACCACAGTCTACAACAGACAATGATGGGGTATAGCTAAAAGCGGTGACGTCAGGGGATCTGGCCACCTCACACCTGACTCACCTAAGATCCGGTCACTGACGTCACGGTCTGCTGACATCACGGATGCTGTTGGCGGATAGCGACAATTCGTAGGTGCTACGTTGTGATACGTAAAATGTTAACTAGTGTAGCTTATTATAATTAGAATCAGATAAAAGCTTGACATTTTCATTATTACACTGTAAGATACTCGCATCAATTTGCTGTATTTCTCAATACAGACTCATTGTCTGAGGTTCGACATCACAAATGGTAAATGGAACCGGCGCCATTTACCATTTGTCATCGGATATTGATCAATGATGCTATCTAAGAAAGACAGCGTTGATTTACCGTTTTACCAAAGATACTATTATGGTTGAAATTGGACATAAAAATATAATTACCTCAATGGTATTAACATTTAATTAAATTCATTTAATATTTTAAACTAACCTAGTACGGTATGATATGTATTCACCAATCAGATTTTTGTTGATATGGATATGTCATCGCTGGGGAGGGGGTGTTTTCAAGTTGCGACAAAAATTTGAAACAGTGATGTTTTTTGTTTAGTGACGTCATAGTTTGGTTATAAGAACAACTGTTTAGATGAACTGAAAACTTTCCCTTTAAACATATCCATGATCTAATCTATTTCCCACAGGGAAGTACACACCCTTTTAAGATTGTATTCCCTCCTCCCAAAAAAGACTTGAAAACTTGGGGTGAATAAAATAATGTTACTGTATAATAGGCAATATTCTAAGACAATAAATCGGCAGGGTTTTATGGAATAATTTCCCTATTTTAATTCTTAATCATACATTCAGAATTGAACGTTTTTGTCTAAGTGTGATATCATGAAAAGGTGAAAACGACGGACACGATGTTTAAAAGGAATATCTTTAGAACTTTTAAATAAATTTCAAATCTGTTGTATCCTTTAAATAAATATTATCGGTAGACTTATTTAAACCTAAAATATAGTGCATAAATTAGTTCATACTTCATCCGCTCGCATCTACTCGTGCAACATGCAAACTCGTTAGTTGAAGACGGAGGAAATATTGGTTTATAAACATGCCATTCCAGGGACAAGGTAAAGGAGCATCTAACTGTGGATTTTATATGGAAAAAATGCTATCGGTGTAGTTAATGATGTTAACAATACCGTGACGTCGAACCGTCCCTAACATGGAATTGCTAAACTGGGCATCATGAGGTAGGCCTATACAGGATTAATGTAAATATTATACGATTGATTATTAAGTGCATTAAACTTTCATAGCTGGCATATATCAGTCACTTCAAATATTGAACAGAAAAAACATACGGTAAATGTTTCAGTTCGCTTACCTCAAAATTTGTTCTTGGCGCATTATGAATAATGTTTACTATTTGAAACACATAAATTAAAAAGATAAAATAACATGTTATCTTAAAAGATGACTTAAAATATCGTGTAAAGTTAACAACAGAAACGTTTGATAACGACTTGGTATAACCTTAAGTTATGTGGTCTGGTTTTGTAACGATTAGAGGGGTTTCCACAGAATGATGCAAATACTTGTTCTTAATCGTATTTCTACGTATTTCGTATTTATTCTCGTATTTCTATAAAACACGATTGTATGCCAAAAACAGCCACTTTCGCTCCTCGTTATGAAAATTACTATTAAACCATACTTTATATATATATGAAATAAGTAAAAACATCATAACCTTTTGGATTACGAAAACGTGTTACTACACCGCTTAATCCCGCTGCCTCCCGTCGTCGATCAGTTTCTCGTCGGGACTCCGTGACGAGAGCATCTACAGCATGGACAGTAGCCAATAGCCACTGTCCAGCACGTCTGTCTGTCTGTACGTGGAGCGTGTAACGAGCATACAACAGCCGCATCATATATTACTCTGTGCGACACCGGCTTTAGCCTCCAGTCTCGGCACCCGCCTTTATTAGGTAAGAAGGAAACGTTCAGCGCAGTTTCTCCCGCCAATTTCGTAATTGCGTAATTTCTACCAGGTGATGATTATCTGGTATTATCGTCTCCAAGTCGCTTCGTTGTCGCCTCTCCGCCATCTCCGCAATCTCTGCCGCTCAGTCGTCAGTAGTGCACACAACATAGCCACACCCTCACCTCTCAGTGACCATTAACTCTGTATCCTACAACCACGGGTAGTCCCGTGGTAAAATGTGGTGGAGAAGGGACCCTACCAAGGGGAAACCTTCTCCAGCGACCAGTGGAGGGAGTTATTATAAAACAGATGGCGTCCATTGTTGTAATGTGATTTGGTGTTTTTATTGAGCAACGCGTGTTGTGAAGACACAATGGCTCGTTACATCACGTAACGTATTGTCGCCGTCCACGCTTCCACGCGGCCCCAGCCCCAGCCCCAGACCTCCACACTTCACCTACCACCACACTACTGGTGTGCGTTAAAATATTTATGTAATAGTTGTTTCACGTAGTAGATTAGAAAATAACCTCAAATACATTCAATAATAACTATCGCCCGTCAACCGCTAAAGTAGCATAGTTCCTAACGAACCAGCAACTCTGGGCGAGGTACTGACTGCGCGGTCACTGGCGTTCGCGCTCCTAACCATCCCTAACCAGTACAAGGGAAGCGCGTCATGAGTTAGCCTACACCGCTGTGCTGATGTAACTATCATTGTTTTATAATAATTGACTACTGTGTTGCGAGCAAGAGCATTTTTGAGACATTGCCACCCTTCGTGCATATTAAGGGTATTAGAGGGAGTGGATGGTGGAGTGTCTATAAAGGAGCTGAGACTTAGCGGACAGTCTCGGTCCAATACTTGAACATCTCACTTTTTTAACATCTAACATATTGTGAACGCCGGTCGTCTACAACTATAGGCTTCCTTGCGGTTCGCCTTTGTCTTCAGCGACCAACTAGTAGGCCCCAAGACGAAGGAGGTTGCGTGGACAGCGTGTGCGGTTATCAGCGGGGGAGCATTAGGTTAATCTGAATATTCCGAGCCAAGCCCAACCAACAGAGGGTCGGCAGATCGATCGCGATTAGCCATCTCGGACAGCGGCTTTCTCTTACGCGTCATGATGGCCGGTAATCACCTGCTTGGCTGGGAAACTCGCCTATCATAACATTGCCATAGCCTACTCATATCCTTCATATTAAAATTAAGTATGTTGATGTAGTTTGTCCTTTTGCGTTGCCACTACTCATCACTCATGAAATTTAGGAAGTTGCTACAGTGTCCAATTTTATGTATATGAAAACCCCATAGTTCACTATGGCTTTTAAATTTCTAATGTTCTTATGAGAGTAAGTTTGTTTACAAATTGTCTACAATGAAAACATTTGATTTCTTAGCTACAGCTGATGGTTACTTTCCATTAGCAATACCGTATGCTTTTATCCAATGCCATCGGAATTATTCATTAATGTTAATATGAAGTAATGTGTACTGTAAAAAATGAACAGCTTTAATCACCACGTTAATAGTAACGGTTTTTATTATATTAATCTGTCTGATTAAAGTCACGTGTTTATAGCTAAACAATGTTTATAATTACGTTTAATAATAATCAGCTGTTGTATATCTTTCCTATAAAAGCCGTATTACAGTTAGGTTTCGTTTGGGTTTGGATTGATTTGAAAATTGTGAATTAATCCACTCAGATTTATTTGTTTTATGGGAATGATATTAATATGTTTTATCTCAGTATTGTTATTCACTATGCAGCGACCCAGAATATATAACCTCACAATGAAGCCGTATTGCTATTCGACTTCAGAACATGGCCAATCTTAAAGTTAACATGTGTTTACTGTGAGGCGTTACGAAGTTCGCCGGGTCAGCTAGTCCTTCATATTTACCAAAGCCGATGCCGAGTTACACTAATTTGGTTGCCATTTTGATTTCACTCAAAACAACAGCTGCAGTGTTCCAAATATCATTTTATGTAATTGAGAGAAACTTCGTCATCATATTCACTTATTTACTCGAAGGAGGTGTACAAATGTGTGTTAAAATGAATATCATGTATTTTCATATAGTTATGTATGATTACACCATGATCGCTATGCGGTGTAGCGAGTATTTCAATGGATCGGCTGCCTTCACATGGAAAAAATATATTAATATTCTGTTGCATGGTATTTTAAACACTTGAGTCCGTTACAGTTTTTATCGTATAATATGACCACCGGCGGTGGTGGTCAGGTGTCGGCGACAATCAGTGCGTTACCTAGCGGAAGAGGCGAACCAAGGTCATCTCCAGACCGGAAACACTGTTATAATCACCTGTTACACTCATTACTATCTGCTCCCGAACGAATCACATCATCACGCACACGTTGTAATGGGTGAGGGAATATATCGGTAACAGGCAGTTGATAAGTGTTCCATATTGTTGGACCCTTCTTCCCTAATCACCTGGCATTATTCCAAAATTAGTTTCAAAATGACTTTGTTTTCCAAACCAGCGTCATTAAAATATTTTATTTTATCTCATTAACTGTTATTATAGGATGAAGTAAAAACTCACATCTTCCAACACTACTTAATATAATTACACTTATATTGTATATAATATTCAGACTGAGTGAAACAAGATGGCCTGACGAATGTCCGCTGTGTCTGGACGAAATCGATCGCCAATTTAACACCTTTTGTACATAATTACAATATAAGTGTAAATATATTAAGTAGTGTTGGAAGACGTGAGGTTTTACCTCATCCTATAGTAAAACCAACACGTATAATGCTAATCAAGAAGTTACTATTAACTGTTATTATACCACTTCAATCAACTTATTTATGATCATTTTTATACTTAATATACCATGATTACACACAAATGGATAGTATTTTTAATATATTTTAAAAGGAAAATGTAGAATATCAACAATACACATACATCTTATATATGCAATATTACTTACTTTGTGATCAACTTTATTGAAAGTTATTGATAAGAATTCATATTAACGATACGTATACATACATAGATGACTAATACGTTTTTAATGAAGCCCCAATAAAGAATATCATAGATGTCTGATTAACAATTTCCCCATCCAAGCCTCTTACTCTTGTTAACGACGTAGTTTACCTCGGTGATCTCTTAATTTGTTTTTACACAATTCTACAGCGAAAACATCTGTTTTTGTGTTGTAACAAATACAGTATAGTTAACATATTATTATTGTTGTAATCTAGGGTACTGTACTTTCACCTTTATTCGAGGATACTAACGAACATTGCCGGACATACACTGTCAGTAGTGTTAACTTTCTAACCATCATTGTTGGTGTTGTGTGATGTGCGGGTCGGCCACCGTGCAACGCCGCGCCGCGTTAATGGCTTCCGGAACACGCTGTACAATATGTAACCGGCCCGGCCACATGACTACCTATCGCTCTACACTCACACTACGATTATCAATATTTGTTCACATCATCACAGGTGACGTTATCTTATTCGTTATATTTACTTGTACCCATCATATTGGACTTAGAATATCTGTGTCCGAAACGAGTTAAGATGGAAAACACTACATTAAGCAGTCAACTTAACAGCACCGCAGCAGGCTTAAATGAGGTTTACAATACTTGAAAAAATTATACATTTATTTATTTTGTTATTTTCCTATCATATTAGCACGATTTAATCAAAACAAAGACAAAATATTTTTTAAATAATTTTAGTATACATTTTAGAAACCCCTTGTTAAAAGTGCATTTTTAATTTTATTAGAAAACTCTCTTAAAATTTCATTATTGACGCAATGGTACATAACCACCTTTTTAATAACCAAACTATGGAATAACTACAGTACAACACACCTTAGTTTAATTTTACACCAGATTATTAAACTAAGGCGTGTTATTGTTTTTTGTTTTTTTTGTTTAGTTGTTGTTTTTTCCATCGTCCACTTGTTCCGTGTCAGTGTCTTCTTTTAAAACATCCACAATGTCATTTTTTTAAATCCATTAACATCGTTTCTTTCTACAAAACTCATCCAAAAGATTTCTTATCCACCATCGTTCTGCTTCATTGGCCTTGTTTTCTTATAAACTAATAAATGTATTTATATGTAGTTTGCTCGGTACTATTTACGTCTAATTTATAAATTAAAAAGCCTAATTTATAAATAAAACAAAAAATATACAAATAAAAAAGTTTAACGCCAGCACTGGTGCCAAGTCTGTTACCAATGTCCCCGAATGGTCAATAACTCTAACAGCAACAGTAATGACACAACGCTTACTACTGGCGTGATGATTGGCTTTAGGATAGAAGAGGCTATTAGGAATCACAAGCATTTCCAACCTGTCACCCCAACACAGTGGTGAAAAATCAACACTCGGGTGTGCGAGACTTGGCGCCAATGCTCCAGGGTTAAATATGATTTTAACAATTACGATTTAAACTTAAAATATATACTACTTTCTTGACAAAATATGTTAAAAATACACATAAAAATAAACGGAAATTAAAATAACGTGTATTGTCTAATTTTTTCTATCATTTTATGAGAACATTCTTATTACATGAGTTTATTCCTAGTTCCATTACGTATCAAAAGTGCGTAACTTCAAATGTATCATTTACGTACCATCAAAGTAAAATATTGAATTGCACTCTTCACAAATGAGGAAAAGTTAATAACAGCAACCGACTTCGTACAACTGAGGACTATGGTACAATTTATTATTATTTGAGCTAACGTTTATTACGTTTATAATAATTTGTTTTTAATATTTCGTCGTAAAAACTGTTGAGCGAAACGAAGCCTGTTTACGTGGACGCTGTGGCAATATTGACGAATCCAAGGATAACTACAAGGGAATGAATTGTTGGAGGAGAGTGGTCGGATAGTAGGCCTAGTCATTGATTGGACCGCAGTTACAAAGAGCGAGCTGGAGCTCGTGGACGAGGATGTTTACACAAGATGTTACTCGGTTGTTTACGCGGACCAGCTGGCCAGCTGGCCAGTATAAACATCACACCAACTCCTTGCACGTTCACTGGGAATGCATGCGACATCACAAGTGTTCCGGGGATTTAAAATCATACGAGTTATTATTGTTTGTCAGTTATATTTTAACGTTTTGATATATGGCGGTCCAAACCCTGGCATTGCCACTACCTAACGTCAATCTATTGTTAGGAAGCTTCATCAATAGCCCAATAAATCTACGCTTGTGGGATTATATCCGGACCTTCAGTTTTGAGGGCAGGCACTATAACCACTCAGCCAGTTAATTCTGTTTAATTATAGTTAAAATCAATACCGAGTAAATTTAAAATACAATACCGATAGAAGAAGCTACGACTCAGGGCCATTCTTTCAAAAATATTCTGGATACCAGCTTTTTGTCGCTTAAAGTTAGGAGGTTTAAGGTTAAATCGTTGAACGGCTATAAAGAGATAATTTGAAAGAGCTCTAAGGAGCGTGTGCAACAGCACACAGAGCGACTCGCTGCCACCAAACTTCGCCCTTGACACGATCAATTTACAAATGACACAGCAACAAAGGCCTGTGTTGTCGGTTCCAACATGGCCGCCGACCGTGTCACAGACACACAACGCTCAGCTGATCATGTATCATAACAGCTGGTATAAGTTACTGTTGTTGCTGGTCGCGCCGCCACGCAGACAGTCCATTTGTCTAAACATGGATTAAGAGTCTGATTCATCGGATTTAAAACTGCTGTCGCTTTCCTCCGTGTTTAAAATTAGACCCTTTTATGAGTTAGGGGAATTTCTAAAAAAAGATTTTAAATGAATCTACAGTAGTTAATTTGCTAATAAGCACTTAAATATTCCCTTGAGTTCTGACTTAAAATGGATGAATTTTAGTTATACTGTATTTATTGTTCATACATATTTCATGGTGTAATACATATAGAAAGTGTATATTTTATTTTCCCAGAAATAATCACGTTAGGTACTGTGTACATTATATTAGACAACTTGAGGAGAGTGGATTAGTGTGTGTTGTTATGCGTTGTGTGATGTAACTGATCCAGTAACGTTCCACTGATGTTTTACGGACCAAAACAACTCAAGGGTGACACACAGTGGACACGGTATTGACGGAAAATTGATCGTGCCGGGGGCGTCACAATTGGGAGCCACTGAGCAGAACCTGTCACGTAGTCGTGGAGTCAAAAACCAGTCTCCGTCGACCGTTATACATTAGCCCAGGCT
This sequence comes from Nephotettix cincticeps, assembly GCA_023375725.1. Lineage (NCBI taxonomy): Eukaryota > Metazoa > Arthropoda > Insecta > Hemiptera > Cicadellidae > Nephotettix > Nephotettix cincticeps. The sequence goes on from CM041791.1 coordinate 38,160,518, forward strand.
CGCGATCGCCGACCCGCACCGCCGCCCGTCTCCCGTGCCCTGCCTAGCGATATGCATTTGATAACAGATTACAGCAAGATCTATTAAATAGGATTTATACTCTAACCTCAAAATCTATTATCGATGACCGGAGGTACCGAGACCATGTTACATGATTTGAGTGATTCGCAGGACTGCCTATCCTGTATGTAAGGCGCATACTCCTGACTCCGTGCTTACAACCACGGACGCGATATCTATCTCCATATATAGCTACGTCTACCTCTCACCATAGAGATCAAAGTCAAGATAAATAAAAAAGAGAGATGATTCCGTTTGGACTGGTACACATTTATTTGGAGGAGTCAACGACATGGCGACGTATACCCAACATCAATTATTTGCCAAACTTCAAACTTACATGTTTTCATTTATTGATTTGTAAACATAATTATTTGGGAGCCGCCTGGTTTAAAGGGGAAATCAAGTAATAAAAAATAATTCTGTAATACTGTTTTATTCGTTTTGTTCTTGAGGCCCCCAATGACGACGGAGCCAGAGGGCCCGAGACCACTGGCCATCCGAAAATCTAGCTAGGCCATCTCAGCCAGGCGCATGATGGCGCGGGGCCACACAATAAAATATGGATCGGCTCGTTGGCGCCTTCGTGAATGTGGGCCTTTATACATTGTAGTTATTCGAAACGTTGCATGTAAATGAGTAGTGAAATAATAAAAAAATATTTTTAGACATCAGTAATTAAATTGAATGATATTAGAATAATTTTGTCTTTTGTTAAAATGAAATAAAAATGCAATCCCCAAAATTATGTACTACTTCCTACTTAAACTCAAGATTCAGATGAGATTTTTTAGAAACACGAACTAAAATTAAAATTAAAATAAAGTTAGGATTTTTAAACTCACTCTATACGACATAAAATAGAAATGACTCCGCGAGATTATGATTGTCAATATAAACTTAGGTGCAAAAAAACGATGTTACAATTACATATTCAAATAAGTAAATAAATTGTAATAATGTATACGCAACTACTAACCATAGATAAATATATTTTTAGATATTACACTTAACTCAAACTTAAACAGTTTTTAAGGATGTATTTAAACTACCAATGTTTTAATCAAACTGATCATGATCCATGTCTGCTTACAATAAGCGGAATGCGCCTTCGTCAAACCCCACCAAAAGAGATGAGGAATCACGCGGACTTGTCGCTTCAATTAGCATTAATCAATCAAGAACAGCCGGCCGCGTTCAATCAAACTGGATCAGAGCGGATACTGTATCGTGTTGATCAATGACTCGCGATCAATCCCCTGGCCATACATGGCCTCTGCCACTGCGACTGTAGACTAATTTATTTGAATAGTTTTGATTGATGGTCCCCTTCCGAAACGACTGTATTTTCTTCTCCTTCTAGACAATCACGTTTATTTACTTCCGTAATCTAGCATAATTAATAAGTCTGAGGGAGTATGACTGTAGAGTTGTGTGATCAGATAAGAAGATCATATCACGTGCAGGCGCGGCTCTGGCTCTGATGTTTCAACTCCGGATTCTGCATTTTGGGACTTATCCTATTCTAGCCCACGGCGCTACTGAATAACATTGCTCAGATTGGAAATACGAGCGTTGCAGAGGCCGGGGTGGATCGGTGCCTTAATGAGCTTAATCAGCTCAGTGAACTGACATGCTCTCGACTTTCAAAAGTAACTTAAATAAAATTATTTCTTTGTTTATGGTAAAACTATCATATTGCAAGTGTGACAAGTTCTAATGCCACTAAAAAAGTAATTGTTTTAAAGATAATTTCCAAGATTATAGGATTTCAGGTTGGAAATACCCAACCCTAACTTCCCCGTGAGCTACAAGCATGTTTTCGAGTGGGATTCTTCACTACATAAGGCGGTGTATCAATATAGGAGAATATAAGAACCAATTTGTAAGGTATTTTAAAAAGATTCAGACATCCAAAATGCATTATTAATGGGGAAGGAAAGAAGTTCCTTTTTGCACTGCATAAAATATTAGGTGATACATGGTACAATACGATTATTAACGGTATAAAGCTTATTTCATCACCAAGGATGGCACATATCCTAATTCCTGATGGTGAATTGATTGCCATTTGAATGTGACTGACAACAACAATCCCACCTGGAACAAGGTGTGATTGTCTCGCACGTGTTGCTCGGGAGCCATCGCTTTCTACAATCTGCTGATACCAGATACCAGATACTAGATAGATGCCAGTCAATTACGTGGAAAGCCACAGCACATTCACCACGCTCCCGGCTGATGCTAATGGCTAATCATTGTCAATCCACGCGAATTACACTTTCCTTACAAACAAACTAATGGACATCTCCGGAACTGTTCACTTTCTAAGCTTATTCTCTGCAAAAACAACAGGAATTGCCAATTTCGTGTAAGGTATAAGCCTATGTTGCAAATACGCTCGTCCACTCAATAGACATTTTGGGTGGGTTAGGTGTAACATTTTGTAGATACAGTATTGCGAATGAGTCATTCTAATAAAGACAGATGATAGCCTACATTGCAAAGGGTTACTCAGGATTAGGAAAGGTCAATCTGTTCGGTATGGCAACGGTATAACAATATGCTTACTTAAATAATTTTTTATAAGATCATTTATTATAATTAGGCCCTAAATTATTCCACCATCAATAAAAAATGTGTAAAAAATACAACAAATCTTATACTAAAATCATACACTGAATATATTTATACTTCATATACAGCACCTAATTAACATGAGGTTATCCATCTACACAATATTTCAATGTTTCTCTACAATGGGTTCTGGCATAGATTAAACATACGATAAATTCAACTATAAAATATTGATTTAATAAGTTGATGTGAGCCTAAGCTTATGAAACAGCCGACCGATTTTCTATCTAACCTTAAGAACTCTTTTGGAAACGTTTGTTGAGCTTATTTCCAGAAACGCCGACTTGGAGTTAATTATAGAATCGTTAACGACTGTTGGCCGGCCATATCTCTATATCCGATGACGTCAGTCAGTGCCAGACGCAGACGTGGTGAGCGAGTGAATGTCCGGACGTGTGTAATGTGTATGTCGTCGTCAGGAGGTCAAGGCGCGCGGCCCGGGTCATGTGCACTCGAGACGTCATCCTAGGGGATAATCACAGAGCTGAGCTGACAATTATTTATCTCAAATATTTATTTACGAATTTTCAAAATATTTTATAGCTGAAACCCCCAGCAATACCGGACTTCAGCCGACGACAGAACAATGCTGGGCTACGTAAATCTACCACTCAATATCAGAGCAAATCAGAACTACCTTTATCTGCGAGGCGCCAAAAACATTGCCTAGAGATAGCCAGGTCAACCAAGGAATTGCCAAACAACAGTATATTATTGCAAAAATTAAATTTGAATAAGAATGTTTAATGTTAGCTTTAAAAACGAAATATTTTACCTACCTGGCTCTATGTTGCAGTAAAGAACAGAAATCAATCTGGAAAACTGCTTACCCCAATCTAAGCATAATATGCGATCTCCATACGCCCTACACATAAGAGGCAGTGCTTCAACCACAACAAATATGCTGCTGAATATTTCCCACTATCTACACGAAGTGTTTTCGTATTTATTCCCATGTTATTCTTTTATCATAATACACCTCAAACATTAAGAACTGACCAGCGATGATGGAGTTCGTTCACTAGAAGAGACCTGACGTATGGATGATATAGATTGACTAGTTTTTACGAAAGAGTACACAATGACTTACAACTGGATGCAAAACTAAAAAAGCCATTAACATTTTATTACAGTTGAAAGATGTTTTATGTCAGTCACAAAACATTGTTAAGACTTGAGTATCGTCACGAAATCTGCTCTGGTAGGAGGAAGATGAAGCGAGGTCGTACAAACAGACGAAGCAAGCAATAGTAGTAAACAACAAACACTGATAACCGGTATCACGAGTGACTCATTCTCTCTTGCTTGTCAAGCTCAATTAGACCGCCATTCACACTTATAATTTTACAATGCATTATGATCAGGTGTAACAGTACTATGCCACCCACTAACCTACATTTCCCCATCAACGCATCATTTCACGAACCTCGTTAGCTACCAACTCTAATTCAACCACGAATCTCAATATCCTGTTAGGCTGTCTAGTTCATGCCTTCAAGTAGCCGTCCAGATGATATTTACAGCTCTTAAACGTCTTCTACGCGCAGTTAAGTCGATAAAAAGGGCGATTGGGGAGTGAAAGGGAAGACGAGTCCCACGGTTGTCCGCACGTGTCGCGGCGGCGGCGGCGACACGTGACGACATAGACGTGCAACGCGCACCTCGCAACACCGCACTGCACACTCCGCACTCACGCTGCAGACGACACGTTACTCAAACTCATAGTCAAACAACGGTTGGATGGCTGAGTGGTTGGTGAGAGCTCACCTCACAATTTGAAGGATCCGGGCTATTGATTAATAAACTGCAATTTCATAAACCAATTAATCCTGAATTTAACGAATGAAATTGACATGTTTTAGTTTGATTTATGCTTTAACAAAGGTTACATAATATCATCTAAATCATCACACTCACCACTATCTCATATTCAGGCTGAAATTACGTGAAAGTTTGGGTCCCTGCCTCAATAATAAAACTGATAACTGAATAAATAAGACGCGTTACGACTTGAATAACAATAATTAATTAGAAAGTACCATCAGAATATGTAAATTATTGATATTTGCAAACATTGAGACAAAAACAATTGAAAGCTTCTTTAGTAAAGTGTATGGCATAAAGATTATCACCTCACACAACTCAGCAATGGGATAATGCTTTTAGTTATCTCTAGAAATTCGATTACTTGCACGCGAGTTAAAAATAAAACTACAGACTCAAAAAAGTAAAGGTTTATTTTTAATTTGGGGAAAATGATAATCCAGCAAATATACCTTGATATAATATAAACAAAGATAATAATAGTCAATCAATTTTCTAACTTCATAATAAAAATTAAAAACCCAAATTTTAGTGTCTTTAATAACTCTATGGTCGATGTTATGTCATAATATAATAACAAGATGTATAAATTGTTACTAATTTTTTTTAATGATTTTGGTCAAAAACATTATAGACGAAATTATAAACTTATTGAGGAATTTTCAATAATTTCGGTCATCATAGGGCGAGAAAATTGTTTTTTTAGTCCTTTGGGAATTTTCATATCCTAGATAGAACATACTCGAATAAGCAACTCAATTCCAAAGAGGAGTTTCAAATCAGGGACATGGAGTATGCATCTAGAACTGCAGTACTGACCCGGATGTTTGGTATGTAAATTCAAATAAAAATATGAATTTAAATGCTACCACCATTACCGTTCGAGTGGGGCATGCCGAGTCTAAAAAGCGTAAGTTGAAAATGTACGAGGAAATGTGTTTTCAAAGTATTCCCTATTAATATAAATTTCAAAAATAAATTTGAGAGAATCAGAGCGTTGTATGGTGCGAGATCAGGCACATATGCGCCTACTCTTTCGATAAAAAAATGCTGTAGTAATGAGTACGTGTAGTTGAAACGTTGTCGATTCTGCCACACCGCACAATCATGCTGGCAGTGGAAGATTGTTTACGCATCTTGCGGGGAATGATTTCCTCCTTCACACGTGTAATTATTTCGCCCAAGGTAACACAATGAGCCAGCCACACATGAGCTGTAGAACGTGAAATGCCAACAAAGCCCCTCCAGCTGTAGGCCTACCTAGCCCGTGGTGGTGAGCCAATGTCACTACTAAATATAATCCAGGCGGGTGAATGATTGCCGCGGGAAGGTGTCGGATGACGCAGCCAAGGCCACCACTCTACACCGCCGTGAAGGTCGGATCCACGTCTCGGCCCTGTCTGTGGGGCGGCCTAGGCCCTCAGCGTGCAATGTTGCCGCAATACTGTGTATACAGCAATAAGTAAAAGTATTAACTAAATGACACTAAGTTTACTTTCTTATAAACAAACTAAACAGAAGCTCGTATCAATTTATGTAGTGTTAATTAAATGTGTCATGAAGAAACCTCTGCTGACGAACACGAATTAAGAGTCTGCATCAGTGGTAGCCATCTTGGATTTTAGTCCCGTAAGAGCAATGTCAAATTCTGGCGCCTATATCTCCTTGACCTCATAAATTAACGGAAGAGGTGTCAAATTAAAGGTATTACAGTCCTCCAGGGCACCACCTTTCAGAACTTTTTTTTCTCTCTCAATAAAAAAATAATAATGATTTATTTTGTAAAATATTCCTGGATTTTTGTTTTTATATCAAGTTAAATTTTTGAACATATTGAAAAGGTCATGCCCTTCAGCCACATCTCATCAATGTACTTCCAAAGATTTACATTGATACTTTGATAATTCACGCCACTACACACGCCAAAGTGAAGATATGTTCCGCCAGAATTTGACATTGCCATTACGGGACTAAAATTCAAGATGGCTACCACTGATGCAGAATTTTAATCTTCCGAGCTTTATCGTTGACGGTAGGCCTGCTGTGGTGCAGGACTCAACCGGGTATAATCGGGAGTGAATAAATCGTTAAGAATGTTTGACAACATAACTACAGAATTAAATCTGTGCTGGTGCTCAGTTTGCAATATCATTCTGCTATTAAGAATAATTATTTGCTTCCCGATAATAATAGATTAAATATTAAGAGCAATCGTTTTAGTTCCTCTTGTTTTTTCTTAGACTTAATGTTACGAAAATCTTATAAAAACTTTATTTTAAGAATAGGGGTAAGATACTCCTAAATTGTCGGGAGAGTCGGATCCTTGTATCTTCCCCATATTACATTTGACAACGTAATGTACCTTTTTCTGAGGAACCATGAAAGCCACACACCTATTTTTTTTTAATATGTACATGCTTTTATGTTTAAACCGAAACAACCATAACTGCGATACCCCCGTAGCCATTTATAAGAAGTAGAGTAATAATTATAGTCATAAAAAATGTGTTAGATTTTAGTTGTGTAGAATGCGTATACCATTGGTTTTCTTCAATCACATGCTGTTTATTGCGTGTTGCTAACATTATCATTCATTGTGGAAACATTAAGAAACCCCTACAACACTCATAACCTTTGTTACTTTATGGCGCCATCCTGGTTTTCTGTAGAAATTATACAATTAATAGATGGATCTATTTAATTGGTTGCAGAATAAGGACATTCCACAAACACGCGACGGTAAGCACATAGGCCGCTTGGTAAGCATCTCAGATACGTCGCGTCAGCTGTTTAAATTTCAAGGCCACATCAATCGGCGGGACGGGGCTAACGACTCTTTAACTCCATTTCCGCGGTGTGATGACGCATGTGTGTGTGTGTGTGTGTGTACAATGTCGACTTGGACACAGGAAAGCTAATATTTAACCTACCATTACCGCCAGACTAGCAAGGAGATGATACTGATCAAATATGTCACTGGACAGAAGACAAGATATACTCGTAGAACATAACTTTTAACATGTTGAGATGATTTCTAAGAATATTTTAATTTTTAGAGTTTGTTTATTGTAATATAAAAATTCTTTTAGCCCTATTTTATCTTTCCTTATTTTTCCTGAGAGAAAGATGACATACAGAAAACATTAGGGTCTTGTCTATTCAAATTAAATATTTATTTCTAATCAATCTCAGGAGGAAGATTGAAATTCGCTTCCAGCGTGCTGCGCGCGATCTATTTCTGACTAAACTAACTCTTAACTAAACTTGTCCAAATTAAACTAATACTAGCACTTCTGACCATAATATTACCCAGCATAATATGCGGTATTGACGTGACGCGGTACCAAAGCAGATGGAACAGTTAGTCTTAGTTAATCTACTGTAAAATTATGCGTCTTCTTGCTTTTATTTATTTTTTTTAAGAACTGGTATACATGCGGGAAACCAAAAGGGTGTTCAAGGACCCCTCCCGGGACACGGGCGAAGAGTGGAACTCCCTCTCGCCACAAATATAACGCACTGGCAGATCAATCTTGCTGTTAATTACTATTTTCATGCAAGGAGGAAGGACATACCACGACTTTTAAACGGGCCACTCTAGTAACTATTATAATACTTGAAACTTACACAGTGACGGGAAGCGGATACATACCTGAAAAAAGTAAAGTAGTTAAAAATCAATTACAGTAATTAAAAAAATATATTTAACTATAAACTCCAAGAGCACTTATACACATTTGTTTCTAAATATCATATTTATATTTAAGTACTTCTAAAATGTAAATGTTTCATGCTTTTCTCTCACTTTTACACTTTCAAAGCCTTTTGTAACCATATCTATAATGATATGGTTATAAAAGCTTTGTAATGTATAAGCATGTGCAAACATGCAAAACTGTATGTGAACTCAGCTACGTGTCTTCATGCAAAAACTCATTAAAACAAGGAAGAAATTAATATGTATTATCCATGCACGTAAAATAACAATTGGCTAATGGTTTCATACCATTAGCCAACATAGTGTGTTTACTGCAGACAATGAAATTAATTTCTCTGAGATGGTAATAACAGATTTATATGCAAATTTTTTTTAGCATTCGTGATGGTTACCAAACTCTGGATGCGCACCACCGACCATGGTCACAGTCTAGGAAGATCGACGACCATGGTGCAAGGATATCTCTTCCTTCATGGTTCTTTCTTTATTGTAGAATGAATTATGTTTTAAATGTCTATGTAGTTTAGTTTGGTTGAGAAGTTTAGTTATCTAGATCCAACTTAAAATTTCGATATCCCATAATCGCCGAATTATGAGCTTTCGGCTGATTGCTTGACCTGCGGCCCCGTTATTTCAGTAACTCCTGTTGCGTCTGATTTGTAAAGTCTCGTCTCGGTATAAATGGGTCGTAACTGCACAAGGACCGATAAATCGCCTTTCACGGGAAATATAGATTTGTCAAAACGGGTGAATGGAGAGTTGCCGGTAAAGGGGCGGGTCAGCGACCCGGGCGCCGGAAATGGCGACAGTCGGGTGTCGGGGGCAGTTTGACAATCGCACTTCCTCTCGTCGCCGGTGACTGATGACTTGCTGGAACCATGGCGAGGAAACAGGAACGGCATCTCTGTGGAGCGGAAGGTCTGCGAACGCCTAAATCGCAATGATGGCAGACTTCAAGGATATAATTTCGCAAAACCAACTTGTGACTGTGGTCGTTGTGATTTTCATGCTTGTGATCACCCTAATCGGAGCACGAATTCCGAATTGCGAATCGTGCCACCAAAATCGATAACCTTGAGGCAAGCGCTTACGTAAGAGAAGCCGTCCAAGACAGGCGGCGTCTGTCTCCGGGGCCGCCACGTCTTCTCTGACTAGTTTCTGGTATCTCTCGCACTCCACACCTTACATTACTGTTCTCTGTTTTTGCATTAACCTCTTCCGTCTAGAATAATGTTAATTTTTCTGGATTAGTATTATTCCATTTCAATGGTATTGGCGCATATAAAAATATGCAGTTTCGATAATTTCCGACGAAACTGAGAGTTCGTTTGAAGAAAATGTCAGTTTGTAAGTCTTGAAGCTCATAAGGACGATTCATAAACTGTTTCCATCGGGTCTGGCGTACGAATACAGTATTTACTATATTTTCTTTAATTATTAGAGTAAGTTGTTGCAAAAACTGCAACTAGCCTATATTTTATAAACTGTATTTTAGTACTCATTTCTATTTTGACTACCTACTGTTAAAATGATTTACCGCTTTAAAACAATTCTTGTCAAAACCCATCACGTTACGTAGTTATATACAATATACACCAGAGACCGTAGGCGAAACCTTAACTATGCAAGATAAACAGTTCTGGCCAGGTGTTACCGGTGGAGCAGATTTGTTTTTCAGCGCGAAGAAGCCCTTGCGGTAGTGTCGTGTCGCGGCGTGTAGTGGTGTCAGTTTCCGCACGTGCCACGACTGCGGCCACCTTGTGTAGACTGTAGACCTACCTACCTGTGGGACACAGCGCTCTCATCTTGCCTACTGTACTTTGAAACATGTCCTTTCAACTAAATGACTTTATTTTTCATTCTGCCAGTCGGGTTATTTTTTAGCCTTTAACATATATTTCCAAAAAGAATGCGTATATGGAGTTGCAATACAGTAATAATAAAAACATAGAAAATGTTCCTCTGCATAGACTATTGATCTGTGCACAGAGGAAGAGTCCATGACGACAGTCCACACTAAAGTTCACTCCCATTTAAAATTAATAATTAAAACAAAAATAAAATAATAACTATGAATATTAACTGAACAGTAAAAGCCGCATAAATGTAGGATTTAACAACGTATACAAATTATTACCATATTATTCGGGGGTTAAATTTCTATACCAAATGTGTACTATATAGAAGGACGAGTACTTGATCGAGCTGAACGGTGAACGGGGAATGTCGTAGCCGAAATACATATAACCAGTTTCTAGTAGGGTACTCGTGTCGTATGGCGGTAAGTATTTCTGTTTTAATGAACAAAACAAGAGATTTTATATACAGTTATCTGATACTCAACACATTAAACTCAGTAAAAAGCTGATCTGTTGGATATCTCAATGGTTTCCTCAAGATGATCTTCATGAGAGACCTCTGTGTGAAAATCAGCGGTTCCAGAACAGCGGACGAGAACCCGCTAAGATGACATATGTTGTTTATGTAAATCAAACACAATAATGGACCAAAGATACTACCTTGAACAACCCTTCAATCTACATTCATAATGCCACTTTCAACTCCATGTATTAATACGTTGTATTAATAAGTTGAGAACAATTGTAAAATTAGCTAGATAACCAGTCCCACTTACTCCCGTGTAATATAATTTGGAAATAATTTTTGTTCTATCAATTAAATCAAAAGCTTTTGCTAAGTCTAGGAACGTTATAAGAATTTTGTTTTTTGATCCATTATGTGAAATTTTTTTTGTTAAATCAAACAAGGCATAGGACGTGCTGTTTATTTTGCCTAAACCCATACTGGTCAGGGATTACCATTTTTAACTATCAAGGTAAAATAAAAAGGTAAAGGACTTAATACACTTCTTCAATATTTTGGAAAAATACCTAGTAAGGATATTGGTCTGAAGTTATGCAATACATTCTTTGGCCCGGATTTATACAGTGGAATAACCTTGGCAATTTTAAAATTACTAGCAAAACTGACCAGTTCGTATGCTAAGTTTAAGTATAAATAACAAGGACACAAGGGATTTTCGACAATAAGACATTTAAGTATCTTTAAATAAAATGGGGTGTAAAGCTTAAAATAAGAAAATGCCAAAAAGAGCACAACCTCAACAACTCAGGCACAAATCAGATTCAGTTGCCGAATCAGCGCTTCCGTATTGGCTTATAAGAACAAAGTAAATTTTTGACAACTTTGCTGGCCACACGACAGTTGTAAAAAATGGTTGAGGTGTCAAATTATAGAAATAGTAGTTATCTTGGAAAGTATGTTATCTATTCTTTATTTTATTTATAAAAAATAAGTCACTAAGTAAAAATCGATAGCTAACAAAATTTATCGTGTTTGATAATTTTTTCATCTAAATTTTAAGACCTCAAAAATACGAAATATCTTGTGGTCAGTAGGCCTGAAACGAAAGTAACATTGATCTTATGGGGCTCAAACGAAATATTCGCCATTGATGAAGACTCACAAACCAAATAATAAAGTAACAGAGGTGGCTGGCAACGGAGCGGAGGCACGTACATCGGCCCAGGCCCGTGTCGCGTCGTGAAAGTGTATCTGCGCTCGGGTCCGGCCAGAAAGCGTGACGATAGAGATCTGCGGCAATTACATATGGCACAACACGGCGGTGAAACACCTGTATCGCTGTCCTCCCGACACCCTGCCACTGCCACTGCATCACTTAGTTACAAACCGTAAATTATACATTAGCTGTTTTTAAATATTAGCATGCATTTTCGGTAGGACTCAAGAGACTTTCAAACTATCTACCAAGCCAATTACCGTAGCAGTTTATAACTTAACCTGAAATTAAGAACAACAACCGACGAACGAACTCTCAATTACAATGTATGTCACGCAAACGCGGAAGTTACGCTAAGATAAGTTATGGAAGCAGGCATATTACGTTCCGATAGTGAACACAAATCATTTTTATATATTCAGGTTTAATTCACGAAAAAATTACTATTTATTTTAACTCGTAGGGCTATAAAATATAATTATTTATTGTAACGGGGACATCCCATAGCTATTTTAATGATACTGTATTTCGTATCGCCGAGGCGAATTTTGTCGTGGAGTATATCGCCGACAAAGATAGCACCAGGACAGTAATTATCGTCGAAAAAACTTCGTACTAAAATGAAACGTTCGATAAGCAACATGAAACAACCGCATAAGTCACCTCCCGTGCTGACGTTGAACAGCATACTCACCTGCCAGAAATGAACTCGAGGGCACCGATTTAAGTCATGAAAAAGGAAAAACTCCAGAATAATTCATTTTGTAAAAAAATATCGAGTAATTATAATTTGATAAATCCTTTAAAATTTTATCACCGATAAGAAGTCGTTGGAATGAGGTCTTTTACGGTATCACAGGTTTCGTACATCAAGAGTATTGCACTCTCTTATTAACTAGTGCAGTATTAAGGCATATTCAAAGTTTTAAACATTCGAGGACCTCTTGAGTATTAATTATTCTGAAGATAACGCAATTAAGGTTTTATTGATTCTATTTATGGAATATGCTAATTAGGGGATAGTGCTAATAAATTGGCAATCGGGGCAATCGGACAATTAATGGCGGTGGTGGCCGGAAACAAAACCAGCTGGTAAATGGGTCGCGGCCGCAACTGGACTAAGCCGGGGAAAGTGCGTCTGCGTCTGCGGCTGCGGCGAGGCTGGGTCGACGAGTGGTCAGCGGCCAGCAGCCCTCTGCCATGTGCGACGTGCGACGAGTGTGAGGCTCAGGAGAACCAGGGTCAGTTTACTTATCCTATCGTAAATACATTGCAAAGGGATTAAGAAAGTTTGCAACATTCAAGAGGTGATGCATTGGAATATCTTTGTGCATTAATTTAACAAAAATAAATCCTGGATTGCGCGATCTGTCAGCAGATATTTACAGTTTATGTATGATTATACCGAACGTCATGTGATAGAACCTTCTTTTCTAAAAATAAATATCATGATTAAATATCAAGCAAGCGCGTTCTTAAACATTGCCGTTTAGAATGAGTAAAATTTTGTTCAATTTGAGGTCCACCTCAAATCCTATTCAAAATATATTTGTTCCATAAAATAAATATTTATGAAAAACCTCTATTCACATATTGTTTCATTGCCGTCTTCAATCAAGAACTGTCAAACGTTTATAAACAGCTGTTTTGGTTTGCATTGTTTACATTTGATTCTCCATAAGCGTAATGTTAAATTTTTAGATTTTAAACTTAATATTACAAGAAAACACGAATTTTCCTGGACATTAGATTAGCAAACTCCTTTATTTATGGACAGATGTTGATGAAGTTGGTATAAATGTTAAAAATAAAATTTTTGATGGTATAAATGGCTACTTTCAGTGTTCCTCACAGCAGCAAACCTACTCACTCTTTCCCATTTTAATCATATGGAGAATAGGCAAAAAATTCTCATTCTTTATCAACAGATTTTGACCAAACTGTCATATATTATTATTATTATATTATTGATTTGGAAATTCGCTGAGTACGCAGGTCTGCTGCGACGGGGTATTTTTAAATATTAGCATGCATTTTCGGTAGGACTCAAGAGACTTTCAAACTATCTATCAAGCCAATTACCGTAGCAGTTCATAACTTAACCTGAAATTAAGAACAACAACCGACGAACGAACTCTCAATTACAATGTATGTCACGCAAACGCGGAAGTTACGCTAAGATAAGTTATGGAAGCAGGCATATTACGTTCCGATAGTGAACACTAATCATTTTATATATTCAGGTTTAATTCACGAATTTAAAAAATTTAAAAAAATTTTAAAAAAATAAAAAAAATTTAAATTTATTTTAACTCGTAGGGCTATAAAATATAATTATTTATTGTAACGGGACATCCCGTAGCTATTTTAATGATACCGTATTTCGTATCGCCGAGGCGAATTTTGTCGTGGAGTATATCGCCGACAAAGATAGCACCAGGACAGTAATTATCGTCGAAAAAACTTCGTACTAAAATGAAACGTTCGATAAGCAACATGAAACAACCGCATAAGTCACCTCCCGTGCTGACGTTGAACAGCATACTCACCTGCCTACAGAAATGAACTCGAGGGCACCGATATAAGTCATGAAAAAGGAAAAACTCCAGAATAATTCATTTTGTAAAAAAATATCGAGTAATTATAATTTGATAAATCCTTTAAAATTTTATCACCGATAAGAAGTCGTTGGAATGAGGTCTTTTACGGTATCACAGGTTTCGTACATCAAGAGTATTGCACTCTCTTATTAACTAGTGCAGTATTAAGGCATATTCAAAGTTTTAAACATTCGAGGACCTCTTGAGTATTAATTATTCTGAAGATAACGTAATTAAGGTTTTATTGATTCTATTTATGGAATATGCTAATTAGGGGATAGTGCTAATAAATTGGCAATCGGGGCAATCGGACAATTAATGGCGGTGGTGGCCGGAAACAAAACCAGCTGGTAAATGGGTCGCGGCCGCAACTGGACTAAGCCGGGGAAAGTGCGTCTGCGTCTGCGGCTGCGGCGAGGCTGGGTCGACGAGTGGTCAGCGGCCAGCAGCCCTCTGCCATGTGCGACGTGCGACGAGCGTGAGGCTCAGGAGAACCAGGGTCAGTTTACTTATCCTATCGTAAATATATTGCAAAGGGATTAAGAAAGTTTGCAACATTCAAGAGGTGATGCATTGGAATATCTTTGTGCATTAATTTAACAAAAATAAATCCTGGATTGAGCGATCTGTCAGCAGATATTTACAGTTTATGTATGTTTATACCGAACATCATATGATAGAACCTTCTTTTCTAAAAATAAATATCATGCTTAAACATCAAGCGAGCGCGTTCTTAAACATTGCCGTTTAGAATGAGTAAAATTTTGTTCAATTTGAGGTCCACCTCAAATCCTATTCAAAATATATCTGTTCCAACGATCGATACGAAAATGATAACGATATTCTATATACGTATAATTTTTGTTTTTATGTTGTTCAATATCTTCACATCCGGGTTCTTTGAGGTCACATACAAACGGAAAATAACTCAGAGTCATTTTAAGACTGTTAAGGTTGTATTTTAATTTTCCTGTATGAAGATCGCAAAAATCGTTAAACAATTAGACTTGTTCTATAAAAGGTATTTTGATCATAATTTTATTTCTTGCTATAATATATCCGGACTGTTAGCCGAATGTCAAACTGGCACTTTAAATCTTGACTCTGGAAACTTCACTCGACACAAATTTGTCAACTGGATACTCGGGATTGCGTTCACGATGATGACGATTCGGTTACACCACATCTTATGGTAACCGCCACACTTCTAATCCTTAAACAAAGGTTCCCATAATTATCACAGGCGGGCAGACATAGGAACTGATCGTCACGGAAGAGCGCGCGTAACCTCGGAGCCGCAGCCTTCCCTTATCAACAATGAGCCAACAATCAGCCACACGCTGCCACACTGCACTTCCGCCCCACGGGAGCCGCGCTAATTGTGCACCATCGTCCGAGTCACCCAGTCGCGCCGACTATTGAGCAATCACTAAACTTGATTGGGGGTTGATTGATAATTCTTTCGCCATTGTCTTTTAATGAACTGCCTGGGTATTTATTTAGTCGTGGAAACAGCTGCTTACCGAAACTGTCCGGGAATAGCTTTCCCGGACTGCAAACTGTCCGGAAAAAAACGTGATTGAATTAAAAATAAAAGACCTTGACACTATATTTACTGTTTTAATATATTATGTTTGTAATATTTGATAAATCTATTCACATTATTACCCTAAGTGTCGAAAATAGGAAATGTCCTATAGTTGTAATAACACTACTGTTAATAGAGAGCGAGTACTACCTTAAAAGTTAGCGTATCACCGGTATGATAAAATTTACTACAGTTTAATCAATACATCGAAGAAATACGAGTATGTTGAAATAATTCTTTCATTTCAAGATATGAATACAAAAATGTAGTGCGCATTTGGTTTTAATGTTGACCTTGTTTAATCTCCCAAGTCAGTAGACAAGATATTGTTGATCGATGCAACCAGTATCATATTTGGTCGTATTTACTATGTTGTTGGACTAGTGTTAAACACTTTTTTTGACATGGATATGCCTTAGCTCTGGGGGTGTTGGTGATTTTTAAGATGGAAAATATGTAACAGGTTTCCATAGAAACTACCAGAGCTATTGTATTGAATTTTTAATATAATGAATAAGAACAGCTGTTTAGATGAACTGAAACCTATTAGACTTATCCAAAATCTAACCTATTTCCCACAGGGAAGTAAATACAAACATTTTCTTAATTTTACAGGTATTAAATAAAATTCCATAATACGAGTGTTATTTATTATGCTCCATTGAGTACTCTTGGCTCGAACTAATGTAATCTAGTATGGTCGGAAGTATCTGCCTTATGGTAGTAAAAATTATTTGATTCTTCTCACACTCCCAAACCAATTTTACGATTTGTGATCAAATATCATCTTTACGGCGGAGGTCCGCAACGGCGCAACGATGTAGCACTGCTAGGAAATTGAAAAAGATAAGACTACAGTATAACCTATACCACTAAAATTCAAAAAGTACAAGTTTATACTGTAGCTTGATATATGTGTATAGCCTATATAAATGTGTCACATATAACAGCGTGTGTGACATTCTTACCACGACAACATTCGCATCACCGATATGAAATAACAAGGTATGGGGAAAACGACAGTATCAATTATGTCAGCAATGCGTAGTGAACGGGATTGGTAGAGAACCGAAAATTGAATCAGAACCACAAAGTTTAGTCTGTAATCAGAACGTAACACATCGCCATGGATATAATTTTCCAACCATCTATCAGAAAATGTTTATTGCGCAACCTAGTACAAGATTCTTCGAACCCTAGCTATTGCGGCTAGTTCAGACCGGGACATAACTTTAAATATTCCATCATTTTTATTTGGATGACCTTTTATATTGCCGAAACGCGTCACTCAGTATGCTCCTCACCACCGTAGCCTAATCGTTTTACCCGGTGTAATGATGAGCTTATATAATAGGAGACGTAACGTACCCCCCCTGCATAAACAACTGAAGACGTCTGTTTCATAAAAACTAAACTATTTATTTATATTGAGAAATCTTCGAGATCCGGAATCGGCAAGACGTCTAAACCTATAACCTAACGATTAGCAAAGGCAGGTAAGTTTGTAATACAGTATAAGTACTGCAAACAGAATAGAGTGACGATTACATATACAAGGTGCCTCAAAAGACCACTTGTTGATAGACGCTACTACAGTAGCTCGAAAATAAGAAATCAGCATTTTTACACAATGATGCGACTTCGATTAGGAACCAAAAAAGCAGAGCCCGTAAATTGTGAAGATGAGGTAAGAGGAGCATCGCCCTTCGAGGAAAGGAATAACGTTTTTGGAAACCACTACGGAAGTTGTCTAAACTATATAACAAATTCTGATAGACCGGAATGGTATTTCATAAACGATGAAGATGTACATTTCTAATAAATTCGAGAGATGGAGAAAGTATTGTTTTCATCTATGTTTCAGAGTTGAGCTGAGAGTGGGAATATCTTTGAGGCTCTTTGAATCCAAAAAAGTGGTTTTCAGTCTGTCCGAGTCGTCTAAAACAAGTGTATATGGTCACTAACCAGGTATATGGTCAGATACCAGCCGTATCTGTAAACGTTATGGTTCAAATTGTATGGACATTTGATGTCCAAATGATTATCTTCCTTGTTTCTCAACAGTTTTCATCACCCAAATTAAACATACTCAAAAAAGTTCAAAGCCAGTTGGAGGATCCCTCCAAATCCCTCCAAGATTTTTCAACTTGTACCAAGTAAGAGGGTGTGTGAGAAATTTGATGACTATTTTTGTAACGTTAATTTGTTAAATGTTGTTTTAATAAGCAAAAAATAATGCTCAATTAAATCATAGGTATATAAATAAAGGTTTTTTATCATAGTTTAATAAAACTAAGCTAATAAATACAAGCTATACAGTATTAAATAGATGTATTATTTAGTTTCTTTTAAAGGAAGGAAGTATGTGTCTGTTCATATAGTTTATTTTTAAAACTCAGTGGGGAAGGTATAAATTGTGTGTTCAGTCGTTATCCCACAGAGCATTTTTAATGATTTTCAAAAGACTTATGAATAAATGGGACTACCGATAGCTCTTTTTTGGGCACATTTATAGGAAGTAACTTCTCTTGTGTAACCCTAAAAATAACAAAATTGTCACCAGCAGACTGATTACATTTAGGAAATTCAATAATAAATCTTGGGGGAGCGTGTATGTTTCTGGTTAAAAATAACTTGATTCAAGATTTATACGTAAAATTAAGAGAAGTACCCACCTTATCTGAATGCATTCCTTTGTTAACATGATAATATCACAAAATCATTGCTACGTGAGAAAAAACACAAAACAACGACAACATTGACACTGACTACCGGACCGCCACCTGGCAATCTGACGGCCGAACTACGACTGGCTGCCTGCAGTTGCCGCGCGGCGCGGCGCAATCAGCTGATCATGACGTCATGATTGCTGGTGGTGTTGGTAGGGGAACTCATCAACAGCTGCTATAAATAGACCATTCACATCTGCTGTGTATGACGCCGACCCATGACAGTGCGCAGGATAGAAAAATACGGAATAGTTTAATTTATTTCATTAATTTACTGTAAATTAATTGGTATAATGAAAATCATACAACTATCAATAAAAATTATGTAAACTGGTTACGAATATGCTTAGGAGTACTTGATGGTGGAAATGTTATTCATATTAGACTGTACCATTAAGCGTTGTAAATATTTGGTATATATAACTCTCTGGAGTTTAAATATAAATATTGTTTCTTCAATACAATGCCAATCCAAAAATTGTTAATTCATGTTTGCAGCGCAATTGAAAATTCATTATGCTTCTAAACTCTTCTCTTTCTGCCTTATTATTTTTTTTTATTACATCTACTCCAATAAGTTAATCGACTCTACACCGTTCCGCAAATAATCTACTGCAACTAAAGAAAGGGTCGCAAATATATAAAATTATGGATATCGCTGTTTTTCATGTACAAGCATGTTTAAAGCTTTATTTAGTAATTTCTTGATAAGAGGTAATTTATGATATGCGGGAGGGCCCTTGTAGCAGGACTCGACCCGACACGTGTTCTTGAAGGGCCCGGACCTCGATAAAATTAAAACCCCCGGCCAAGTCCCGCGGGTCCCCTTAGCCTTAGGTCCCCGCACCTCAGGCCCGTTACTGCCGCCACCGACAACGAGGGCACAGTAGAACAAGCGAGCGCGACCGGCCGACCCGGATGTTGAACCAGTAAAGTTAAAGATTGCTCCGCGAAACATTCCCTTGGCTCCTTGGCTATCTACAGTAACACCAGTTGTTGACAAGCGACGGCGACGACGGCGACGGACGCGCGACACGTGTAGGCAGCTGTGCATTATGTGTTAATCCAACGTCAACACTTCCGTCAACCCACTAGTCCCACGCCGACCTCCCGCTCGCAACCCACTCAAACCATCGAACATCTACCCGGGGGCTCTGACATCTTCGCAAAATACAGACAGCTGCCTAAATTGTAATCAACAGTGAAATACATCCAACGGAACCAAGCAGCTTGATATGCGTTCGCAGCACTCACAGTTTCAGATGGTGACTGAAACTATCTAAATCTGTAGAACTATTATTGGTTATTGATAGGCCTATAATTCAAACAAATCTTGAAAGTCGTGTGGTTTTGATAAATAATTGTTTTTGTTTTTAATGACACTTAATAATTATGAATGTATTTAATATAGTATAATTACGTTACTAGACCAGGAAATGTGTTGTGCCGGACGAGTGTGGTTGTTCGTGCGAAGTCGGGTGCTGGATTGCCATGCGAGTCCGGTATTAAAATTTCGGACGAGTGACGTGCTTAGTTTTACGCCATATTACCAAACAAAAAACATACCAAATGTTACCAACGTAACAAACACTGTCGAAATACGTTATACGTTCTAATGAGAAGATATACATTGCTTATATGTTTCCAGAAGAAAAGAAAGATATTTTAAAAAAGTTTAAACTCTTTTTATGTTCAAAAAAGTTTAGGTTTATATTATTATTTTTTACAATCACTGTCATTAGAGTTTTTACTTTCTCCCTCTACACATAATAGGTAATATTGAGAAATTATTGTTTTCGTTAAAATCTTCGAACAAAGGGTGCACTCTAGCAATAGCCTGGGATATTTTAATTCTTTATTTTTGAGGTTATTTCGTAACTTAAACCTTCAAAAACGTTAAAAATCCAAATTATCGAAAACGGATCTTTTTCATGGTTTCGGAAAAATTTCATGGTTTTACATTATAGTATCTACTATATCTCTAACATACAATAAGTAGCTACTTTACAGTGCATGTTTTGCAGTGGAATTTTTCTACAGTTGTACATTGCATAGGTTTTCCTTTCAGCTTAGACCATCTTCATTTTGGACTATTTAGTATATGTATCATAAAGTAAAGAACCTTTATGTTACTACTACAATTGCATGAATATGCTCATAAAAAAATACATTTCGCTTAAAGACTAGATAATTTCGCGGTTTTGAATACTAAAGGTACGAGTAGGTACTGAATGTAATTATTCAAATGTTAGTGCTAATTAATGCTGATGTGATCGGAAATGAATACGAGACAGCAAGGCGGAAACTTGGAAGCACTAATATAATTTATGAAACAATGTAACCTTTTTATAAATAATTATACCGAACTCATTTCAATCCCTGTCAAAACCTCCGAGAAGATATTTGACTCCCGGTTGTCTTGATCTCAAGTATTCATTCTACTGTGTGGTATCACATTGTACAGTGATAGAAGTGGAGCGCTGAGGGTGGGGCGCGTCCGAACCATGCACTCCTCGCTCTACGCTCTCACTCCTGCTGCCGTTTCCTCCTCCCAGCTTCCTCTTTGCGCGGCGGTAATTTGATTTAAACAACGCCCAAACACGCAATACCAGCTATACTCATCTCCTCGCAAAGTGTTTATTAATAAGTCAATGCGAAAAATAAATTGCTACGTATTTTCTTAAATGCTCTCTCAATATCACGATAAATCATAGCGAATGAATTTAGAGTTTTTTCAACCCGATATTAATATACCTTCACTATATGAAGCAGTATACGACGTTTTATCTCAATACATTAAATAATAATAAGTATTTAGTTCAATTAGCATGGAAAACACGTTTTCAATACTATCTTGAGTGGATTTGTTGGCTTCAGAGCAACAGGGTCACTGGGGCCATGGGAGGGAGGGAGGTGGGCTCCGGTCACACTGCCTCAGGCCTCAGATACAATTAGAAACATCTTGGGCGACTTAACTAGGAAAAAGACGATATGGTCTTTAATTCTCATTCCTGGCGAGTTACGGCAGCACAGTATATCCTGAACAAATAAGGGTCATCAAATAAACTTTTCCCCTAGCCTCCTAAACTCATGCTTCCAGAAGATTGTGCAATGAAAACAATCATAAATCAAAAGTTTGTAGGGGATTCCAACAAACAAGACTACTATCGTGCAAAATGGATTTAGGTGAGGAGGGAAGTGACCCCAAAATGACTAGTCTACTAAATAAACCGCATTAACGTTCAAAAACACGCTGAAGTATGTAGGACGGAAAAATGCACGCAAGCGGAAGGCGTTTAGACACAAACGAAACATCGATATTCTTGCTTTGGTCATTGATAACTCTGTATATTAACTAGTTAAATAAATAAAAAAAGTTCTATATTTTAAAATCTAAAAATGAACATGGCTTAACGTCGTGAAGTTAAGTATGTGGGTATATTGTTGGTTACAAAAGGATAACCGTATTTTCTCTTAAGATTAAAAGCCAAATCATTAACAAGAAGCTTCCTTAAAAAAATCAAGGCAGCACTATTAATGTTTTAGTACCATTCATTGTTTCTCTAAAGGTATATTGTAAAAAAGGTGATAATTAATAGCAGTTTATAACAAATAATACAGTATATATCAGCGTCAAGAGGTCGAGGACAGACAGTCTTTGCCTTTGCCAGTAGGTCTACGCGTACATAGACGGCCCATTGTCATTTTAAGAACTGAGGACGATTTCTTGTACTATACTTCCACTCGGTCGCCAAGGACGGTTCATAAAATAACGACCGTAATTTATCTCTGTTAATGTGTATCTCCAACATATAAAATAGTAATTGAGTAGCAACGACACAACATTAGACAGTTCGAGGTACGTATTACGCCCACAACCGCCAAGTAGAGGTATAAAACAAAGCCTTCGTTATCGTTCCTTCCATAGATATGGATTGGGAATGCCACTTTTACTATTGTTTGTTAGTCTATGCTTCAATCCTCACAGCAGGTTGACGCGGTGTGCTGTTGCCATCTGCCGATGCAACGCACACAGGCGCATGTCGGCAGGGGGCTACCACACACGAGCCTATTTATAACACAATATTGCCTATTTCCGGTCAATGGAGTTAACAGCTTCCGGACAACTGCACAATGCACGTTCAAAGCACGTCTGAGGGAAGAGAAAACGTTAACATTCAGAAAAACCCCTAGTCAAACCAAACCTGCATAACTGGTACAGTACATTGAACTTACTTTACTTCAATCGATTTCTGATTTTACAGAACAAGCTTATGAGTTCATTTAAAAAAAACATTAAGGAATTTACTCAGGATATTGTTCATCAATGTTCTTCACAGCAGCAAACCTGCATACTCTTTCCTATGATAATCTTATGGAGGGAGAATAGGCAAATAATTCGCATGTTTATCGAAAGATATTGATAAAACTTGTAATACGATTTGTAACTCGTATATCTTTATTATTATTATATTATTGATTGGGAAATTCGCTGAGTAGGCAGGTCTGCTGCAACGGAGGTATTATATGTATGTATCCTATTCCAATTGCAAATAATTCTGGATATAACTAGTTATTGTTTAATTATGAATTTTAAAAGCCAAGATATCTAATACAATAATATTTTTTTAATCAATAGTAAACCCAAGGTAAATTAGACATTTAGTTATTGCAGTAATTCAAAATACACTAGAGTCCTGATAATCCGAACGTATTGTGACTGAACTCGGTTCTGGTTTGAAATTTTAGGCAAAGGTAGATCTTAAACTCATGCAACACATAGGCATACTCATTTCCTTAAAATCCTCTCGGGCTACGCCCTGTGAACGTCCTAAGTTTCAATGTTTACATTTTTAGAGAATGAAAACATAAAATTACTTGAATGTCAACAGCTGTGAATACTAAAATTTGACAGTTCGAGAAGGAGAAGAAGAAGAAAGAGCTGCCGTGACCGTCCTAGGTTTCAATGTTTACATTTTCTAATGACAACATCCGTTTGCACTATATTTTGACAGTTCGGGAAGAAGAAGAAATAAAGTTGATTTTTCAGATAAACTGCTGGATCGAAATTAGTGAATTATTTGAAATAGCGGAATGGTAGATTTTAAGTTTTTTTCCGACGACTGTCTCTATTACATTAATCCTTATCCTCTCCCAATATTTGACATATGTTACTTTGAAATGTTGTAGACACTCCTGTTTTGTCATTTTGTAAACAATGAAGAATTAATTAACAATACCTTAAATGTATCAGTAGAGCCTACACCTTTTAGCCTTTTTAACCCGTGTGAAGAACGGGTACTTTGGCTAGTTATCTATAAATTCAGTGTAAAGTTACATTAAAAGTACTAATAAAATCATTTTTAAATCAAGTACTAATAAAAGTTATTTTAGATTCAAACTGTCAATTTAGCCCAATTAACCTTTGTCTTATCTCAGTTCACACATAGGCTCACTCAGACTACATGTTTTGCCTGAACGGTATCAAGTGTTCCTGCAGGGACTTTCTATGCGTTATGGACTCGTCATTAGAAATATAAAACATGACACACACATTGACTCATAAAAACAAACAATGTTAAAACAGTGCTATCTGTAGGCCTACTTTTTAATAATCACGGTCACTGCTGGAGATGAACTCAATGTTCGAAAAGTCGTTCGCCGAAAAGCGATGATGCAGTACATTATAAGTCAGATCGTGGCTAGACATCATCGCCCAATGTTATCTCAAGCATCAGTGTACTGCTAAATCTTCATACTTGATGTTTATGAGACAATGGGACAACTTTGTATTGGCTAGCAGGATTACCTTAAAAAAAGCGTCTTGTCAAAAGCCAATAACTGAATTCTTGTGTTCAAAAAAGTAAGTTGTTTTATTAAATTAACATTGTGTGTAATTAACATACAGTACTATATAATAAGTGATGTGGTTGTATTATTAATTTACTGTGCTGTAAATTGAAGTGTTATATTCAGATTACATTGCCTCGTTTTTAAACTCAATAACTTTTTTCCCAATCAGATAGTACGGATTAGCCAGAAGTTCAAAATACCGGAGTTCGGATAGTTGGGAAACTGGTTTATATTGAATCTTAAAATTAATTACATTAATAGCATTTAAAAGGTGGGTTTCCCCATTGTTTTTTGCAGTTTGTCCTACCTTGACCTACCTTGTTAATATTGAGTCTTAAAATCAATTACATTGATAGCATTTAAAAGGTGGGTTTCCCCATTGTCCTTTGCAGTTTGCCCTACCTTGTTTATATTGAATCTTAAAATCAATTACATTGACAGCATTTACAAGGTGGGTTCCCCCATTGTCCTTTGCAGTTTGTCCTACCTTGACCCTTGACCACCTCATATGGGTCCTTCCCCCAATAACCCTCATCAATGGAATGGTTATTCATTCTGTTATATTAAGCGACATATTTCCCTAACACAAACTATTGTAAAAGTTGTCACCTGAAAAGTCAGGGGTACATAGCTTAATATGTACCAAGAGGTTAACAGAAGAAACCCCAAAAAACAACAGGATGTGACGAACTACAAACTTCAGAGGGAAAAAGACGTTTTTAAACACAATCAATGTAATTAATTTAAGTATAGGAAAAGTAAAAGACTACAAGAACTAAATAATCTACCTTAGTTTTATTTTTTGACAAAAGAGATAATTAGATATAAGAGCTAATAAAAATCAGAACCAACAATCCGTTAATTTACTCAGATTGTCATTTGCCGTTATAATAGCATTAAGATCATTAATTTTAAGATCAATTAAATTAACATTGTTAGCATTAATTTTAAGATCAAAAACATTATAAGAGACAGCTATTTAAAAATGAATGGTTATTTTTCAGTCAGGATTGTGACTATGTGTTCCTCGAAAAAAGTCATTTTATAAAGCATACCCTGTGGTTACATTTCAGATTTTCAAGACTTCCTCATTGGGAAATTCCCTAACAGATAAATTCTAAAGGTTGCAGTGACCAAGAGTAGTCGAGAGTTTCTATTCTTTAAGTTTGTAATCCTAGAGTATCATAATTCTTTGTTTATTCATAAGCATAATATTGGCTTTTCTAGACTTTTTCAACACCTGGTATGCAATAATTCTAACAAATTCTATTACTGCCAAAATATCTTACTAAAATTCATTTATTTAAATATTCGCCAAATGGCTACAGTTCGTATCATGACAGAGTAGGTGAGAGGAGAGGAGGACACCGGAAGGGTGTCTTAACACAACGGTAATTGGCAGCAGTGGGCAGGTCCAAGGACACTCCTACATGCTGTGTCGAGTGTGGAACAGGATACTTGTTTGGACTCAATGGTTTATTGTGCAATTTAAGTTGCAATACCGATATTGTTGTCTGTACCTTTTACAGTGACTGTGCAGAGGACTTGTGCTACAGATTTATAAATCAATAATTACTGTGTTTTGTGTTTGGGCATAAGTAAAATTTGGTAAAAAAAGAATTCACAATATGTAACTTGAGATTAACCATATATCACCTGTGAGTTTAAACCTATGGAGTTTTTGAAAAAAAAATTTCACCAAATCCTTCCCCGACACATAAGGAGCAACTTCCTAAAATTTCATGGCGAATGAATGAGAAGTTTGGCAACGCTTAAGGGACATACATACATACATTCATTTATATATATATACTAGCTGACCCGGCGAACTTCGTAACGGCTGACAGTAAATACATGTTAACTCTAAGTTTGGCCATTTTCTGAAGTCGAATAGCAATACGGCTTCATTGTGAAAGGTTATATAGCCTGGGTCGATATAGAGAATAACAATACTGAAACGATAAGACATACTAATAACATTCCTATAAAACAAATACATCTGAGTGGATTAATTCACAATTTTCAAATCAAACCAAAATCCAAACCAAACCTAACTATAATACGGCTTTTATAGGAAAGATATACAACAGCTGATTATTATAATAAACGTAATATTATAAACATTTTAATTATCATATAAACACGTGATTTTAATCAGACAGAAAATGAAAATATAAATACACAATCCCCCAAAACCATAAACTATTAACGTGGTGAATAAAGCTGTTTATTTTTTACAGTACATTTACTTCATAGTTTAACATTAATGAATGATTCAGATGGCATTGGATAGTAAAGCACATTGCTAATGGAAAGTAAATCAATCAGCTGTAGCTAAGAAATCAAATGTTTTCATTGTAGACATTTTGTAAACAAACTTACTCTCCATAAGGTTAACATTAGAAATTTAAAACGCCATAAAATGGAAACTTATGGGGTTTTCAAAAATATTTTTTCACTAAAACCTTCCCGGACACATGTAGAGCAACCTCCTAAAATTTCATGGCGATCGGATGAGTAGTTTGGCAACGCATAAAGGACATACATACAGACAGACATACATTCAATTTTATATATAGAGATATAACCATGATAACAGCTGTAATATTTTTAAAATAATAATTACAGACTTACTCCTTATTTCTTAGATTTCTTTATCCTCGAAAATCGCCTTAATTGATAAGCTGTGGCTCTTCAATATTTTCATGATTGTATGCTGCTAATGGCCCTTCAATGTTTTGTGGGTTAGCACTTACAGGTGTCTCTGACATTGTGTAATCCCTATTTGATCTAGATGTGGTTATCTCCTCATCTAGGCTTATGGGTAGGCTTGGTGATACTTTTACTTCTAGGTATCTCTGGAAATATCTTAGTATTTTTGATAACTTACTAACTTCAACCTGTGTTTTTATGAGCTGGTTAATATGTTTCTCATATTCAATATTTTCATGATTATATGCTGCTGATGGCACTTCAATGTTTTGTGGGTTAGCACTTAAAGGTGTCTCTGACATTGTGTAATCCATATTTGATCTAGATATGGTTATCTCCTCTGGCGAATCCAATGGAGGCTACAGTAAGATTTGAGGAGAAGAGGGACTTGATAGTGCAGCACCTCCTGAAGAAGTGTTCAATGACAAAACATCTGGAGATCTAGGAATACTTATTAGACTTGGTAGGCTTGGTGTTACTTTTACTTTTTGGTATCTCTGTAAGTATCTTGGTATTTTTGATAACTTACTACCTTCAACCTGTGTTTTTCTGAGATGGTAAATATGTATCTTTATCTTGTTTTGATTGTCTAATAAGATGATGTAATGAAGTTTTCCCAATTGTTGTAAAAGCTGTACCAAATTTCTATTGTGTAGATCCTACATAGTTTCTAGTTTGAACTCTACTCCTGGTTTTAGTGATCTTATTTTGTCTGAGAAATCATCAGATGTTTCTTTTGTTATATTTCCTATAGGGCGTATGAGATGTAATCTAGTACGAATAGTCCCATTCATAAACAGTTCTGCAGGTGTTTTACCATTGTTAAGAGGGCTGGAGCGATACTTAAATAAGAAAAGATTCAGCTTTTACTTTACTTTTAACTGAACTACCTACCCAGGTAGGTATTTTAAGCCAAGTATGAATGAGGAATGAATGTAGGATGATTGTGGCGCGATCTTGTAGTCTTGTTACTGACTAAGGCTGACATGTTCCTTAGACAGGACTGTTAATTAATAGCCCAACAGCCGTTGGCAACTAATGGACCTACAGTTTAACGTGGAATCCAAACCACAACCTCTGAATTACGAATTGGTCTAATTATGAGGATGGTCTTTGTGGATTAAAACGTAATAATGCGTAATAATTCAATAGTGCGGACGTTAATCCACACAAGAGAACACTACATCCACCAACCATCTCTCACAACTATCCACAATTCTAACCTTCAAGTAGCTGGATTACAGTACGTTGCCACCATCCCAGTCAAAGACTTTTCCTTAAGACTTCCTGTATCTTCAGTCATTGCTTTGAGCTTCTGTTTTAAGTTTTGTACTGATCGCTCAGCCAGACCGTTTGTTGCAGGATGGTTTGGTGCACAGAAACGTTGTATTATCCCGTTATCCTGACAGAATGTAGTGAATCCATCAGACTTGAATATAGATTGATTTGTATACAAACAAAAACTTACATTTTATGGCTTCAACTCACAATTCAGTTTCAAACTTTGAAAGTCAGTTGATGATACTATAGTAACTTGACTGCCAGAATCAATTTCAAATTGTTTTGAACTTGAACACCAACCTTGACTGAGACTACCAAAGGACCATCTTGAGTTTCACCTAAATTGTAATAAATAGGTACAGATTTTACCTGATTGCAGTCATATTCAGAATCCACATCACTTCTTTCTGAATCTGATCCTTGTACTTGGTTTATTGGCTGCCTTAGAAGAGATGAAATGCAGACTTTGTCGATGTGGCTTGCTTATCACAAGATTTGCAATAGAAGTTCTTGGATCGACAATCTGATGCTTTGTGAACATTCTTCCCACAGCATAAACGAATATTTTCTAATACAGGATCTGTAAGTAGGTTTATTCTTTTTAAATTCCCAGACGATTCAATCAGCTTTTTTTAGCTTTATTTCTCATAGATTTGAAACTTGAAATATTTTTTGATGATCTGGATTTAGTAATTTGTTTAACATCTGTATCGGTACTGCATAACTTATTTGGTATTCAAGCAGCTTCAATTGATAGTGAATTTCAACTGATTTTTCAAAACTGATTTTTGAGTTTCCTTGCTGGAGAATCTGTTCCCGAATTTCATTGTCACTAAACCCACGGATAAATTGTGATTGTAAAATACTATTTACTGGTTTCCCACAATTCTGTTCTTGGCAATTCCATTGTGATGATACAGAGAGCTGTTCTAAAACTGCAATGTATTGAGAAATAGATAGATTAGCTCTTTGTTCCCTTGACAAAACTTTGTGTCTTTCTGTTAGAACATTTGTCTGTGGACAGAGTTGTTTCTCTAGTAAATTATCAATGATTCATAGTCTTTTGAAGATGGAAGATCAGGAACTGTTAAACTTGATAAAAGGGAACAATATTTTGCACCAAATGCATTTATTAATATTCTTGATTTTGTTTCCTTAATTTCTTTAACCTTCCAAGTGCTAACATCTCACTGTGAGGTGTCAGCGAGGTGCAATTGTATAGCGCTATCGAAGTCAAATATTACAGTCACTATGCTGCCTTCTGTGAGCTAATACATGCAACTACTCGTGTAGTTCCCTGTTCTTAAGCTTGAGTTAGTTATTTTGCCACTAGAGTATGCTTTTATAGCCAAGTAAACACTTTCTACTCCTATTCACTGGTGGCTGGACCGTTTAGAGCGCTGTGCTGACGAGTGTAACGTTCTAGCCATTCGGAAGTGCTACGGTTCGAATCCCGATTTGGCTTGCTAATGTGTGGTATAGTAGAGTGGAGGGCTCACCTTAAATAAACAATGACCGGCTTGGGTGGAAGTTAACGGCATTTGTAGGCTTGATTGGGATTGCAGTGGACACCTGTTTTGATTTTATGGTTAGTGGTTAAGGGGGAGCATGTTTTGTGTTTTTTGTGTATATTGGTATTTTAAGAAGAGTTGCATTAAAATAAAAAAATTAAATAGTCATAGCACTTGAAGGGTTAAACTCTCCATGTATTTTTTCAGTTTAAAGAAGTTTTCCAATCTCTCTTTATACGATTTGAATGTTTCCACTTATTCATCAAAAGATTCAAAGGTTATAGAAGATTTTTTTTATTCTGATTTCCAATGGCAAACTCAGCTTAAGCTATGCAGCCTCGAAGTACACTGGTTTTATGGATTTTCCCATCTAAATTTTGTCCAAGACGCTAACCGTTAGGCTAGCAGATAAGATGGGTGTTGTGTGTTCCTTGTTTTCTGGTTTGTCAATTACAAGTTGTCTTACCAATTGAGCAAGAGCAGCAGTTTGAGCTTGTAATGTTTCCAATATTGTTTTGTTTTGTTCTGCCATTTCTTGATTATTCATTTTGAATGTCCGGTTCTCTTCAAGCTTATAAGTAATAGTCTAATATTTTAATTTTCACCTCTGAGTCACCATTATTACGTAAGGTACATAGTTAATGAATTAGAACTCATTAAATTGTAGGATATTGAAATAATAAGCATTGTTTTTACTGACTCTTAATCATAGAATACAAAGATGATAACACCTGTAATATTTTTAAAATAATATACAGATTAATAGAACAAGATAAAACAGAAACATTTGCTGTTTTCACTAGAATCATTAGAACTTATCTGAGTAGATCTAATCTTTAAACTTTATACTTTTAACTATAATGGCAACCTACCCAGGTAGGTTGAATAAGAAATGAGTGTAGGATGATTGTGGCATGATCATGTAGTCATGTTACTGAACTAAGGCTGACATGTTCCTGTAATTAATGGCCCAAAAGTGAAGGGCATATCTAAGAGCACATCACAGTTTAACGTGGAGTCTGAATCACTGCCTCTGAATTACGAACTGGTCTAATTATGAGAATGGTCTTTGTGGATTAACATAGTATTAAATAGTGCAGACATTAACCCTAGAAGTGGCCAGCTTTTTACTCTTAACTGTAACATAAATATAATTACCAATATCTTATATCTCTTGAAATATCAAAATTAAAACAAAAAAAATCATAAAACATGCCCCCCCTTTATTAACACTAACCACAAAAGCAAAACAGGTGTCCACTGCAATCCCAATTAAGCCTACAAATGCCATCAACTTCCACCCAAGCCGGCCATCGTTTATTTAAGGTGGGCCCCCCTCTCCGCTATACCACACATTTGCAAGCCAAATTGGGATTGCTCATGGTCGGGATTCAAACCCTAGCACTTCCAAATGGCTAGAACGTTACGCTCGTCATTGTAGCGTGTTAGCCGATTCAGTCACTCCGTGCATAGGCGTAGAAAGAGCTTGCTTGATTATAGACATGCCCGGTGGCAGTCTAGTGCACTAAAAGAGCAGGTTCGGTTGTTTGCCCGCAGAGGGCAACACAGTCACGTAGGCGCTAGTGTCTAACAAGCTCACTAATCTGACAACAGATGCCTATACCTGCCACTTCTTTTTGAATATGTAAATGCGTCGTGAATTACGACTTTGCCAGTTCTAGGGTTAATCTACACAAAAGAACACTACATTCACTGACCATCTCTCACAACTATCCACAATTTGTGACCTCTAAATAGCTGGACTGTCATCCAGCTATTTAGAGGTCACGCCACGGTCCCAGTCTTTTTACATAAAATAATTTTACCATACTATTCTCAAATCACAATTGCTCTATGACATTGCTATGTGGGGACCCACATTGGCATGGAGTATTCATTATCTAATAAAGACTGTCAACAGAAAAAGTCCCTTATCTCAAACATTGCAATAATACTATTGCGGTTAATATTACCGAGGGGTGGGTTCCTCCCATAAAATTCTAACAATTAATTTAACTTTGTTTCTCTCGTTATTTTCAGAAATTGGATTATTTTATGAAACAGTAAATTCTCTTGTTATTTTTATAAATTGGATGATTATTTATGAAACAGTAAATTTGTAAATGATAAACTTAAAATAATATGGTTGTTTGTTTACAGATTGCTGTTTTTTTAATTTACTTAAGGGAGAAAGTGTGTGTCAGTCCACTGATACTTTTTATTTTATTAGTGACCAAAGTTATCCCATTTTGTTGAATTGACCCGTACATTTGATGGGAAACCCCTTTGCAAAGATGTATATATATATATATCAAATATGTCATGGGTTTATCTTAGGAAACCCTACTCAATAGGAGCTAAAGATTATCGGTTATTAGAAATTAGTTTAAATTATTGAAATGGCAACCTACCCAGGTAGATATTTTAAGCCAAGTATAAATGAGAAATGAGTCTAGAATGATTGTGGCCTGATCTCGTAGTCTTGTTACTGACTAAGGCTGACATGTTCCTTCAACAGAACTGTTAATTAATAGCCAAACAGCTGATGCCAACTAAGGGACCTACAGTTTAACATGGAATCGAAACCACTGCCTCTGAACTACCAATTGGTCTAATTATGAGGATGATCTTTGTCTAATAACGTAGTATTCAATAGTGCGGACGTTAATCCACACAAGAGAACACTACACCCACTGACCATCGCTTACAACTATCCACAATTCGTGACCTCAAAGTAGCTGGATTACAGAACGTCGCCACCGTCTCAGTCAAGATAAGATGTTATTGCACAATCTGACAAAAGGTGCAACATGCCAAGTTGACAAAACCTCACATGTTTGTTGTCACTAAATATGTAACAACACAAATTTTCCCGCCAGCCTTTATTTTGTGGATACTACTTTAGTCAGAAAAATTTGTATGTTCCAAGAGAGTACATACCAGATATTTGAATGAAGCCTGACTCTCAGTGAAGTTGTAACTCATGTCTGCTGATGTTGTTCAATATTTAGAGTTTCCTGAAAAACTCCTCTTCCTCAATTGTCCCTCCACAAGCTCCATCAAGACAAATTAATCTTCATAAACTGTAAAGACACAACACCTCATGTAAAACTATAGGTGGTAAAATGCCCTATAAGATTAGTTATATTTATTATTAAATGTTGTAAAATTATGGTTTATAATTTGCTTATAAAACAAAGTTACAGCAGCTCAAGAATAGGCCTACATCAAGTTTGGGAACCTCCCAATGTGACCTCATCAAAAAATCACACATTAAAAAACACAAAAAACACACACATTAAAAAACAAAAACATTAAAAAAGAAAAGAAAGATCACATTAAAAAAGAATAACGCCCTGATCATTATAGATATGCTTTCAATATCACAAATATAGTCGCACACAGTCTAAGAGACCAGGTTTGGTAATTATGAAATGAAACACAAATTAGTGGTATTATATTTTATTTTACAACTTTATTTACATACATAAGTAATTATAAAAATATATAGAGAATCATTTTTTTTATAAAACGTACTACGGAATATTCTTCATAGGTTTAAAGTAAAAAAGTATAAATTGTGAGATTAGATTAAATTATTGAAATGGTAACCGTACCAAGGTAGGTATTTTAAGCCAAGTATGAATGAGAAAGTGTAGGATGATTGTGGCCTGATCAAGTAGTCTTGTTGCTGACTAAGGCTGACATGTTTCTTAGACAGAACTGTTAATTAATAGCCCAATAGTCAATGGGATATCTAAGGGACCTACAATTTAACGTGGAATCCAAACCACTGCTTCTGAATTACGAACTGGTCTGATTATGATGATGGTCTTTGCAGATTAACGTAAAATTCAATAGTGTGGAAATTAATATACAAAAAAGAACACTACACCCACTGACCATCACTCACAACTACCCACAATTCGTGACCTCCAAGCAGCTGGATTACAGGACGATGCCACCGTCCCAGTCATATAAATTGTATATAAGTATACATTTTTGACTTGTTAGAAAAAATGTTGAAGTTGTTTGAATTAAAATATCTGCTCTTATTTACAATTTGAAAAAATGTATAGCCTATTGTTTTATCAAACTAAAATACAAAAAAATTGTTATAGCTCAAAATAATTTACTATTTAGTGAATATGTTTTAGAATTAAATTTAGTTATCATTTGCATACTGTTTTTAAATGACAAATTTCAAAGATGTAAGTAAAGTAGAGCGTTGAAAATCGGAACCAAGGCCTACAGTAGCCTATTAATATTGAAGTTCTAGAAAACAGTTAAATGATACAAAATAATGTTTTTTTGTACCTACGTATGTTAAAAGTGCATTAGGTACTTAAGTTTGTTTCTTCGAAAAAAAGGTATCGAAACGAAAATGAAACGAACAAATTCACAATACCAAATCATAATGTGTACAAAATGATAATATAAAATACATATAATGGTTCTATTGTACATCATACAAGTTGTGCTAATCTTCTGTTGTGTTAGCCTTGATATAAGTTTCCTGGCAGCCAAGCCCTTCATTTGCTTAAGAAGCAACAACTAACCTTGACTGCATTCAGGCTGCGTTTCGTACCATAACATATGTAAGGGTAAGGGGTAAGGCTAGGTCACCACAATAAAAATAGACACGCTAAAGGTCATTCACCTGTGTCACTCATCCCCTGTCCCGCGCTGGCAGTTTCTCTTGCAAAATTTTAAATTATGGTGCTGCAAAAACCTGTGGAGTGAATCAGATTTTCAACATTCTGAATTTTTCATCTCCAGATTTTCGATGCAGTACTTACTGTACCAATAAGTTATTAAATTTACAAACACTTTATAAATATTGTCCAGGTTCCAAATTGTAATCTCAAATGTATTTTCATCCTCATCACCCTCTTGGTCACAGTTTTCAAAACAGCTGTTAAGTTCAAGGATTGCTCGATATCAGAGATCTCCAGATTCAAGATCTATGCCATCAGAGCTGTGCTACCAATAGAATAGTGCTCTTTGCAGAAATTGTTAAATTTCTGGAATAAATTTCTAATTGGTGCAATCTTTTCTACAAGTCTTCTTTTAGCCTATATCTGGTGTTATTGTCATGAAATCTTATGAACCTCAATTTGAATCTCAGCCTAAGATTACTAATGGTAGTTCTAAAAATTCAATCCCAGTAAGATCTTTTTGTACAAATCTTCAATATTTACATATGAATGGTACTCCTGTCAGATATAAAAACCCAAAAATGCCTTGTTTTTCTGGCAATTTCGTGTCTTAAGCATCTCTCCCACATTCAAATTTGGGTCTATATAGCTCAATTTGAGAATTAGTTTATTTTAAAATATCATTTCACATATGGTTTGTAAAAAACAATGCTATCATTTCTATATGGTTAAAAATTCCTGATAAGGCCTCGAACACCTGGCAAATGCATCCTCAGTATGTTGTGAGGTGGCCAGCCTCACTGTCTGACGTGGATTACACAGGTATAATTTTGTTAAATTATCTTTTCTTAACCCTAGAAGTGGTAAGCTTTTTACTTTTAACTGTAACATAAAAATAATTACTAATATTTTCTTGAGATGTTAGGGAAAACAAAAAAAATACATAAAACATACCCCCCCTTATAACCCCTAACCACAAAAGCAAAACAGGTGCACTGCGATCCCAATTAAGCCTACAAATGCCGTCAACTTCCACCCAAGCCGGCCACCGTTTATTTAAGGTGGGCCCCCCTCTCCGCTATACCACACATTTGCAAGCCAAATTGGGATTGCTCATGGTCGGGATTCAAACCCTAGCACTTCCAAATGGCTAGAACGTTACGCTCATCAGCGCAGCGCTCTAGCCGGTTCAGCCACAGGAGTAGAAAGCGCTTACTTGGTTATAAGACCCGATGGCAGTCTAGTGCACTTCGTGAGCAGGTTCGATTGCTTGCCTCCAGAAGGCAACACGGTCACAAAGTTGATAAGTTCACTAGAAGTGACGACAGATGCCACCATCTGCCACTTCTTATTGAATTTATAAATGCGTCATGAATTACGACTTTTACCACTTCTAGGGTTAACCCTCCAGCGGTTCACCCCTGAGGGTTCGCCGTTTCTTACTATGTTGCACAGTTTCCGAAAAAAAATTCATGAAAAATAAAATTACCATGGCAATGGTAGCTTATTACATTTACATATCATTTTACTTCTAATTAAATTTTCCATGCTTACATTATAATTAGTTTCCACTAACTTTCGTATTTTACTGTTGTATCCCTCTTGTAAGCACAAAAAAAGTATAATACTGTACAAATTTTTGAAGTTTGCTCTCTCACGAATTAACCCTTAAATTGCTACACTGAAAATCACAGTCCCTGTTCAATTAGTGTAAAAGAAAAATAAAATATTATCACCCAATGTCCTTTTGGATTTAGGTAGCTTAAATAAAGTAGAAAGCAGTAATTTGCTAGTTTTTAATTTATTGAAGATTTTAAAACTATTTTTTTCATCTGGATGAGTCATTTCAGATAATAATGATTACTTAATAAATCCTATACATTAAAAACATTCACACAAAATACACTATTTACTGCTAAAACACAATGGAAATAAACGCACATTGACAAAAATGTCAACAAACAAGGTTAGCTAAAGTGAAAACAGCTGGCCGTAATGACTCACGTTTATAGGTGTAAGCCGCAGTACAGGAGCGAATGAGAACTCAGCAAAGTTGCAAAACAACTAAATTCCGTCACTAAATATTTCAACAAACCCACCATGTTGGTTTTGTGAGTGCATAGAGGCTAAAGTAGCATCACCATGCACTCTATCGGTTTTTTCGCAAACTACAGCGAAGTAAACGTGACGAAATTACTGATTTTGCCTAAAGTAAAGCCTGTCTTTTTTTAAAGGTGTTAGTCATGCTGTGTGACCCTACTGCGCTGAGTCTAAAGGCGCTAGCCGCACAGTAAGGTTTTAAGTAAATACCACTAAAATAAAAAATTGAAAATAGCCATTTTGTTCTAAATTTAATAAGGAAAAGAATATATGCTATGTTATGTACTTAAGGAAAATAAAAATATTATCAGATTATTAACGATGTCATCAATAACTTAAACACAGCAACTCAATAGCAGAAAGCTGAGGCAAATTTCGTCGATCGTTGTCAACTGGAGAATAGAGTAAACGTTTGCAGGCGGGCATTAGCATAAAGCGTGAAGCTTGCTGATTACATCGATACTACATACAAAAAAATTTGTATAATATTAAGGTCCCATAGAGCGCATTAAAAAAGGCTTGCTAATTGTCACAAATGGGACAGGTTAATAGCCTGTGTAATTTGAATCTGAACCTGCTGCACCGGTTAGTGCAACAATAAGGAATAATTAATTAATTAATATTTCATGACTATCTAAATTAGTCCCACACAGAAACAGGCAAACGGACACCATTACTTAATCACAAAGGGACTAGAGACCAGATTTCAAACAATATCAAAATCTTAACTGCTTGCTATGTAAAGCAACACTGTAAGAGGGTTGTAGCATTGTAGGGCAGTGAAAGTATGACAGCTACTAAGGGGGGGATTAGGCACATAGACAAGTATAGTTAGTTACACACAAAAGAAAATACCCCCGTTGCAGCAGACCTGCGTACTCAGCGAATTTCCAAATCAATAATATAATAATAATATATATATATATGACAAGTTTTATCAATTTCTGTTGATAAATATGAGAGTTATTTGCCTATTCTCCATAAGATTAGCATGGGAAAGAGTATGCAGGTTTGCTGCTGTGAGGAATATTAAAAATAGGCATTTTAGCATCTCCTAAGATATTTTTACTTTGGCCATTTATATCAAGTTTCATATAAACATCTGTCCATAAATAATGGAGTTTGTCTATTCTCCATATGATTAACTGGGAAAAGAGTATGCAGGTTAGCTGCCATGATAAACACATAAACTAGGATTTTTAAGCATAAGATCTCAACCACATGAAGGTAAATACTAAGTTTAATCCAAAGATGTTGATTTATAAGTGAAATATAAATTTTTCTTTATCCTCCATAAGATTAACATTGAAGCCCCAAAATACAACATACTGTAGTGTGTTTAGATTTTTCAATATCACGGTAACTATTGGAGATAGAGAAAAACTTTAAGGAACTAAATTGTATAGTTTTTTAAGAAGATTCTAATGGTGAAAGATAAAACCTAAAACAAACAACAAAACCTCCCAAACTACCCGTTCCGATTGACCGATGTGTCTGGTTTACGAACTCTTCTGAGCAAATGTAGGAACACACGTCTCTACCCAATTTTATTTTGATAAGACTTACGGTAGCTTCTTTGTCTTTCTATGGGAAATTTGCTAAAAGACCAACTCTACAAGACTGTGACAAAACTAATCTAGGATTAAATAACTTACAAATTTGAAGTATTTTCTTGAAATTTATAATAACCTATGTCTTTAAGGTCATTAAAACCTAAAATATGGAGCCAAACTATGTGATTCTATATTAAAAAACAAACGGTCAAAGATAAAATTTAATTTATTAGCAAAAATTAAGTTTAGGTTATAGACGTGACAATGTAAAAGGTAGTTTGTATTAATAGTATTGAACTTCAGCTTTTATTAACATTTAATGAAGGGCTATGGATATTATTCAGCAATAGGCTAAAATATTAAGTTTGTGGAGTACTAATACCCTAAAAACCTAGCTATGAAAATGAAGGAAAAAGGGAATTATAATTCTGTAAATGTGAGATGTTTTCATAGTATGTAATACCTCACCTCGAATCTTCAAACTTGCCTTCTTAAGAATTCGAACAAATAGATAAATAATAACACTGTCAACGGAGCACCATTGTCTAAATATAACCGAAAAAGATCAAAATACTCAACGATAAACAAATATATCACGACACCTCGATTGACACTTTGCCACCATTAGTATAGTGATGGGACGTTGCAAGCAAGAGCATCTGCATGCAAAAAAAAGGTAATGCATGCAACAGAAGGCACTGAAAACTCAAAGAGGAGTAGAGGACAGATATAAAACAACAGCGTCGGGTTGCTGTTGGTGCTTATACCAAAGCATAATCTGTATATATAAAATTCAAAGCCCTCACTCACTCACTCATAACTAATTCTCCCACTTCCCGATTACCTAGGAGGCTGAAATTTGGTATACTGGTTCTTTAGGCCTAACATAGGAAAGTCTAATAGTTTTTGTGACGATTTTCCCATAAACCTCTACCCTATACGCCTTCAAAGTTCCCATGTTAATCTTATGGAGAAATAATTTTGTTTTGGATTCCAACGACATATGTATCTTACCTTTCAAGATATAAACAGCAGCTGTTTTTATTTGAACCAATGATCAAGCCAAAGAAGCAAGCATAAAATAGTAAGTACTCAATGGTATCTAATCTCTATATATAAAATTGAATGTATGTCTGTCTGTCTGTCTGTCCTTTATGCGTTGCCAAACTACTCATCCGATCGCCATGAAATTTTAGGAAGTTGCTCTATATGTGTCCGGGAAGGTTTTAGTGAAAAAATTTTTTCGAAAACCCCATAAGTTTCCATTTTATGGCGTTTTAAATTTCTAATGTTAACCTTATGGAGAGTAAGTTTGTTTACAAATTATCTACAATGAAAACATTTGATATCTTAGCTACAGCTGATTGGTTTACTTCCCATTAGCAATACCGTTTTAGGGGATTATGTATTTATATTTTTATTTTCTGTCTGATTAAAATCAGGTGTTTATATGATAATTAAAATGTTTATATTATTACGTTTATTATAATAATCAGCTGTTGTATATCTTTCCTATAAAAGCCGTATTACAGTTAGGTTTGGTTTGGATTTTGGTTCGATTTGAAAATTGTGAATTAATCCACTCAGATTTATTTGTTTTATAGGAATGTTATTAATTATCG
Organism: Nephotettix cincticeps; assembly: GCA_023375725.1. Lineage (NCBI taxonomy): Eukaryota > Metazoa > Arthropoda > Insecta > Hemiptera > Cicadellidae > Nephotettix > Nephotettix cincticeps. The sequence goes on from CM041791.1 coordinate 38,200,505, forward strand.
TTTCAGTGTTGTTATTCTCTATGCCGCGACCCAGGATATACAACCTTTCACAATAAAGCCGTATTGCTATTCGACTTCAGAACATGGCCAAACTTAAAGTTAACATGTATTTACTGTCAGGCGTTACGAAGTTCGCCGGGTCAGCTAGTTACTGTATAAATATAATATTTCTCAGAAGGCAGTTTTGTGACTATGTTTTATGATTTAAAATCAAATGTTTATTATTATCGGTACGAAGTTTGCCGGGTCAGCTAGTATTGAATAAAAGGATATTTGAGTATTTTAAATTAATAAAACTTATATAATATACTATATACTACAGTATACTAGTACAATATATATTAACTTTATATTCGATGTTAATTTAATAGTTTTCAACAATATTTGCTTAAACAATAATGGTGAATATAATCATTGAACAATATTTCAACAATATTTATTAAAGTACAAAAACTCGTTCTAAATTCAATCTAATAACATAAATAATCTAACTCTCAATTCATTATTTTCAACGCAGATCTTCGAATTCCACGTTTAACTGTAGGTCCCTAGGTGCCATTGGCTGTTGGATTATATTTGTTAACAGTCCTGTCCAAGGAACATGTCAGCCTAAGTCAGTAACTAGACTACAAGATCGCACCACAATCAACCTACACTAATTTTTTATTGGAAGGGGCGGATTACTCCCAAGGCACTTCAGCCGTGGCGACTTTTTGCGCACCTCTGTGTGGGTTGCGGCATTATCACATAGCAAAAAGCCATTGGTGATTGGCGGGACCTACATTCATTTCTCTTTCGTACTTGGCTTAAAATACGTACCTGGGTAGGTTGCCATTTCAATAATCTAATCTCTTAATGTTCACATTGATCTTCTGGTTCCGTAGCTATATGTCTTCTTCAACCTGGTTATCCAAAACGTTTGCATACCAAATCAGTTTATTGATACCTTATCAAAAACAGTGACCAAAATGCGCCAGCAGCAAATTGTCCATATCCTTTAGTTTGGCTGATTTTACAATGTTTCCTCGAGGTATAATTATAGATGAACGGATACTTAAGCTTACTGTTTGATAGTTTTCTATGGCGTTCCTCTCTGGTATAACTTTTGGGTGCATATAACTTATTACTTTATTGAAAAGTTTCACAGATCTTGTTTTCTTGTGTCACTCCGGGAAAACATTTCTCTTCTGACTAAATATGTAAGGATAATCCGTTCCTCTCTGGTAATATCAACCCAGATATAGACAATAAATTATAAGGAGTTATAATTAATTGATATTTTGCCTCTCTAAGATTGGCCTTCATTTTACTTTCAAATGGAATTTGTTTTTTATGAAAACTGACCACAAATTATTTAAATGTAGTGTAGTTTGCTAGCTCTGTGTGAGTGCGCGTGGTGGCAGTATCAAACCGATATATGATGCCCGACTCGATTTTCATTTACCTATCGATTAAACCCAATTTCTAACCTACCGTTCTGAACTAGTGAAAGTTTTCATATTTGAAGATGTTATTATTTTTTTGATATTGAATTGTCTTAGCTCGGAGGGGTGTTGGCATTGATTATGAATAGAAGAATAGAAGGCATTGTTTATGGCATAGATTATGAATGAATTCTTCTATCATCTATGGTGTTGGCAACTTGTGCCACCAAAATTTGAAGCAGTGACGTCATTTTTTTGTGACGTCTTAGTTTGGTTATAAGAACAGCTGTTCAGAAACCGAAAACATTCTCTTTAGATACATCCATGATCTAACCTATTTCCCACAGGGAAGTAAATACAAACATTATTTGGTTATTTTGGTTTTATCATGAGTAACCAACCATTTCATTCCATAGCATAACTGATTTCTGTTTTACATCGTGACTGTAGGTACCTTGTAATCTTACATTTCATTTCAATAATCAATCATAAATTAATCTTTATTTCATAATCTGCCTCTGTGTAATAAGTGTCAAGTGAAATTTAATTTTGTCACAAAAATGAGTACAAGTGAATTTCAAGCTATTGTCATGGCTGGTGGAAAGGGATCAAGAATGACAGAATTGACGTCTAAAAGACCTAAATGTTTGCTCCCTATTGGTAATTTACCTATGATTTGGTTTCCCCTTCGATTACTAGAAAAATCAGGTTTTCAAGGTAGGTCTTAGAAATATTGATTTAGGTATTTATTTAAGCCTCATTTCATTGCTGGATTTTTTTTAAATTATGTTTTTATATATATATGTTGAAGAGGAATAACAATATTGCCCCCCCCATCCATTCTTTGTGGTACTATGAGCGCTTATCACACTTTTTCACATTCTAAGATCTTGTTTACGTACAAATTTGGGAAATTTTCTTCCATATTGGATTCTTCCGTATTCCATATTCGGAAGTCAAGTAAGTTCTTTGGGGTTGACTGTTTTTTCACTTTTCTTGAAATAGCTTGAAGGTCATCACATACAGCTCTATTGCATCAATATATTTTGATTGATCATTGGCCAAAGCTTTTTCGAGTTTAAGGCATTGGTCTTTGGACATACTTTGTTGGTTTGTCTTCTAGGTCATCAATATGATATAGGCCTATAAATCCAAACTTAGAGTTTATTTCTTGCAGCTGATTAAATCGCTCTTTCACTGAGCTGATGGTAGTGTCCAAGATGGGGAAGTAAAAAGGAACCTTAAATCTCTGTTTTGGATCTTAAACTGGTTTGTCTCTCCTATGTTGCTGTTTGCAGTGACACAGGACAGACCAAACTGAGTAATACATGGTTTGTCTGCAAAGTATCGCTGCTAAAAGGCTGCGAACAGTACATTCTACGTTACCCTGATACTACCGCTAAAGTATTGCGCCAGCCTCGGTATCGCGTATAGAAAATTGCTCCGGTATAAGCCATAAGCCACCATGGTATCGCTAGAAATTTCCAAGAAAAAGTATCGTACCCGCTCTGGTATAGCGTGGAGTATCGCTCCGGTGTGTGCAGGCCTTTAAACTCCAGGTAGGCCTATCCTACATGTTCCCATTCCTTGTCATCCCTCTTTTTTCCCAATGATAATTCCACTACAATTTTGGTGAACTGATCGATGATATTCCTCTTCGACAGAGCAGAATTTGGTAAAGTTACGAAGAGTGTATCTGTTATTAGTCTAAGCATGTGTTACTAATCTAATTCTTGCTCCTTCACATTTGATATGGGTTTTCAAATATTGTTTTAAATCTTTTGCAGATGTTATAATAGTTGTGCTTGAATCAATTAAAAATGAAGTTCAAGTGTCTCTCGAGCGCACAAGATTAAAGATACGGTTAGATATTGTTGGCATTCCAGTTGGGGAAGACTGGGGTACTGCAGATACATTGCGACATTTGGAAGATACTAATAAAATAAAGGTAAGAAGGAATTTTTCATTTGGTTATTAACATATTTAGCAAAGGTGAATTACGTTTATACTGACCAGTTTCATGGGTTACAGACCTAGAAGGATCAAATCAAATCAAAAATTATTTATTGAAAACATTTACTTCGACTAAGTATAATAATAGCCTACCACACAAATAATCCCATGTGGGTCACAAAGCACCAGTGAGTGTGACACGTCCCAATCTCACTGTACAAAGTAACAGTAAAATAAATTATATCTAAATAAAGGCTATTACAGTGACAGGAAACAAAAAGATAGTTGTTTTTAATGAAAAAAATAAAAAAATAAATAACAATGTCCAATATATATATATTATATTGAAATAATCTAACCAAGTACCCTTAGAAAACATTTTTATTTCTTCTCCATGTTTCGGATAATAATCAATTCCTTGTATCTGCATTTGAAATTTCTCCCTGTTTGTCCGATGTAAAATTTTGAACATTCACCACAAGTAATTTTGTAAATTCCACTCTTTTTCAAATTTGTCAATTTTCTGTTCATGATTGGATCGACTAAGATTTTGGATGATTTTAAATGTATTGTTTTTTTTATTAAATTGCAATAAAGTAGAATAGTAAAAAACAAAGAAAACAAAAAACACATAAATAGAGGAAGACTATACCTATAAGTTAAAATTCAACTCACTCACGATATTTCGGGCTGATAAGCAAATCAGGGTCGATATCCAACAACCAAGCAGCTACAACCCTCCTTAAGCACCAGGAGAGACTTGCAGGTCCTGCATCACAGGCGGAATCTTAAGTAATAATAAATTTGTTATGTAGTAACCATTCTGTATATTGATCGTCTTTAAAACTTAAATAACCTTGCAGGCTGGCACCTAGCACATTACGGGTTCCATAATTATGTGAGAATGGAGTGGCTACCAGGTCCATGTGACTGTAGGTATAGGCTAATAAGTACCTAACAAATAGCTGTTGAACAGAAAGTAAACCAGTTTCTTTAAATAATAACTCAGTTGGAAAAAGGCGTGGTTTCTTAAAGGCAGTTTTAATAATAAATTTTTGAATGATAAACAATGGATCAACTGAAGATAAAAATGCCCTTCCCCATGCAATCAGTCCGTACAAGATTGTACAAATGCAAAATAAATCGTTTTAATGTAGTTGATATTTAAAATTTGACTAATCGAAACCAAATTTGGATGATACATACTTGTAAATTAACATTCATTCAGATGAGTTTGTAAAATGTTTTTTTTGTGAGTTTGAGTCAGATGAATAACGAAAAATGTGCTTCTGATGGGTAAACCTGAATACCTCAGGAGAAAGTTAGTTTTCAAAAATACAAATTGGTAATAGACGCAGGACTCGACAAAACAGACAGTTGCGCCTGCCTAAGACGAGATGTGAGATTAGGAGTTAGGCTTTCAGATATTTGGGCCCAAAAATTGTTTAATTCTTTGTCCCCTGACATTCTTGGCAAGTCTTGGAAATATAATATTAAAAAAAATTAAAATAGATATATCTATTGTAACGAGTTTTAAATGATAAATTATTGTTGAGGAGTTGTTATTTTTGTTTGTAGTAGTTTTAGCAAATTATTCTTTTTTTATTTTTTTAATTATTGTGATAAAACATGGTTTACTGCTCCATCTAAGTTAAGTGTGTGTTCGTCTTACTACTGTATGTCAAAAAATCTAAATTTGTTCACTCTTCGTAGCAGCAAACTTACTTACTCTTTTCCCATGTTACTCTTTTAGAGAATAAGTAAATTGGTATAACTTCCTTATTTACCTTTAAATCTTAGTGTGATACATCATAATTAATTCCTAAATCAATGTAGATTCGTTTAGTTTGCAGGTTTCCATTTTAACACATTTACTTTAAGTTATGTGATTAATAATTATCAGTTTTATTTTGAGTTTTTTTAGTCTTAATATTTTCATTAATAAAAAGTCTTTTTTGATTTTATTTATTTTAAATTAACTTAAATTCACTTAAGTGTTTCACATATTTTTGAACACATAAATTTGAAGTCTTGATGATTATGAAATAATATTAAATCACGTTTTCACTTGTGGGTCCTCTATTTTTTTAGACAGATGTTGTTATTGTCAGCTGTGATTTGGTGACCGATTTGGATCTCACATCTGTCATTAATCTATTTCGCCAACATGAAGCTTCTCTTACTACTCTCTTCTTCCAACCTACTCCAGCGAAAAATGTATTGCCAACACCAGGTCCCAAGTCTAAAAACAAAACTGGTTAGTTTAAAAGTTAGCTATTATAGTGAAAATAGTCTAGATGAATACACAATGCTTTATAGGTTTCCTTTATACAGAAACATAAATATACTTACATTACTTTATTGACAAAGATCACCGCACAAAGACTTAATCTTAATCTTCTCCTTCTAATAGAAAATGGTATTATTATTATTATTATAATTAAGTTCTCTGTCCCTGACATAATCAGAATGTTTGATTGAAAATAAAATTATTGGAGGATGTATGAGTGCCAAGATTTTTGAATGTTTATGATATGATATTTTTTTGTATCAGACCTAAAAAAAATCCTTAAAAATGTGTATCACAATGCTGGAACACCTGTGGATTGGTAATTTTACCCACCACATGTAAAAATCTGGAAACTAAAGCTTGAAAAATTAAATGAATAAATGCTTGAAAATTATAGGCCCTATAATCCTATATCCTTTCTCAAAAGTTAGCTTAATGTCTCAACCATTGTGTTGATCCATTATGTATAGTCTACATATGAAATTTTCTCCTGACAACGAGTGGCCCAATTGTGGATTCAGAGTATCTATAATAGTTTGAAATGTAAAGTAACTTCTCACCACAAATATAGTTTATTTTTATTTTAATACAGGTTTTTAGAGTGTAAACTTTTTCCAAACTTTTTTATCCTTCGGCATTTCATAGACCTCCTCAAGCTCAACATTTTGGCATAATATGCCGAACTGTACTTTTTTTGCCGAACTTTTTTGAGGCCTGCTTGATTCAGAGTCACAATTAGAACTTAAATACAAACAACCAATTTGTTTAATTTTTTATTTTTTTATGTCATAATAAACAGCTCAAAAACAAAGAAAAGAATAAACATAAAAATGTCAAGAACTAGCTTCAAATGTTTTTATTATTAGTCAGATAGATATTCATCATAGTATGAAAAATAAAACTTTGAATGTTCAAACGCAAAAAGTTTTTAATTTGTAAAGAAATTGTAGAGGGAGTGATAAGACCTGTCCTTGGGTTGCAACGTTGCCGATATAAATTCAACACGAAACTCAATGAGTCTTGCGTGCTAGATTATTACTACAGAGTCGACTCTTAATATGGCGATGGGATAATGAAGGTGTAAAGTAAATAAAGTTGATAATAAAATGAGGTGATTCTTTTGGTTAGAAAAATGGAATTTGTCTAGAGAGAGATCTGGTGGCTGTGGATCCAGCCACATCTCGATTGGTGTTTCTGGCGTCGGCCAGTGACTATGAGGAGACACTTGCTCTGTCCCGTGGCCTCCTCAAGAAACACGGCCATGTATGTCTCCACTCTCGGCTGCTGGATGCCCATGTCTATGTCATGAGGCGGTGGCTCTGTCAATACCTCTCCCACAACAGGTGAGCATCGTCAGAGATATTTTGTTTTTAACACATAGCCACTTCAAGTTTTAACAGAGGTAATTAATTTTGAACACTATTTAAGCATGTATCTATAAACCTAGAGCCACTACGTATTTTGCCCCTAACTGAATGTTATAATTATTATATAAGAAGATTGAAAATAATCAGTATAAACAAAAAAACACAAAACATGCCATCCCCCCTTATTTGCTCTTATTTTCTTTTTTGTTTGTTTTTTTTGTTTCTTTTTGATTGTCTTATTTGCTCGTGTATTGTTTTTTTTTAAATAAAAAATAATTTCATTGTGGATAGCCTCTGGATATTTAAAGAGCAAAATTATGGTTTAAATTAAATTTTTGTCAATGGATTCTGGTGTAGTTTTTCAACTACGGCTGTTTCGTGTTGCTTGAACACATCATCAGGTCTTGAGTATTGCCGTCAACTGTCTACATTACACTAAAACACTTCTTGATGTGTAGTGTTATTGTAAATACAGTAACTTTTAATTACAGAACTTGGATAATTTGAACCTCAAGGGACCAGAAAAAAATTTGAATTATCCAAAAATTCAAATTAGAAAAGTTTTTGCAAGTGGTTGAAATAAACAGTAAAACATCATGTTTTAACATTGTATATTAAAAAAAGTCAGGTTTATGAAGATATTATCGATTAAAAATCCTAATTTTTGTTTAATGTTGATAATGTGTTTGGAGGTATCCCAAAACTTTAGCTATTTCAAACTTTCACTCATAGTTTAAACAGATACCGAGTAAAACACTATTCTCTGGAATAGGGTAAAATACCCCCGTCACAGCAAATCTGCGTACTCAGCGAATTACCAAATCAAAAATATATTAATAATAATATATGACAAGTTTTATAAAAAACTGTTTATAAACATGAGAATTATTTGCCTATTCTCCTGAAGATTAACATGGGAAAGAGTGTGCAGGTTAGCTGCTGTGAGGAACACTGAAAGTAGTCATTTCTACGATAAATAATTTTTATCTTAACATTTATATCAACTTTCATCAACATCTGTCCATAAATAAAGGAGTGCCTATTCCCAATATGATTAACATGGGAAAAGAGTATGCAGGTTTGCTGCCATGATAAAGACATAAACTATGATTTTTAAGCATAAACGGATACATCTCAACCGCATGAAACTAAATATCAAGTTTTATTCAAAAATATTGATTAATATGGAAAATATTAATTTCTCCTATCCTCCATAAGATTAACATTGAAGCCCCACAATACAACGTACTGTGTTTAGATTTTTTAATATCTCGGTAACCGTTGGAGATAGAGAAAAACTTTAAGGAACTTAACTGTGTAGTTTTTTAAGCTGATTCCGATGGTGAAATATAAAATTATAAATTTTTAAAAATTACACGTGATAAAACGCAAAAAAATCCATTTTGGGGTTCTAAACCTCCCCAAACTACCCGTTCCGATTGACCGATATGTCTGGTTTACGAACTCGTCCGAGCGTTTGTAGGAATACACGTCTCTACCAAATTTGGTCTTGATCGGACCATTTTTACGAGAGTTTTCGTGTTCACAGACACATATATATAAAAATTTTAACGACTATTGTTTTTGGACTCTGGACACCTAAAGAAGAAAAAAAAACATGGTCTCGGGCTTAACTCTTGCCATGAGACCTACAGTAATAGCTTCTTCCCTATGGGAAATTCGCTAAAACTAGGAAATACGTAATGTTTGCAGGAGGGGGAAGAGAAGGTGCACAGTTTGTTTTTTATCTGTGCGTGGGAAGCATCACAAGCAATCAATCGCGTGGTCCGTTTGGTTTGCTGTGCTGTTTAGTTTTGTGTTTTGTGCTGGGCTGATGTATGTACAATGAATTGCCTCAATTATTTAGACTATCACGTTGAACCACCATCTTGCATGCGACCAGCTCGCTACCACGATTACAATGCCGTAGACTTCCACCCAAGCCTGGCACCATTTATTTTTGGTAGGATAAAAACTCCACTCCCTTCCTCCATTGACTGGGACTGTGGCGTGTCCTCTAACCCAGCAGTTGATTGAAGAAACCTACAAAGTGTTCGTGTAATATTTAAATTTATGTGTTGGATGTTCAGTTCATAAATTAAAAGAGCCCAAAAAAAGTAGTAAACAAATTTTAGAAACTAATTGTCATTAAAAATAATTTGTCAAAATAGAACATTTTTCAAAATTTTAGTAATATTTATACAATATCTAAAACAATCAAAATAGACCACATGAGGTTCTTGGCTGTTTTGTTGTGGAAAGCTTTAGTTTAATGTACAAATGCACATTCTTTTAGTAATTTCAATTCTTGATTTAACTAAATAAATTGAATGATTAAAAGCCTGTTAAATAAGTTTTAGCGAATTTCCCATAGGGAAGAAGCTATTACCGTAGGTCTCATGGTGAGACTTAAGCCCGGGACCATGTTATTTTTTCTTCTTTAGGTGCCCAGAGTCCAAAAACAATAGTCGTTAAAATTTTTTTAAAATAATGTTATATTTTATATTATATATATATGTATATATAAGTATAAATTATATATATTTATATGTGTCTGTTAGCACGATAACTCTCGTAAAAATGGTCCGATCGAGACCAAATTTGGTAGAGACGTGTATTCCTACAAATGCCCGGACGAGTTCGTAAACCAGACATATCGGTCAATGGGAACGGGTAGTTTGGGGGGGTTTTGTACCCCAAAATGGGGTTTTTTGCGTTTTCACATGTAATTTTTAAAAATTTCTAATTTTATATTTCACCATTGGAATCAGCTTAAAAAACTACACAATTAAGTTCCTTAAAGTTTTTCTCTATCTCCAACGGTTACCGAGATATTAAAAATCTAATCACAGTACGTTGTATTGTGGGGCTCCAATGTTAATCTTATGGAGGATAGGGAAAAATTAATATTTCCCATATTAATCTATATTTTTTATGAAACGTGATTTAGCTTCATGTGGTTGAGAACTATCCTTTTATGCTTAAAATCATAGTTTATGTGTTTATCATGGCAGCAAACCTGCATACTCTTTTCCCATATTAATCATATAGGGAATAGGCAAACTCCTTTATTTATGGACAGATGTTGATGAAACTTGGTATAATTGGTTAAAATAAAAATTATTTATGGTATAAATGACTACTTTCAGTGTTCCTCACAGCTGCTAGCCTGCACACTCTTTCCCATGTTAATCTTATGGGGAATAGGCAAATAATTCTCATGTTTATGGACAGGTTTTTTTTAAACTTGTCATATATTATTGATTTGGAAATTCGCTGAGTACGCAGGTCTGCTGCGACGGGGGTATTTTTGATACACGTTTACATATTTTACTGAGCAAGGATTAGACCACTGACACCTATAAATAAATTAACGAATAATCTATTTTTTTCAAATAATGTTATTTTTACATTATAAGTACTGTCAGGATGCCCTGAGCAGTGCAGGGAAATTAATACAATTTACTTTGGTGTTTCTAGGAATATAAGTACTTTGAAAGGTGAACTTATCCCTTACACAGTAAAGAAGCAGTATTCTCATCCCCCATCAACCAAACAAGATCAAGAGAAAGCAGCTTCCATTGTTATCTGCTCTTATCCGAAGACAGGTAACCCCTCAAGCTAAAGAAAATCTCTATGTATAAAAATGAATGTATGTCCTTTATGCGTTGCCAAACTACACATCCGATCGCCACCAAATTTAAGGAAGTTTCTCTATATGTGTCCGGGGAGGTTTTAGTGAAAAATTTTTTTTGAAGACTCCATAAGTTGACATTTTAAATTTTTAATGTTAACCTTATAGGGAATAAGTTTGTTTACAAATTTTCTACACTAAAACACTTGATTTCTTAAGCTACAGCTGTTGGTTTACTTTCCATTAGCAATATTCTTTACTATCCAATGCCATCTGAATCATTCATTAATGTAAAACTATGAAGTAAATTATGTGCTGTATAAAATGAACAGCTCTATTCAACATGTTAATAGTTCACGCTTTTTGGGGATTATGTACCATATCAGCCAAAATAAACAGTACTGAAACTGAATCAGCTGTAGTTGCCTTCTCCATCAGCTGATTCAATTGGTGGTTGTTGGCTTGGCTTCATGTTCATTACTTCTTTCTTATTTGAGGTCAGTTTTTGTTAACATGGTGCTAACAACTGTAGAAAAAAATTTATCGTAGAGCATTATTTTCGCTCTTGTCACACACTGCTTTATGTTTTCAGGAACATTTCCACAATAACCTGGCTAGCGGCTAAATAAAGGATTTTCAACAAATGTTTATTTATGCCGACATTTTTTATTTATTTTTATGAGCACTATCATCCCTCGAAGTTAGTCCCAGACTTTAATGAACACCCTGTATATGTATCTGTTAATATGATAACTCTCATAAAAATGGTCCGATCAAGATCAAATTTTATTGAGTTGTAAATTTCTACATTGACTTGGACGAGCTCGTAATCTAGACATATCAGTTAATCAGTTAAGAAAGTATGGAAAAAACTGTGTACGACACCACAAGACCTGCAAGATCATGGCAATGTTGATCACGATGACAATCCGAATGATCCTCAAGCAATGAATGATCCCAATGAGTTGAGGGAACTGATCGTGGATGTACCAGGCTTTGAGGATTGTGACAAAACAGACAAAAACGATTTGCTAAATTTTGACATTGACGACCCTGGATATCAAATTTTTTCTGATGAAGAAATTGTACATCAGATAAAGAACAACCGGCAGGAAGATGAATAGGAAGGAGAGGATGGTGGAGATAATGAAGAAGAAGAAGATGACTACCGACCCACGATGAGGCCTTTGTCTGCTTGGAAAAAGATGTGAAGTGGCTGGAGCGTCAAGCTGAATGTGACACAATTCACCTCTTGTCATTAAAATGACTAAGAGATTTTAGCTGCAAAAAACGTGTCAGTGGTCTCAAGGAGAAAAAATATCTGATTTCTTTTGTCGGAATTCTTAATCTTTTAGTCCATGTGCAGTGCTGTATAGGTATGATTTACATAATTAAAGTTTTGTGTAAAATTTCATTGTTGTTTTAATTGCTTCCTCTGGTTGGTAATACTGTGCGGTTTTCTGCTATTGGCTGATTTGTACTGCTGCCTGTGGGGGAATGTAGTTAGTCTACCTAACCTAATCTGTACTTCAAGCGGTTAATTGGTCAGTCGCAATCAAGGTACAGTACAATATTTAAATGACTAAAGCATTTGAGTTACTGTATAAATTAAATTATATAACACAGTGTGTCACATTTTAACTATAATGTGAATGAAAGATAATTGTATACAATTCATGTTACATACAAAACATACTACTGAACTATAGGCCCAAATTCAAAGTCTTAGTTATGTCTCCATTTTAAAGCTAGGTAAAAATTAAGTTTAAATTTGGGTTATCAGTTATCCAGATACTGTCATGCATCAATTAGTCCAGATATTCGATGCTCTACTGTTTTTTTTCCTTTTAACCCACAGTAAAGAATATAATTTACCCATTTTTCCATTATGTTTTGCAAATAACCTTTTTTCCACATGGTAGAATTGATAGATCTTGCTGAAGAAGAAAGCTTGGCTGCCAAAGTTCGTACAATGTCGAGCTTCTCAGATCATCGAGGTGACGAGAGACCTGCGTACCATGGGGATCTGATTCGATGCTATGCTTTTATTGCTCCGGAGCACAACTTTGCCACTAGAGCCAACACGTTACAGGAGTACTGCCGCATCAACCGGGAGGTAACTGAACTGGCACTGACTTATATCACCTCAAAATCTGATTTTAGGAACATAATCACCAAACATCCCTGTAAAAATACCTATACTTCATTTCGTTGAAAGTACTAGTATTTTTTTTTCTGTCTAATCAGAGTTCGATGGTTGTGTCTGTTAATAAGTAATAAGCACTATTGCAGTAGAACCCCGACAATCTAATATGATTGTGACTGGGATTGGGTTTTGGATATATTTTAGAACAGTGGTAATTTTGGATTAAGTGGATAAAAAATAAATCATGTGTACAAGGTGTGGCTAGAAAATAATGAGACTGGTTTTCTGTGAGATAATGTGAATCAGTACTTTTAGAGTGTGACAAAAAACCCCATGAGGTGTAGTGACAAACCTCACCTATCTTGGACATATCTCACTCACACAGTAAACCCAATCGTTGGACTGAGTACATGCACCCCCGTTGGACTCTAATGAGTGATTTCATTTGGATTGTTTGGATGTTTTGGAATGGTCATGTGTTCATCACTTTCCAATGCAGTCTCTGTAATACATTAAAAATCGTTCATAATACTCCAACATCAGGACTTTTTTTTTAGATTAATTTTTGTTCAGATTTTCATTTGTGACTTATTTGTTCTGGCTAGAGGATTTTTGGCACCACTTTGGATCATTTTGTGTAAAAAAATCAAAATATTATTTTCCCAATGTTCTTTTTGGATTTAGGTAGCTTGAATAAAGTATAAAACAGAAATTTGCTATATTTTTAATTATTGAATATTTTAAGACTATTTTTAGGTATTAAAAAAGTATTTTTTTATTTGGATGAGCCATTCAGTTAATAATAATTAGTTAATAAATCCTATTCAATAAAAACATTCATACAATATACACTATTTACTGCAAAACACAATGAAAAAACACATATCGATAAAAATGTCAATAAATAAGGTGAAAGTGAAATCAGCTGGCCGTAGTGAATCGCGAGTTTTCTCAATAAATGCAGTACGGAAGAGCACAAATACAGGCCAAAGTTGCCCAGCAACTAATTTCAGTTAGTAAATATTTCAACAAAGTCGCCATATTGGTTTTGTGAGTGCATAGAGGCTAAAGCAAAAAACCATGCACTCTAACGGTTGTTTCGTGAACTACAGCGCAGTAAATGTGGCAAAATGATTGATCGCGAATAAACTGGTTTATCACGCCGTGCGACCCTACTGTGCTGCAAGAAATGTCTTCAGCCGCCCGGTAAGGGTTAAATTTGTTTGTAATATTTACAGAACTGATTCTTTATCTATTCCCAAAGTCTCGGGAAATAAATTTTTTGAAATTTCCAGCTATTTCATGATTTTTGTTTTCCTGACAACATGCTCCGATTGCTGGGATTTGGATTTGAGTTCCACTGTATTAGTTTAGTGTTGAGCCGGTTCCAAATTCCTTCATTCCAATTCTGTTTTTACAACAATTCCATTAAAACAACTTTAATGACAGAGAAAAATATCACACTATTCAATATTACTATGATACATGTACTACGCCACAAGTCATAAATCAATAGATTTTTAGTTAATTTCTCATAAGAAAATTACCTTTTATTGTAGTTATCATAACACTACATAGACCCAGTAATTTTTTCTCCCTATGAGCCCAGAGTAATAACATATTTATTTATCAATAGATGACATCTCCTAAATTAGTTTCCTAGTGAACCTTCCAATTTCAGATTATATATTTTGTATTTATATGAGTAATGTTATAAAATATTCTATATATGATTACGTTACAAGAGAATTTATACAAAACACTAATGCTTGAGTTGATAGTTATAGCATTGACCGCAGTGGTGGCCAGCACGCAATGGGAACAAGGTTCTTGTTCCAATTGCTCTAATGGTTCAAATGATTATTAGAACCATCAGATAACTAATAGAGCTGGTTTGATTGTCCAGATTGTGGACCGGTGGGCAGCTGTGACAGGCGAGGCTGAGTTGGTAGCTGTAGCGTCATCCGCAGTAGTGGCCAGCACACAGTTGGAACAAGAATCATGTCTGGTGGGTGAGAGAGCTGAGGTTGCTGAGCGAACCAGTGTCAAAGCCTCCATCCTTGGCCCTCAGACTTGCATCAAGCCTCGGACCAGGGTCCTCAATAGTGTTCTCATGTCTGGTAGCAAGATTGGGGAAGGGTGAGTTTATACAGTAGGGCCTAGTTTCATTACAATAATAATTTTTGCCTTAAAGGGCCCTTTACACAGTCAGTTTGATGTGTCACATCAATGTGTTCAAATTTAATTTTCAGTTCTACTAGAATGCAACAATTTCTTACATCTGTTCACATTGATGTGTCAGTTCAGCTTGACAGTTTGACCTGTCACCTCCACAATTTTAAATCCACTGTGAACGCAGCTATTCCATGTTTACGTGTTAAAGGCAGTATGTAAATTTATGTTTTCGTTAAGCATGAATGACTAAACTTTAAAACTTATCAGTAGCTAAAAAATTCAAATTCAAGCTATCTTTGAATGGTTGCCATTTCTGACTCGGTCATCCTTTTGAAGTCGGGTTTGTGGCATAGTACAGTATCTGCTAAAAAAGATCTAATTTGATGTTCTTACCATATCAACCTATGCTTTTATTAAATATTTTGTACTCCTCGTGGACTGTTCCCCACCTAAGGTTAATAAATAACAAAGATCAATAACAAAAAGCCGTTCAGGAACTATTCACCACCTCAAAAATTATATTATTTTATTATTATATATTTCACATAATATGATATTATATAAAATAATATATAATTACAGTGGAACTTGGATAATTTGAAGTTAAAGGGACCAATGTAAAACTTCGAACTATCCAAAAATTCGAATTATGGAAGTAGGAACTTATTCCTTTAATACAGACTCAAAATAGGTTAGATAATAAATAAAAGCGTCAATTTTGATTACAAGTTTATTTTATTCAAACAAATTAAGTAAGAGTACATATAGTAGAGATTGTAATACAGAAATATACTGTAGTTTTATGTAACAAACAAATCATAAAATGCAATTTTATTTCAAATGTGAAAAAAACAAATGAACAAAGATGAACAGCGTAGGGCTACAGTAAAAAGAGAACGATGCAATAATAACGCAGTGTATTGGTGAGTAACAACTGTCACTGAACTGAACTGTGTGTACACTTGTACAGTTGTGAGATCGACAGTTCGGCGAAATTCTTGGTATCCGCTGTATTGTTTGTGCCGAAAGGTGTAGACAGGGATAGAGGGGGAGGGAAAGAGAGCTCTACTCTCTCTCTCTCTCTCTCTCTCTCTCTCTCTCTCTCTCTCTCTCTCTCTCTCTCTCTCTCTCTCTGAGTAGAGCGTGTACATTGTCAATGTTCTGCGCTAGAGTGGGCCGTTTTGATTATGTGACCATCCCTGACTGTACTGTGCGACAGTATCAATATGCGCTGTACGGTAGCTTTTTCATTCTCAGTTAAATTATGGTCTCAGATTGTGGGGTAACTGTAGTAATGTTAATAGAGTATTCATATGGCAAAAGAAAGCAATCCGATGTATGATTGGTTTAAAAAATCATGAAAGTTGTAAAAGTAGTTTTATTAGTCTTAAGATTTTGACACTGCCTTGTATGTACATACTCTGCAATTTACTTCATGTGAAGGAAAATATCAATAACTTTAGTGAACAGGGTAAACATCATGAACATAACACCAGATATAGAAATAATTTAGTGACTCCATACATCCGTCTTCATAAATTCCATAGAAGCCATAGATATCAACAACACATTATTTTCAACAAATTACCATTATATGTAAGAAACTTGCCGACAACAATGTTTAAAGTAAAAATATCCAACTGGCTTAAGAAACAAGCGTTTTATAGTGAGGAGGAGTACCTCAATTATGATATTACACTATGGTCTTAGTATGAAAGAGGCCATCAAATTTTCCATCATTTTTGTTTTTAATTGAAATTAGTGGACATACTCCTTTGTATAATTCCACTATATGTCAGTAATGTAGTTGTAGTAAACTGTAACCCATTGACTTAGCCTATTGTACATTATTATTGTACTTAATGGCAATAAACTTCTTGATTCTTGATATAAAATTTTAGGGACCAAGTTAAAACTTCGAAATAAAGAACTTTTCGAATTACAGAAGTTCGAATTATCCACGTCCAACTGTATATATATACAGTACTGATTATCTAATCAAAGTACAATAATTACAACTAGAACATTATTCAAATTATTTTAAAGATTAAACTTTAATTTACTTTAAAACTAATTCCTATTTCTACATTTATTTTAAATTCGGTTATTTATGTATGTAGGCCCTACACACAGTCAGTTCGATGTATCCACACCGATCTGACCATGTGTACGCAAAATCAATGTCAGCTCACACAAAAAAATTGAACTGATGAAAGGACATTTTTGTTTTTCGATGTGACACATCAAACTGACGGCGTAAGTGTGATTACAGTTGCTCACTTCAGTTGGTCACATCAGTCATCATTCCACACCATTTGATTAGTGAATTTGAATGTTCACTCATCTCGTTGTCGCCTGTGTGTGGCAATTTGACTGTATATAGTGAAACTTGGATAATTTGACGTTCTATAATTCGAATATTTCACTTGGTCCCCAAATTTTTATATCTTAGCAATGTTAAAAATTGTCGATAATTCAAATTATATTTTGAATAATTTGAAGTTTTATTGTACAAATTCCAAACTTTTTAGTAAAATAATCATAGTTTTTCTGCGATTTAATGAGCAATCTTTGTTATAAAAGTGCAGGAAACTCGTAAGCAGATAAGAGGCATTCAGGTGTTATTTAGCTACCGTACAGCGCATATTGATACTGTCGCACAGTACAGTCAGGGATGGTCACAGTCTTGTTTTCAAAAGGCCAAAAAATTTAAAAAACATGTTGGTGAGACCCAAAATTCAAAATTCCCGGCCTAAAGAATTAGGTAATTGTCATGGCTGTGAACCATGCCACAAGCCCCGTTGTGGCATTTGCAAAATTATGTGTAATTCCACTGAATTCAACAGCAGTGTGACTGACAAAGTTTATCCAATAGTTAGAAAGTCAACGTGTGAAACCCACAATGTGATTTACCAACTATCATGTAAACATTGTCCAAAAGACTATATTGGTCAAACATCGAATTCACTTCGAGTTCGTATGACTGGCCATCGTTTTGATGTGGTACATGAAGATCAAAGAAAACCTATTTATAATCATGCTTCTCACCACAACCAAAATTTTGAAGGCTGCTATGAGCTTAAAGCCCTTCACAAAATTAAACCACATCAAAATGCAAAAAGTAACCAACTAATTTTAAGAAATTCTGAATTGGCACACCAGTTGGTTCTAAAATCAAAATTTCCATCCGGTTTAAATTTAAGATAATTTGATAAAGAACGATTCAACTCAATTGAAAATAACATTTAAAAATTACATGTATAAACCTCTATATTTATTTTAAAATGCAACAAAATCATGTGTTCTATATTTAAATTTACTGTTAAGACAATCAATCACCTGTTTAATTATTTAGTCTCTGTTTATTATTGTTTATTGTTCTCATTTCTATTTTTTAAATGCTTGAAAACGTTTATATATATATTAAACGAAAATTCGCAAACTTTTCATTTTTATTTTTCATTTATTCTATCAAACAAGTTGAATAATTATATATATATATATATATATATATATATATATGTGTCTGTTAGCACGATAACTCGTGTAAAAATGGTCCGATCAAGACTAAATTTGGTAGAGACGTGTATTCCTACAAATGCTCGGACGAGTTCGTAAACCAGACATATCGATCAATGGGAACGGGTAGTTTGGGGGGGTTTTGTACCCCAAAATGGGGTTTTTTGTGTTTTTCACATGTAGTTTTTAAATATTTCTAATTTTATATTTCACCATTGGAATTAGCTTAAAAAACTACACAATTAAGTTCCTTAAAGTTTTTCTCTATCTCCAACGGTTACCGAGATATTAAAAAATCTAAACACAGTACGTTGTATTGTGGGGCTCCAATGTTATTCTTATGGAGGATAGGGAAAAATTAATATTTCCCATATTAATCAATATTTTTGGATAAAACTTGATATTTAGCTTCATGTGGTTGAGATCTATCCATTTATACTTAAAAATCATAGTTTATGTGTTTATCATGGCAGCAAACCTGCATGCTCTTTTCCCATGTTAATCATATAGGGAATAGGCAAACTCCTTTATTTATGGACAGATGTTGATGAAAGTTGGTATGAATGTTAAAAATAAAATTTTTTATGGTATAAATGCCTACTTTCTGTTATCCTCACAGCAGCAAACCTGCACACTCTTTCCCATGTTAATCTTATGGAGAATAGGCAAATGATTCTCATGTTTATGGATAGATTTTAATAAATCTTGTTATATATTATTATTATTGATTTGGAAATTCGCTGAGTACGCAGGTCTGCTGCGACGGGGGTATTTTTGTTGTTGGCATCTAATTTAGCTTCACTTAATGCTTTGTTGTATATTTTTTTGTAATTCTTAAAATTATCCCTATCTGCAATATTACCTCTACTTTTCCAAAGATCATATAAGGCCCTTAAGTGATCCTTCATCGCTTTAAGTTTTGGAGTGTACCAATTTTTACAATTAGGTTTAGGCTCAGCCTTGGAGTCATCATTTATACAAATAAGTGGACAATGAACATTGAAATAGTAAGTTACAACATTTAAGAACAGTGACAACACATAATTTACTTCACAGGTACTGTACAAAACGGACCAGTCAAAACTTAAAAGTGATTCTTTAAAGATATCTAATCTAAGTAGGGACATCAAACGCCTAACCTTATTCTTGTTTTCGTCTTTGTCAAGAGCCTTTGTCAAGGCTCTTTTCATTAGAACTACAAGGATTTACATAGAGATTTACTAATATACCAGCATGATTAGATATAAGACCTTCTTTATAAATAGAACATTGATAAAAATCAGGTTTAACATCTGTGAACACATTATCAATACAAGCATTTAAAAACAGTGTTAAAATATCCTGGTTAATTCGATTAATATTTTGGATAGTTCGAATTTCCTGTCCGTAGACTATTTTTAGGTAGATCAACCCCCACCCCCACCCCCCGCCAACCCTTCTCATAGCACTTACACCTGCTGTTGACTGGTCACATTATACCCCTCCCCCTCAACAGTCCACTACTGCTCATAAATCACAACATTGACATCTCTAGTCTGAGTCTGACACTACGCAGCGCCGGCGCAGTTCAGTAGTCATCATCATGACTATTTCGGTCTTCTCAGTGGCGAGGCTCAGACCGTGGTCCTCCATCCATCTGGTGATAAGTCTCATCATCTGATTCAACTTCCATTGGGCATGCTGGACGTCACGAGCAATAATGACCGTTGCAACGTCATCCGCATAACCCACGAGGAAGGAGTCTTCAGGGAGGGCCAGTCTCAATATCCCATCATAAGAGATGTTCCATAGATCCGGCCCTAGAATGGAACCCTGAGCTGCACCGGCCGTTATAGCCCTTCTACGGGGGCCCTCCGTCGTCTGGAAAATAAGTTCCCTATCCCTAAGGTAACTCCGAAGGATCCGAAGAAGATACTCAGGGACATGGAACACATACTCGAGTGCATGGAGCATTACGCTCCAGCTCGCGGAGTTAAACGCATTCCTCACGTCAAGGGCGACACGCAACGTGAGGCAGCGAGAATGGTGGTTTCCGCTGAGCGTTTCTTGCAGCCTCAACGACCTCCTGGATGGCTCCGCTGGTGGAACGGCCTTTTGTGAACCCGTGTTGCCTCACCGACAGTCCACGAGCATCCGCCACTGCCGCTACAAGACGCGGCTGTAGTAGACACTCCAGGAGTTTCCCAGCTGTATCCAGCATACACAGAGGGCGGTAAGCCGATGGTGTTCCCAGGATTCCCTTACCCTTGCTAATCAGTGTCAGATGCTGGAGCTTCCATCGCCAACAAAAGACACCCTCGTGCAGACTCCGATTGAACATATTCAGGAGCATTGAGGGGCAAGTGCTAGCAATAGACTTCAGCACCTCTGTTGGAACACTGTCTGGTCCAGGAGCGCTGCCGCTCCTCATGGAACTGGCAGTTTCGCACAACTCTGCCGCAGTAAACAGGGAACGTCCCGGAGGTCCTCCACGTACCTTTCCTCCGCTCTGACCAGGTGTGCCGGAAAGAGAGCATCAACGATGTTCTCCATTGAGAACGGGTCCAGCTCCAGGACTGGGGACCCCGGCTCCGAGCTTGCGCATGACTAGCTTGTATCCGAGGCCCCAGGGGTTACAATTCACCTCCTCTCTGAGCTCTTCCCACTTCTATCTCTTTCTCCGTCAGATGGCTCTTCCCGATGTTCCAGAGCGGCGACGGCCCCAGTGATGGGGTTACCCCTCCTGACTCAAATAAGACGCCTCCTGCATCGTAGACATGCCCTTCGGAGCATTGCAATGTCTTCCGTCCACCTGTAGGCTGATTTTCTGCCTGGACGGGGAGCTCTTCTCCGAGGCATAGAAGAGTCGCAGGCTCGGCTGATAAGCTGCATTGTGGCCTCGGCCACAACTTCAGCCTGGTCCTCGAGCAACAACACATCATCCCTATGGGCCTCAATCACCGCCGACAAAGTCACAACATCGAGTCCAGCAACGTTCCACCGTAAAGGTCGAAGTAGCGCGCCTGCGCGGGAAGTTGGCGTCAGCACGACCACATGAAGGTAATGTATTGGTGATCACTGGCCGTGAAATATTCAACGACTCTCCAGCCTGAAATCGAGGACATGAGATTTTCCGACGCGAAGGTGACGTCAGGAATAGTGCCCCTATAGCCTGGTCTTCTGAAAGTGGGGGTGTTGCCCTCATTCACGATGATGAGTCCGGTTCTGGCAGCAAACTTCAGAATCTTGCTTCCTCTGGTGTCAGTCTCCGGCATGTCCTATTCGACTGCCCTAGCGTTGAAGTCCCCGGCGACTGCCGCCGGCTCCTCCTACCAAGAAGTCTTCAAGGGTCTCCAGCTTAGCTTGGAACACCGCAACACGGTCATTCGTAGTGAGATAGCAGCTCACAACCGTGAACCGATTGCCTCTCACCCACACAAAGCCTTCGCCGGCACCTTGACCCAGGATCTGAAAATTCCGGAATCCAGATAGCTGCCGTTCCGAGAGTGTCACTAAACCACCCCGGACTGTCTCGGTCGTGGTGCTGCTCGGAAATGATGGCGAGCTCAACACCCCACTCCCCGACGAACTGTGTTGAGAGATG
Source organism: Nephotettix cincticeps (assembly GCA_023375725.1). NCBI lineage: Eukaryota > Metazoa > Arthropoda > Insecta > Hemiptera > Cicadellidae > Nephotettix > Nephotettix cincticeps. The sequence continues at coordinate 38,222,596 of CM041791.1, forward strand.
GTCCGCCAGTACACTCCTGTGGAGGTTCCCCTGCAGGATTTTCATCATCTATTTCTGCCGCTGCCGGGAGTCATCAAGAGCCTGTCGAAAAACACGACAGGCAAGAGTTCCGGGGATGTGCTCTAGAGGAGAGTACTTCTGCTTGGCACAGAGACAGCACTTCGCCTTTGCTGTGCAGGCGGACTTGAAATGTCTCTGCTCTCCGCATTTGATGCAGAGTCCGCTTCCTCTACGATCAGCCTTCCGATGACTCAGCCTACCTTCAGCTTTCGAATGACTGCTCCTGATGTTTTTTAGGCTTTACCTTTTTCCGGATGCCTGCCAGAACCTCACTGAAGGTGTGACCCTGAGCCGGCCTGATAAGAACGGCATCAGGCCTTCCCTGAGGAATCTTCTTCCCTGGTGCCGGCTTGGAGGGTACCAGCCACTTCGGGGTGGGACGCCTCTGAGGGAAGGGATCGGGGAGGAGCTTTCGCTTTTCCTCACACGTCTGCCTCCGCTTCTCCTTACGGGACTCAACCTTTTTGAAGGGGGTCTCTGAGTTGGGCCTCGCCTTCGGCTGCAGTGGATTAGCCATTTCCCTCCAAGGCGCATCAGCACAGTCAGGAGATACCTCCCTCAGTGGCAGGTGCTGGCGGGATAAGTTTTTCAAATGAGGGGGAAAAGCCTCTGACCCTGTCAACATCCTCCGTTGCCTCTTCCTCCCTTTGTGGCTCTTTTGTGGGGGGGAGAGTGGGGACAGGATTCTGTTTGCCGCCTCTCTTTCCTGAGCCCTCGCCCTTTCTGCCACATCCCGGCATGCCTGGATGTAACTAAGGTCTTCCTGTAGAGGCAGAACGCCAGTCTTAACTGTTTGGTTCACATTCTTTTGAACCTTAAATGTCTCCTCCATGGACGCAAAAGTTACACCCATGGCCTTCAGACGAGCGTCAACATCAGTCTCAGCGTCATCGATCTGACGTCGCAGGACTCCCATGTCCACAAATGGCTTCTCGGGACTTTTGGTTTTGGAATACCCTTGAACGTTGGGAGAATGGTTGGAGGTATCTCAATCGCAGATAAGGGGTCCTCCGATCCACCTGTCTCCACGGACGCTTCTCCACCTGATGGTGACCTGAAAGGGGCTGAGGGTGGAGAGGTCCTTAGAACTCCTGACTTGGTTGACGATTGAGGTGACCTTACTATCTTCGAGCTGTGGGCAAAAGGCGACAGCTCCTTCTCTTGAACTCCTTTTTCTGCCATGGAGTTCTTCGTTGTTTTGCTCTTGAAGGGGTTTGGACAATCCATAATATGTTTGTACCAGTGCATCGTGCGGCTGGGGTGGCCCAGAATAACCAGGAGCGGGTATACCCTCGGGAACCATGCCCCTACCCCAGTTCCCTGAGGCCTGGTCTCTGTTTGCCCAGCACCGGAACCATGACGTGCTGGGGGTCGCCCGTTGCAATGCAGAGCCCGACCTCTGCATCCATGCCGCACTCCCTGACCAAGGACCGAGATGACTGGCTCCTGTCAACATACTGAAGGAATCCATCGGCAGTGCAAGCACACATCAGCCCCTAAAACACAATAGGGGCACTCCCCGGACCCTCCAGTGCGTGGTGGTTGAAAGAAAGAGGAAAAGACACCCAGAAAGCGGGGTCGAAGAGAGGAAGAGGTCGGGCAAGATTAGCCCAGGAAAGAACAAAGATTGTAAGCTAGAGCCCAAAAGAGAGAAGAAAGGCTGTCACTCTGGAAGGAGGAAGAACTGCGATCTGGACAGACAGTCTCGCATTTTGGCTAGGGTACCTCGGGGTTGCCAGCCTCTCCAAAAGGAGAGGCTGGCACGGGAGGCCCCGTGTAGTCGAAAGCCGACTACCTCTGAGGGTGGTGGCTAGTTCTTTAGGGTCATCGCTTTTGTTGGTGATTGAAGTAGCAAGAAACTCCCTCTGGAAGGGGCTCACCATGAACTATCTCTGAAGTGAAAGCGGGGATCCTTCAATGTGGATCTTATCCCAAAAAGTATGAGAGGAGAGTTTCAGTCCAATCATTGCCATAATGGAAGCCCTCACAAAATATCTGGGAATGAAATTGCTCTAACATTTAGTATGTATGAGGAAGCCAACTGCCAGTAAACTTGGTTCCAAAACATTGGGCCAAATCTAAATGCTGCTCGTGTAAATTGTGTTTCTTTGTCACAGTTCTACATTAGTGGGCATTCACACTGCACTGTCTGTACAACTTTCACTAATATTTTAAAAAAAAGGTTATTTTAATTTACATTTCATAAAATACCTATAAAAAATATTTTATGCAATAATAAGAATTTTTTCTTATTCTTTGGGCCACTTTTATAGGCATAGGCACTTTTATAGGATATAGGCAACTCGACAAGTACTATGTTAATAGGCTACAGGCCCATCAGCACCAAAATCTTGGATGAGAGTGCCACCAGTACAGGCAACAACAGTTAGTTGTCACAACTAGGCACTGCAGAGGTGACCACCAAGATGCATTTGACATATTATACCCCTAGTCTTGATGCTGTTTAACATGAGGCTTATTTGTTGCAGCTGTGCCATCACAAATTGTATACTGTGTGATGATGCAGTGGTCGAGGATGGATGTGACCTCAAGGATTGCCTAGTAGGAAGTCATGTTGTCCCTGCAGGAGGTAAGAAGTCTCAGTCTTGGTGTATAGATTTCAAGAAGGTTTTTAGATTCAAAATTAATAAGTATGAATAAGTATGATTGGCCTTGTATATAGGAAGTATGTAGGAAAGCATTAGAGAATTTTTATCAGGCCATACAATTCTCTTAAAAATGAACATATTCCTAGATATATTCCTTCTGAATAGATGGTATTCCCGTGGTAGATTGTAATCAGTTGTATATAGAGAAAGTTGTTTAAAACTAAATTTTAATTTGAGTTGTAATTAGAAAATATATTTGACTTTTTGAGGGGTTCCTGACTGTATATTTGTGAACTGATACCAGACTATCACCATTGGTCTAATTTATCTGAGATTTAAAATGAGGAGATTGCTCAAGCATTTTTAGTTTACTTGTTTTTGAAGAGTTAACAATTAAAATTTGTAAAAAAACTCATTCAGTAGTTCTTATAACTAATGGTTTATCGTACATTTTAATTTATAGTATAGAACAGTGGTTCTCAACTGGTGGTACGTGTTCTACTAGTGGTACACTAGAGAATTTTTCGTGGTATGCAAGAGGCAAAGGATGAAATAAAATATTAAATACACGAAATGTAAAAAAAGGGTTTCCGATCGACATGACGTCGATGGCTGTTTTGGACAACATTTTTTGTTGTTATGACATTGGTTATCTAGTTTCTGTATTTTTAATAATTTTATCGAAAGTAGGTATGAGTTTGGGTGGTACGCCAAACGACTGAAAAATCATCAGATGGTACGCGGCCACAAAAAGGCCAAGAAACACTGGTCTAGAACATCTGTGAATAAGTAAATTTAATGTAATGTTTTCACTTTGGGAAAGTAAAGAATATTACTAGTTCAAATTTATATCTTAAACTCATATCAATTTGATAGCTAGTAAATTATTTTGAGGGGCAACTAGTCTACAAATAAGACTGTGGACATTCCCATTACAGTAGAACCTCCCATATTTCCCATGACGGGACCGGACCATGGTCGGAACAGCCAAAAAGGCGGATATCGGGAGGAGGAAATTAAACACCTTCCTTAGGAAAAAATAGCTATGCATCATTGTGATAAACCTTAACACAACTTTTTTTTAGTCCAACAACAACTTGTCATTGTTTTTAGTCCTTAACACAACTTGCGATCTGAGACGGTTATAGTCCATCTTTAGATGTGAATGGGTTAAAGAACATTGACTAACAGATCACTAACTATTTTATAAATTGACATTTTGATTTGTGCGCTATTGTGAAATCACCGTTGTTTCAGAATTTTACTACATGGCAAATTTGGAAAATTTCAAAATTTTGAAACAGTGATGACTTTGCGGTTCCGTTGATTCAGCACTTTGACACACCCCAGAATATGGCCAAGTTTATAGGCAAACAAGCTACATTTGTGGTTTGCAGATATATTGTTGCTTCCTATTGCTATTTTAAATTTTAAATTGTTAACTTTTGACCAATGCAATTCTTAACCTGCAAGCCCTTAACTGTTTTGAAACTGCAGTTATTAAAAAACTATTTTATTGTATTTTTTAATTTCATATTATATTCATTTTCTAAACATATTATCAGTCTTTTGGGGATTGATTGATCACCCTAATCATCTCTCTTTTCACGCCACCACTTTCTAGGTTGTTCTACGAACCAAGCCGAGGTCTGAATTGGTTTGGAGGTTCTTTTTGCATCTCTCATAATTAGAATCTATGTCTGATATTTTTGTCTTAATTATCTCTTCTATTTCCAGGAAAACATTCAAATGAGGTACTGACAGATGACGATCATCTCATTGAAATTGTATGAAGACTGTATATGTAAATAAATGTTTAAATATGTTTGTTTGTTTGACTTTCTATTTCTTACATCATAGTGGTAAAACATTGTGGTTGATAAGATAATGAATGTTCATTGTTTTAATCTGCAGCATGATTTTTCATCGCAAATTCATCACCTTTAAACAAGAGTGAGTATAAAAAAAAACAAATCACATGGAAACTCATAATTTTTCTGCAGATTCTGCTATAATTCGTAAAAGTTTGATGCACCGGTGTCACCTGTTTGGGCTCTGTTTTGTAGGTTGTACCATACAATACAAATGGTGACATTGTGACATTGACTGCAAGAATCCCACTGACTGGTCTGTCGTCAGAATCAGATACACTTTATTTATGATTTATACAGAACATCAAATAATGCAAATGGCAAATTAATTTACTTAGTTATTTTAAATTGTCTGTCAACAGAGTTATATTTTAATACAGAAGAGATTCGATTATCCAAAACAATAGGGGATTAAGGGTGTTCACATAACTCAATTTTCGGATAATCGGTCACATACGGGAAAATGATATTCAATGCACATAATAAAGAATGAAAATATTTACTTTTTATAATGTGATACTCACAAAAGATACAAAGAACTCAATATAAAGTACAAAAAAATTCTGATATTTAGAATATCAAGTAGAAGAAGCTTAAAAAATTTCTTTGAACATCAACTGAACAACGGGCAAACATGAATTTAGTCGCGTCGGCAGCTCTGGGCCGCTGCTACTGCCGATGGTTATACTCAAGTTCGGTATGCAGTTTCATTTTTTCATGGTTGACTGTGTTTCGGATAACCGGGCTCAGGATAATCGACGCTTTACTGTACATGTTTATATATTTTTCACTGAGCAGCACTTGATTGTCAGGTATTAATTAAAAATTTTGCATTTATTATAAATAAGTAATTTGTTAAAACAACATGCGTTTAGAAACACTCAAAAATATTTCCCATAAACTGCATTTTTATTTACTTGTTATACAAAAGGACTGCGCAAGGACAGTTTAAATACAACCACTTGAAGGTGACATACGGATCGGTGCTGCCCGAGTACTTTTCTACGACTCTTTAACCCGAAGACAATAGCTTCTCCGACACAAAAGTATTGTTGGGAATGGTTTTTCTATAACTGAAGGTACTGAGTCTCCTGAAAGTGATGTTGTTGCAGTCATTCATCAAGTCCAGTTCTGGCCACAAGCTCGAGTAATTACTGGAAAAAATTTTTTTATGGAATCAGTCTGGCATAATAGTGTTACAATCACACATGTTGGCATAATAGTGTTACACATGTGGTTACAATCCATTAGAAACCTGCTGTAATGAACTTGAGATTCAGATTTCTTTATTCGTTTTGTACAATCAGGATATATATTGAATAGTGTCATATAATAAAACAAAATGAAAAAATAAAAATGCACTGATTGGAATAGCTCCCCAGTGCCTAAAAAAATCATTAGACGAAATAATACAAGCTAATACAAATTAATGTAAATTAATCCACAAAGGATGTATTATCAAACGGATAATCCCCTTACAATCAATACTGTTACTTATTACCAATTTACTTTAATTTTCTCCGGCCGGAAGACCTCTCTACAGGAAGACCTTAGTTACATCCAGGCATGCCGGGATGTGGCAGAAAGGGCGAGGGCTCATGAAAGAGAGGCGGCCAATACCACTACAACCCTTAGCCGATTAATGGTAAATGCTAGCGGTCTGACAGGTGTAAATCGAAAACTCCTCCTTTCTGCCTAAAACTCCATACTACTTACTTATGGATCCGTGGTCTAGGCAGATGCTTTAAAGAAGGAATGCTATCACAAGAAAATCAGGTTCATACAGAGAATTGTGGCACTAAGTATAGCATCAGAATATCGGACCGAGCTGGCGGCGTTTGTGGTTGCGGAAGTTGTTCCGATCAACCTCTTGGCTCAGAAAAGGTAACTTATTCTACAGCAAATCCTCTTTAGATGTCCAGAAGGCAGCATGGGTGGCCATGGAGGCCAGCATGATGCTCTGGCAGGAGAGACGGGATCGTAAGGTGAGAGATACCAGGATACGTTGGATTTTTTCTGAACTGTCTAGGTTGGCCAAGTCTGGAAACCGTGAGGTCAACTTCCTCACCACGCAGCTCCTCACTTGACACACAGGTTATTCTGGGCCATGAGGTAGCCTCAGAATAACATGGGCAAAGTCAACAGTGTAGTCTGCCAATTCGGGGACTCTCTCTGGGATGCTCACATTTTTTTGTATGCAAATGGTGTGGGTAGTTCAGAGAAGGCTGTAGGGCCCATTCATCAAGAACTTCATCCGTCTCATGACAAAGACTCTTGAAAACTGGCGGTTCTACTTTTGCTCTTTTTGAAAAGATGATGATGATAGTTGGCTTCAAAGAAGAAGCTCTACTTTAATGGAATACCTTAATAGGTTAGTTTTATTAATAGACTAAGAACAGAATAGATTATTTTTATTACCATTAAATAACAGTTGAGTTACATTAGGATTTTTCGAGACTTGACTTACAGCTACAAATCAAAATAACGAATAAATCAAAATAAGTACATGCTCTTAAAATATAAAATTGCTTAGAGGAGTTTACATAATTAAAAGTCATGAACAAAAAATAAATAGTCTATGAGTGCAATAACATAAGCATAAGGCCCATCCAACTTAATCTAGGTCATCAATAATTATTTCACATGTTATGTATTCATCAGTGGAATAAAATGCCTTGTGCTTCAACCATGATTCAATTACAGACTTAAATCTATTCAGAATCAGAAAGTTTATTGTCCAAAAATATGTTGTAGAATTCAGTCCCAACAAATCTTGCATGATTTGTCGTTGGGTTCTCATACATATATTATTAAACTACATCATATAAATGGTTACATCAAGTTATAACTAGCGCTAAAAGGTGAACGCGGTGCTTGTATTTTTAGTACATTTCCAAAACTACCCACTCCAAACATTTATTTTCATACAATAATACTTAAAATTTAGAGAAATTGACAAATTCTACTAGCAAACCAACATAAACAGCTATTCAGTAATCAACTGACTGGGATGGTGGTGTCATCCTGTAATCCAGCTACTTGGAGGTCACGAATTGTGGATAGTTACGAGCGATGGTCGGTGGGTGTAGTGTTCTCTTGTGTGGATTAACGTCCGCACTATTGAATACTACGTTAATCCGTAAAAACCATCCTCATGATTAGACCAATTTGTAATTCAGAGGCCGTGGTTTGGACTCCACGTTAAACTGTAGGTCCATTAATTGCCATCGGCTGTTGGCTATTAATTAACAGTCCTGTCTAAGGAACATGTCAGCCTTAGTCAGTAACAAGACTACAAGATCGCGCCACAATCATCTTACACTCAATCCTCATTCATACTTGGCTTAAAATACCCTACCTTGTAGTATGGTTGCCATTTCAAATAATCTAATCTAATCAAAATCATAATAAAATAATATATAAAACCTCAATAATAGACAAATGTCATACTCAAGTGAGCTAATTTGATTACAGTTACAGTATTGAAAGGTTTTAAGGTTTAATTCTAGAAGGTAGCTTATGAAATAATCAGCCTGGGGCAGGGTGTATAAGTGAGTGCAAGTCCAGCACACCAGGGATTTGTGCTCTTTTCCCTAGCCCTAGGGCCCTAGTGGTGCATTTTCCCAAAATAGAGTATTAACAGAAAAGTGAACCAAAATCGACAAGTTTTCTTTTTGAAAATTAGGTTGCCCCAATGAAAAGATGAAGCCGAAATTATGATTGGTTTGTTGATCATCTCTTTTACTCCACGATGAATTCTTTGAATTTAATCCAAAACCAACAATATTGTTAAATTTGTGTTGTATTAGTAGTAGTTAGGTGCGAATCCCACACACCGGGGAGTGCACCATTCTCCTCCCTGATGGTGCATGAGAGCTTTTCCCCCCAGGAAAAAAAATTCTTAGTAATAGTTTAGGAAATAATTTTGTAATTGTAATTAAAACTCTTGTAAATATTTTTACACATACTTTGTATTCCGACTTTGTCTATTACTTTTTGTAAGCCTAACGATGATAAAATCTTATTTATTTTTAGAGTAGAAGTGAGGTTGCAATGCTGCTCCTTCCTCATAAACTAACAGCAAAATCTCATAATATTATTATTATTAAGTATATAAAGATAATATATTACTTACACTTGTGTGTGTGTGTGTGTTAGAAGATAATTTTAAATATATGAAGAGCAATATAATGTATTGTGGAGAAAATGTTTCACAATTTCTCATATTTATTGATTCTCATATTTATGAAGTGAAGTGTGAGCCCTGAAGTTTGATTTCTCCCCGATTCTGCCTCACAAAGATCTTTCTTAAATTTGATTCAGAACCTACAAGAGGGATTGAGTTGATGTGCGACTCCAACAAAAAATGGTAAACACTCTTGAGTAGTCCTAGATTTTGAAGTGTCTGAAGCTTTGGAGTACAAACACCCCCTTAACCAGTTTGCTTTGGATAGCCACCATTTGTTAACTCCACTCAAACCATCACCCAACCTCACTGCAGAGAGCCAATTTTTCACATCAATATTAAATTTCGATGCATGAAGTGATTTAATACTTATAGGTAGACAGTTGAACATAATACCTAAACCTGGAAAACAATTTAGTATCAATGTACTATTGACTAGTGCTAGCGCAAAGTTCAAAGCTCTCTTATCCTGTAGCAGTAATAATAATAATAATTATAGTAGTAGTAATAATAATTGCCATAAAACATGTTATACTAGATGGCAGCAAATGCGTCAATCAGGATGGCGGTTAAGTATGTCCCTAACAAACGGAACGGACGCGGGTCGTGTACAGATATTTAACATTTGATTCAAATGGAGAACATCCGAGCCCGGAGGCCTCCGCACATATCACAATTCATCCGGGCCCGCGTCCGCATGTATTAGTTTTGTACACAGAGTAATGCCTTTGACTATCCATTTAAAATGGATAGTCAAAGGTTATACGGTGCTGTTCAGACGACGCGGGTCCGGGCGCTACTTGTCCGCATTTACAGTGACCACATCGCATTCATTCTCAGTCGAATAAAGACCGTGCTGATCTTCGCATCGTGCGTGTGTTGTTCAGTAAAGTAGGGATGAGCTATATTGATGAAATTGACGATGAACACCTCATCTAACTGTTGCCTCGAAACCCCTGTTTTAGGACAAAAGTTTAGAAGAATACCATAACAGAACTGCAACAACGGAGGCGTGGAGGGTTATTTGCAGTGAATGAATCTCCCGCAACTTTAGTTTCTCGAACGTTGTTCCTAAAAATGTCTAGTGTTCACAGCACGACAGATCAAACTCGACTGCAAAATGGAGGGAAACGCCCGGAAGTACACAGGTCCTCCTGTGAACAGTGAAACGACCCGTGACCGCGTCCGCTCCGTGTGTTAGGGCCCTAAAACTCCGTGGCTGCAAATGCGTCCACGTAGCCAAGAACGTGTTAATTAAATTATTTACTACATTTATGAAGTACAGTAATAATTTTAATAATAATAACTAGCTATTGCATACAATTAATGGTTCATTTTCAAGTTTTATATTAATTTTAATCAACAGGTTATTTTTAGGGCATTTTCTGATCCTGCTTTAAAATCGTGTATAGATAATAATGTTTACAGTATTATTCCGATTTTTTCTGCTTGTTTTCTGAATGTCTCATTATGTTTACGCACCCAAGCCAGTCGGTTAATTACTTTTGAGTCGGTATTTTGACACATTTTTTGAGACACTTTGGGCCAATTTCGTTTCAGTTATTTAGTTTATTTTCGCCACCTTAACAAACTCGATAGCTCAATAAGCTAAGATAAAGCATTAACGGGTTATAAAACTCGTGTTAAATTATTACTTTAATTTATACTCGTTGTTTTATTGTTTTGTTATTCTTGTTTACCTCAGATTAAGGCTATTGTGAAATATAATCATCAAACATTATAAATTTAAATTTTATTGAAGTATTATGAACATGCTGAGAACGCATACAGTGACATGCATTATGGGAATGCATTGCCTCCCTTCTTCTATTTCTTCAGTTCGCCCTATGCATCCTTCAAGAAGAGCCTCCGTGCTTTCAGCTCGATGGAGGATCATCCCAATGTGTGATATGTTTTTTGGTGGCGCCTTTGATGGGCCATATCTGGTGAGGATGCAATGGTGCTAAAACAGTGTTGTTATCATTATTATTGTTAGTACCTGGTGACCGAGCTTTGCTCGGATAGAATAAGACATGTTTTTACAAGTTAATTAGCAAAATTAAAACAAATTTACTGCTCAATGAAAACATTTATGTGGTTGAAATAAAACCGATTTAATACACCATAATTAATATAGCACTGAAGAAAAAGTATCGCCCCTGGTGGGAATGGAACTCGCGGCATATAGTTCTTGAGGCCGACACGCTACAACTCGGCTACGACGTTAGTCAATTGAGCGATGCCGTTTAACGTCTTTTAGCCAAAGCCGATCATTTACTGTCTAATTATCCATACCGTTATTATTAGCCTGTGATCAACTGATTTTGTTATAAACGGAATGAGGATGGAAAAGCAAAAGAGAAATTTAATTTACATAAATTAATTGGTTTGTTAGAGTGGCTTCAAGCAATACAACGAATACGTTTTCTATCAAAACACGGAAGACTTTGGAAATACTTTTTTCTGCTTTTATTTCGCACAGCTATCATTAAGTTCCTTAAACCCTTAAGTTTTTACAAATTGTTTAGTAACCTGATTATTTTGCATTTATTTAATTCATAAAATAAATATTAATGCATAACCTCTATATTGTTCCCCGCAGTCTTCAATCAAGAACTGTCAAACGGTTATAAACAGCTGTTTTGGTTTGTATTTTTTACATTTTATTCTCCATAAGCGTAATGTTAAATTTTTAGATTTTACATTTTAATAATTAGAAGAAAACCTCCGAATTTTTCAGCTCGAATCCAAAATTATTTTCTATGTGATATGTTTTTTTCCAAAATTTAAAAGAAATCCTCGGCGCCGTTTTCGAGGATCCGTGTGCAAATATGTATATATATATACAGTGCCACAGCCTACCCCGTTGGTATTATTATTGGTAGTACCTGGTGACCGAGCTTTGCTCATAGAATAGTGACATTGATTTTTAAGGGTAGTTCACCCCTAAAAACCCTTAAAAAACGTGAAAAATCCAAATTTCTCAAAAACGGCTCTAACGATTTTTATTAAAATTTGACAGTTTATAGTGTACAGAGTACTAAATAATTTGACACCACCCGCATATCTGTAAAAATGACGGTTCAAAAGTTATGGGCTTTTAAATGTCAAAAAAATCAAATTTTTATATTTCAGCGAAAACAATAAAAGTAAAGTATAACTTGACTGGTACCATTGAAACCAGCTTAAAAAACTAAACAAATTAGTATTTTGAATTATTTGTCTACGACTAACAGTTCCAGAGAAAATTTAAATTTACTTTCCACGATAAACGCAGTACGTTGTCTGAAAGCGCCCAATGTTATTCTTATGGAGAATATAAAAAAATCAATTTCTTCCTTACTTTCCAACTGTTTTCCATGAAACTTGGTATGAAGTGTAAGGTCAAATCACCGAACAAAACCAGCTCAAAAAAGCTTGGTATTACCGGGGGGGGGGGGGGTTCCCCCATACAATTTGAACAATTAATTATTAAATGATATTTAGAATAACTTTGTAGAACATGAGAGTTTTATTACAGATTGTCTTTCAAAAAGAACTGTCAAACGGTTATAAACAGCTGTTTTGGTTTGTATTTTTTACATTTTATTCTCCATAAGCGTAATGTTAAATTTTTAGATTTTAAACTTAATATTACAAGAAAACACGAATTTTCCTAGACATTAGACCTATCTAGAACTTATTTTCTACTCGGAAATTAGTTATTTCCAAAATTTAAAGAAATTCCTCGGCGCCGTTTTCGAGATCCGTGTGCAAATATATATATATATATATATATATACAAACCTTGCTCGTATTATAGTATTGGATATTGGATTTAGAATATATTATTTATATCTTTGTTATTGATTTTAAATATATATATATATATATATATATTGAACTTTCTTTAGAATTTCTTCATCTTGCTTACACTCTCTCACACACTCACATACGCGCGCACGCACACTCGCACACACACACACACACACACGCACGCACACACTTGTTACGCACTCATTCATATGATTCGCTATTGTTTTCTTGTTACGTTTATTGCTGTATTTTCCTATTATTGTGGTCTTGTTACTTTATTGTTGTTAATTCTCTATTACTATTGTACTTTTAGCCTATTCAACAATACAATTAATTATTATTACTATAAATTATTGATTAAGTTCTCAGTGCATGTAAAACTAAATTAATAGTTTGCTTTGCCGTTGAAATAAATATATTACTATAGTTTTTTTTGTTTGACTTATTCGTTTTATAAGTGACCCCTAATGCATAGTTTGTTTAGAGAGAACTAAATTATCAATTCTCCATTTAAAATTTCTGTTTCAGTGAGATTAAAAAAGAATAATTTAGTAATAAGAGCAAAACATTTTCTATATTAGAAAATGTGGTGAATAAATTATTATTTGTTATTGTTATTATTATATTACAGGTAGTTAAATATTTTATAAAGCCTTGAATTAGATTCTAGGTCACTGTCTGACGTTTCCCGCCGTTTACACAGACTTTTACAAGTGACTGGAATGAAGACTGAAGGAGAGTACGACGGCGATAGCGATAGCTTGGATGCTACGATGAAATTGTGAATTTATTAGGCGAGTCTTCTTTGTGTTATGTGTTTGTGTGGAAGCTTTGTCTAATGAGTTTATGTTGAGAAATCAAGCCTATGTGGAAGTCAATTTCAACGATATTTGCTGTAAGCATTTGATGATTATGTTAGTAATTTTTCACCATCAACAAAGTTAGTTCCAAAATTACCAAACGTCCTTTGTCTGAGATCTTAACCAGCTAAATTAACCGGTAGTTATATTTATAATATAACTTATAAGTTATATTTAAGTTATAAGTTAAGTTATAAGTTTAAGTTATATTTATGTAATAAGTTATATTTATTTAGTGTCAATATCATGATGGGGTCTTATATTCTTGAAAGAATGGCTCGAAAATGAATCATATTACATCCTATATTTCACTTAAATTGTGTCAGAAATTGCATACAAACCAATAAATATTATGTATGCCCTTACCACATCATACTAATTATAGTCCATTGTTCCAATTACTAGCAGATGTTATACATGCAGGCAGGTTAACATTTTTTCATTTGGGTGTAGAAGAAAAATTCCAAAGTTATTTATTACATATTAGCCCTTCAAGACGGTAGTAGCTCAGTTGGTAGAGTGGTAGAGGCAAGGCAAAGTCAGACATCCATAGGTCGATGGTTCAAATCCGGCTCGAAGGAGTACATTTTCGCTGTAAAATTTTTAGACAATTAAATTAAGAAGGAGGGGTTGTTTTAAGGCCGCCTGCTACAGTAGTTTTTTAGAGAGCGCGGGCGAAGTCCACTCACTCTCATTTGATGATAACCCTACATCATCTAGGTCCAACCATAATATGCAATACATATTACTAAATTCAGTACAGTAAAACCAATTTATTTTAAATAAGTTTAAATTGAACACAAAAAATGAAAACTTTAGTTACATACTTTCAGGAATTTAACTGTCATAAGCAAAGTTACAAAATTGGGAAATTTGAACGTTAAAAACTGTACGTAAATAAAAAATAACTTTTAATAGTTACCGTATTATTCTATAAGAATCAAAATAAATACTGCAACATTCTAAAAATCACGTAACATACAGTTCACTGCAACTTATGTTTTGAAAAAGTCTTTGATTATGGCCGCCTGCTTTACCGACTTGGCTTGTTTTTTTTGCTGTCATATCCCTGAGCTTCCATAAGTACATTATGTCAGCAGTAGATATACCTTCTAGAAGACTGACTTATTACAGGGCTCTGTCCGAGTGTGGAATGGAAGGATTGGGTTCAGGGAGTTCCTCTTTGTCTAACGCTTCATCGTCATGTGACACCATTCTTTCAGTAAATAAAGTCGTAGTCTGTAATACTGTGCCTACAAAAATAAATATTACAAATTATTCATTAGGCCCGCTGTGACCAGGTTACCGTACTTAGAATTTTGATAAAATTCTGTATACCTACTCAATATTTCTAATTAAAAATCTATAGGCCTAATATTATAAAGAAGCGGTGGTTTCTGTATATTTGTTGTGGAAATTAATCGTGAAAATACTGGTTTGAAATTTAACCAAAAGGTAGATCTTCAACTCACGCAACTCTTAGTCATATTTATTTCCTTAACCCTTCAAGGCTGTAGTTTTTTAAGGCCGCTGGGCCCTGCTACGGTAGTTTTTTACAGAATTGGGGTGAAGTCCACTCATTCTCATTTGATAATAGCCCTACATCATCTAGGTAACCAACAATCTATCTCACTAGATCTATACATCATAAAATCTGCTGAAATCAAAAATAATAGTCTAAAAATTAGCCACCCAATTTCCAGTTACGATAAACCAGTTCGCTAACGATATACTTCAACGCATAAACATCTAATTTACATTTCCAAACAAAAAGAAAGACAAAATAAACAGGTAATTATCCAGGAAACTGCTTAGAATATAATTTTACATCAGTTATCATGTGAGTTAAGTGTGAACACAAAATTGATGTAACAAACAAACCTTGTAACAACATATCTCTATCTCTGTCACACTTACAGCTGATCAAAATTGGTTGGAAATGTTGGAAAACTCATGAGCAATATTCTCCACACAGTTCTAGTTAAAAAATCACTAGGACGTCGCTAGAATGCGCCAGCTGACAGGTTGCAAATAACGTAGAACTCACGTCAAACCGCAGCAATGTTTTTTTTTTCGTGACGTGGAACTCATGTCAAACCGTCTTAAAGTGTTAAAATCGGCTGTGCACACTAAAATTTGACCATTCTGAAAGAAGAAGGAAAAAATGTTTGCATTTACTTCCCTGTGGGAAATAGGTTAGATCATGGATATGTCTAAAGGGAATGTTTTAAGTTCATCTAAACAGCTGTTCTTATTCTTTTATACTTTAAATTCAATACAATAGTTCTGGTTGTTTCTATGGAAACCTGTTACATGTGTTCCATCTTAAAAATCACCAACACCGCCCCAGAGCTAAGACATATCCATGTCAAAAGTAGAAACAATTTTTACATATAAACTGCTGGATCAAAATTAATATTGACTAAAATAGTAGATTTTAAGTTTTCTGGCTGTTTAACTGTCTCTATTTGGTTATCCTTTCCCGTTATTACTTATCAGGTGTTTTTACTTCATTCAGTACCCCTCTCAGCCTCTTTTACACAAGCGAAGAACGGGTACTTAGGCTAGTCTGTGATAAACCTTACATAGAGGAACTATTTCTTGGTTGCTATTGCAGAACTATTGTTTTGGAGGTTTAATCCAGATAACAGCTATTGTTTTAGATTTTGTGTTAGATTTATTCTATGTACTGTACAATTTTTATTATTTATTTTATTTTTCAGAAGAAAAACTAATAATGGCTAAAAGTATTGCAAATACTTCTAATTCAGCTAATAAAAGTTGGGTTGAGCTCTGTGATGAACTTTATGACACCGACAACTCTGATAGTGAAAATAACAAAGATAAAAAATTGAAAAGTATTGAATCAGAATGTGAGGTAAAAAATGAAACAACCCCATCAAAAGGAAAGCCAGAAAGTTTATCAATAAAATCTGAAACGGAAATCAAGGTTGAAAAAGAAGAATCTCCTTGGAGATTTTCTTATGCCACAATTCTAAAAAATTCTGCAAGTAAGGATAATATAGAAGATTCAAAACAAACTCCTACTCAGCATACACCATTGAATCAAATTAAAGTAACAGAAATAGTCAAGTCCTCAGAAAATGGAGCCGTGAAAAGTGTCAAAAGGGAAATTCAAAGAGAATTTCTGCAAGATGACTTAAGTCTCACTAGTCACTTAGATGTGTTTCATATGCAAAGTCCAGTTAAATTGGAGCCTCTTGATGAAAAATTGGGAACTCCAGTAAAATCAGAACGGGAAACTAGGTCCTCTATAAAGAGACAATGTACTGCCAAGTTCTCACTATGTGAAGATGCTATGATGCCAGATGATGTTTTGATGCCCAGTCCCAAGAAGGTTACTAGGCTGTCTTCTAGGAGGAAGAGGGAACCTGGTGAAAGTCCAGCGACATGTAAAAGATCTAAGAATTCGTCTGGTGCGCACAACACTCCAAAGTGGTAAGGGTTTTATTTTGTATCTTATAAAATTTAAAAGTCTTATTAATTAACCTTCTTATCCAAGAAGTGTTGCAAAATAATATAGGCTAATAATGCAACGATAATGTAAAAACACAAGATGCATTTTTATGACATGATTTTATAGTATGATTTTAATTGCTCTGTGGGTGTACTTTTTTACCTTGTTCATGTTCCATGAAGACAATACAACACACATAGTAAAGATTACTTTTAGCTTGCTAAACCTTTTAATACATTTTAAACACTATAAACATGAGAGACAACAACACAACAATAAACAATAACAAAAAACAATATGTTTCAATATATGTTATATATATAATATGTTTCAAATATTAAATAATTAATCATATTGGATATAGAGGCAGGCACTGAGCTTGGCTATAAGTCCATAAAAGTCCAAGGCCGTAACATAGGGTGTCCTTGTGGGTTGTGGGATCATAACACCCGTTCTAAAAAGCAGTAAATATACTAAACTTATTGTAATATATTCAGATTTTATTAATTTATTGGTGGAAAAGATAGGCTAAATTGAATGCCAAATGTAGGCCTATAGTGTATCACCACAGAAAGAAAGGGACATAAAATAAAAAAAAAACTTAAGTAAGTCTTTTTAATATATGTAAAGCCTACATGTAATACACAATTTATTACAAAAATAAACATCTTTTATTAAGTATGTACCTACTCTTTTCCAATGAAATGTAAACCATAAGTTGGAATTGAGTTAAAACATCGTTCATGTAATTGATCACATATTTATAGGCTGTTTGATATTTTTGTTGTGGATTTTCCTGTATTTTCTGAAGTTAATAACTTGACTGAATTACAGGATATCTTGATCTTCCTTGGAAAAACAAATATTTTCTTAGAGATAGTAAATTATGATACTCTCCCTTTCCCTAATGATTAATTAGGTAACATTTAAAATATCCTTCTAGAATTAATTTAATTTTATATTAAGGTCAGTAAAACTAATATATCCTATGATATCATTACAGTGTAGTACCAGTTGAACAACCACCAGTTGAATTTGAAACAGACGAACAGGTTTTAATGAGACGACAAAAGCAAATTGACTATGGGAAAAATACTATTGGATATGAGAGATATATACAAATGGTACCCAAGTAAGTAAATTTTAAATTCTGAAAAATTAATGAACTTGATTTGGGTCCTTGGTTTTTTTATGATGGAAACCCGAATATGTCTAATAAATATTCTGTTTTAATCAATCATACATGAAAAATTCATTTAAATGGATGCGTTCGTTTTCATATTAACCATACATAGGTATTTTTTTTTTAATTGTTAAAAGCAGGGTTTCAACAAAACTGAGAGAAGCTAAACAAGTAGTATTAAAGACAAACATTTGAATTTTAAACTCAATAAAATCAATATTTCATTTCAACAATTAACAAGTATCTAGTACAGTAGAACCTCGATTAACCGTCACCATCGGGACCGAGACCATGACGGATAACAGAAATAATAATAGCACAGATGATACAACTAGCACCTAGACAGTGTTTGGCGTGGCAACATCGAAATCCACTACCTTGCATGTTATAATGGCGCCATTGTAAGTCCTAATTAATTTTCATGATTACTGCGTAGTACTTAATGTGAATTTATTTTAAATGAGAAAAACTAAACTACGTCAGTTCAAGTGAAAAATACTTTATTAAGAAAACAATGAGATATCAACTGTAAATGTACGTTTCCATTTCTCAGCCATAACAGAAGAGCATTACACACTACGTATAAACAACACTATGTATATATGACAACAATAAACGGTAAAGCACGTAAAACACTAGTAGACATTGCACTCGAAATCGGCAATAACTTCAGTTCAGTGAAGTCAACCACATTCTGATAATCATATTCCAAATTTTAGATGTCTGCCAATGGAAAAAAGAGCTAATTAGCAATTTTGACTCACTCAAAAATAAGTGGTCTACTGGCTATGATGGGGTACCAGTCAAAGTAATAAGGTTTGTTAGGGATCCACTTATTAAACCTTTAATTCATTTAATCAACTATTCGTTCATTTTAGGAACTTTTCCAGAACAACTCAAAATTTTAAAAGTGGTACCAGTTTTGAAAAAGGGCCATGACACAGAGATTAAAAATTATCGTCCTATTTCTATTTTACCTTCGATATCATAAATGTTTGAATAAGCCATGTATTTAAGATTGGTAAAACATTTCAGTGATAATAATCTTCTCTGCCCAGAACAACACGGTTTTAGTTAAGACAAATCTGTCAATACCGCTCTAATCACTTTTGTTGAATCATTAATTGAATCAATGGCTGAAAAAAATATAGTAACCGGATTTTTTATGGATCTGTTTAAAGCCTTTGACAGCATATCTCATAGCAAAATATTGATAAATTTAGTAATATAGGCATAAAAAGGTCATATCTAAATTGGTTTGAAAATTACCTTAAAAATAGAAGTCAATATGTAGAAATATAAAAAACGGAAGGAAATCAAGTAATAAAATATCAATCAAACTCACAACCTATCAGGCACGGGCACGGGGTACGACAAGGGTCAAAACTTAGACCTTTATTATTTATTTGCTACATTAGGGATATGCCATATTGTATAAGTAAACTTAAGGACGTAAAAAATCAACTTATACTATATGCAGATGACTCTAATCTTATTATGTCTGCAAAGACTAGCTTGGAAATAGAAATAAATTCATTCATAGAATTAGGTAAACTTTTTTTAAATTTTTTTTTCTTCAAACAATTAATATTAAACTCACAGAAGACTAATTAAATTCACTTTACTACAAAACAAAAGTGAAACAATAATGATTTTAATATTTTTATTGGCGATAATGTAGTAGAAAAGATACATAAATCCAAATTTTTGGGAATCTATATTCATAACCATCTTAGTTGGGACTCGCACTTCGACCATCTTTTAGCAAAAATAAACTCAGGCATTTATGCCTTGAAAAGATTGTATTATCTTTGTAATTTGACAGTCCTAAAAATGTTAATATACCCATTTGCAGTCCCATATATCTTGTGGAGTTTGCGTGTATGGAGGTACAACCAAACAAAACCTTAATAAAATTTTAATTAGTCAATAAAGAGCCATAAGAGTCATGTTAAATCTCAAGTCTGATGAATCTGTGAAGGAGCATTTTATTGACCAAAATATTTTAACCATCTACAGTTTGTATATTCTTGAGTGTATTATGAATGTCAGAACTAATAAATCAAATTTCACTACACATGAAGACATACATAGCTACAACACCAGAAAAAAAATAGTCTTACCTCTTCATAACTCTTAGCTATTTTAAAAGAAACCATCCTATGCCGGTACTGTATTTTTGAAACGTATTCCAAAAAAATATTTAATTTAGAAAATCAAAACAAGTTCAAAGTGAACTCAGAAGTTTTTTGTCAGAAATGCTTTTTACTCTTTTGAAGAGTTGTACGATTTACCCATGTGAAAGCTGATGCTACATAACTGCTAATAAAACCTAAATGCATTGTACTGAGTTAGATTTAAGGAAAACTGTGACGCTATTTATTGTATTGCTATACATGAAACAAATAAAGAAGTTTTGAATTGAATTGAATCACCATACTGAACTGAAATGAAACAGTGTTAGTAGAATGCAGAAGAGAGTGTAAGGGATTAACCAGCTGGGTCACACCTTTGCCGCCAATGATACAAGCACATTGCAGGTGTGCAGTATAGTCGTCACTACTCATCATAGAGCCTCAACAGACGATCCGATCCGGCTCGGCGCTGTCGTGGAAACATAATTTTGTTTGCGCTAGTGGGGTGGCGGTTAATAGAGACTGACGGTTAAAAGGGTGACGGTTAATCGAGGTTCTACTGTATTAATATTGTGTTAAACTCGATGGGATGAATTTCCAATCCTTTGCTCTATATTGTTGATGTATCAGGTTCTCTTACTGTAATTATTTCAAATAGATTGGTCTTAGTTGGAACACAATATTTATTGGAATGGTTAGGTATTTCTGGATGTCATTGTTAATGTTATTTATTTATTAGTTTAGTTAACCAATTTACTTCAAAAATCCAGTTGGTCATGAATTAAAATCTCCATGAAGCTCAATGAATTATTATAGATATTTGTGAATATTATTTATTTTGCACAAAATATTTTACTGTCACTGAGCATGAAGTTAAACAAACTGAAATGAAACATTTTCCCTTGGACTTAATTAGGTCATTTATTTGGTGATACATTGCAATTATTGGATTGATCTAGTGTTATTTAGAATTATTTGTCATAAATAAGTAAAATGAAAATATAAACTACACGGCTAACTGGTCAGAATATAGTTACTTTAACACTGGTAAATAAAATTTACTTGTACTCAAAGTTCATACTATGAAAGGGTATACTGTTCTGAAAGCATTCTACATTAAATTTCAACAAACATTTACCATATTGATAATAAATAATTGAAACATCTCAACTAGGTCTTTATTACTTAAACCTGACCTTACCATCCCACGCTACAGCCATTTGCTGGCTTTGGCCTATGTCACAATCCTCCTCCATTGCTGTCTATCCATGACCTTGATCCTTCAATTACGAATTTTCATCTTTCTCATATCTTCCTCTACTCCATCTATCCATCTCAACCGTGGTCCCCCACTTCACCTTGCATTAAATATCTTGCCATCCAATACTTTCTTTGCAGTTTGTGTTTCAGGCATTCTAATCATACACTCTAGCCATCTGATTCTCTGGGCTTTTACAAACCTATGTCTTCTCCTTTAATGATGTTTTCTATTTCTAGGGTTTTAAGGTTTCAACCAGGGTTTTCTACTAATAGTATTTTGGGGTTTGTAGACATAAGCGGCATAGGAAACACCCTCAAACTCCTCCTAAACACATCAAGTACAGTCGTCGAGCATGGGACGGGCTGATCCGGCAGTGGAGACAGAAGCTGCACTTCTGGGATCCTCCTTCTCAGGGGGGTGGCAATATTGAAGAGTAAGTTATGTGTTTTATAAGCTTAATAATCTCATTAACTAATCTTACTATCATTGTTTGATCATTCAAGTAATATAATGTTGCGCACACACACAACACACACACACACACACACACACACATATAATGTCTTTTAAGAATGTATTGCTTTTTGAGATTATATATAGAGTACAGGGTGTCTATAAAATGCCTGGACTGATTTTGTGAGCTGTTTTGTCAGGCAACGATTACCATCTACACATGAGACCACTATGTCTAGTTTCTATCAGTCTCGTATGACTATGTGTGTTATTAATATATTTTGTTTAACTTTGCAGTTAATAAAGATACTGGTATCATTTATTTAACAAAACAACCATAATAAAGATATTTTCAAAAGAAACCCTGTTTATAATGGATAAATTTTTTAATTAGCTTCCTATAGGCGTAAAAAGGCTTAGAGTTTTAAGGAGTTTTATCAGTCTAAGCATTATTTTATTTATAATTATTTTTAATCAATTAGAAACAATTTACTTTTTTTAACCCTTTGAGTGCCGCGGCCATTTCTATGATTCTTCCGCATGAAGTGCCATGGCATTTTTAATTTTTTACCTCTCTTACCAAGATGAAGGCATTAGGTATTACTATTATTCTAAACATGGGTCTGATAAGAGAGCCAACAATAAAGTCATATTGGTCTGAAAATGTGTCTCAGGCAACAAATTGGTTCAGAAAATGTTGAAAAGTGATCGATTTGAGAGTAATGAGTTTCTTTCACATGGTTGACAACAATAAACTTCCTAAACCGAATACACCAGGCTATGACCCATGTCAACAGTTTCAGCCGCTTCAGGACCACTGTGACAGGGTTTTTACTTTTACTCTGATCATGAACAGCTTTCAGTCTATGAAAGGCTGTTTTGGACAAAATGTCAAACCTAGTTAATCGATCTCACATCCTTCAGCCCGTGAAACCTGAATGCAAGCACTGAGCTACAGTGTCGGCCAAGCCAAGGCTGTAGTTAAATGACTTTTGGCCAACTTCAATTGTTTTAGCTGTTCTTATACTGTATTTAATTATCCATACAGTTATTATTAGCCTGTGATCAACTGATTTTGTTTGAAAAAGAATGATGATTGAAAAGTAAAAGTGAAATTTAATTTACACCAATTAATTGGTTTGTGACTGGCTTCAAGCAATACAATGAATACGTTTTCTATCAAAACACGAAAGATTTTGGAAATACTTTCCTCTGCTTTTATTTCGCACAGTTATATGGTAATATAACTAAAGGAAAGAAACTAAAGGTATTTAGTTTTTAAAAATTGTTTGGTAATTTGATGATTTTTCATTTATTCCTAAAATAAATATGTATTTAAAACCTCTATTCACATATTGTTCCCTGCGATCTTCAATCAACAACTGTCAAACGGTTGTAAACAGATGTTTTGATTTATATTGTTTACATTTGATTCTCCATAAGCATAATGTTAATGTTCAACTTAGTATGACAAGAAAACAAGAATTTTTCTGGACATTAGATCTATCTAGAACTTATTTTTTACTTGGAAATTAGTTATTTCCAAAATTTAAAGAAATTCTTTAGAGCCGTTTTCGATATCCGTGTGCATATATATACACAAACCTTGCTCGTATGATAGTATTGGATAAACACTGTGACCATGGGGTAATCCCCGAAACACCTGTCAGAATAATAAAAATGAAAATGAAAGGTTCCTCTGGCATTATTAATTTCGTAAATATGTATATATTTATTTATATATTATTTAAAAATTCACAATCTAGGGCTACTTTTAGCAATATAATAAATAATAAAACGATTCGTACCCTTTTTATACTTTATTGGCAACATGTTTCGGCATTTATGCCATTTTCAAGTCATATTTACCTAACCTATATTTAAATTAGAGGTGTGCGGATAGTGAACTATTTTTTGGGATCGGTTCAAGTTCGGATCGGATAGTTTAGGTTCGGATCAGATAGTTTTCGGATTCGGATACTCGCAATAACAAAGTGAAATCAGACCTATCTAAGAATAAATTAGGAAAAAATCAATAAAATGTTATCAAAATTATTAAATGGTACATAAAAAATCATAAATTCTTCATAGGATGAACAACAAAACTAAAATTTTTACTTCACTGCATTTAAAAGTATCAGTAACCAATTTTAATATGGCGTAATTCACAAATTAAATCAACAGAAACCTTATAATTCGCCATTAAATGACATCAACTTTCTACTAATTCATCAATTCATTCTACTAATCATCAACTAATTCTCAATTTTATTTCACGATTCAATTATTTTATTTATTACAATGATAAAAACAAATCACCATTAACAAAGAATCAAGATTTGACAGACGAAGTTGGCTCGATGCCATCGGCTATCTGCGTATCGGCAGGGGCAGTGACAGTGCAGCTGCTATCAAACAAAGGCCTGTGCGCAGGCGCAGAGTTGGAATATTTGGCAGATAAAATACCCCGATTGGCTGTGTAACAATATTGAAACCCGTGAAATTATGGTAACTCGTCGTAATCTAGTTAGTTATTCATCTTAAAACTACCTAAAAATGTAAAACTAATAACACTTAAATTCATTTAACAAAGAGAACATGTAGATTGAAAACAAGTGGAAAATTTGTTAGTTATGTGAACACCGAACGATGAAATAGGCCAAATGTTAATTTGGCAACACTTTATCGTACTGCTCAAACCCGGAGTAGTTGAGAATGCGATAACTAAACATTTGATCGTCTACGTAGACGATCAGAATGAAGTAGTATTATTTTTGCTGGAAACCCCGACGCAAAACGAGCTATTATGATGGTTTGTTACCAATAACATTTTTCATAGCCGATATGAAATTTTATACGGAACAATATCAAACCGCAATCTGATACTCGGTGCAACCGGATTTTAACCCCCAAAATTGTCGTTATCATATTTATTTATACCAATTAAAACATTATTAAAACTCATTGAAAATAATTAGTTGATACCTCAAGGACTTATCATTCTTAAATATATATCCGTGATAAATGTGAAGGAGTACTAATAAGATGTAGTCACAATAGAAGTACGATATTTAGTTATTGTGCACTAAAGGACACAGCAGAGCTGGCATTTTGCCATTATTAGCGTCTTCTATGCATTACAAAAACCAGGAAGCCGTAACCTTACTTTGGTTTGGTTGTTCCTACATTTGATTGTTTCATTCTCTATTTCGTTGTTTATTATCGATTAGTTAATTCAGAATAATGATTTGAAATTTAATTTTAATATTTAAACCAATTAAAATCATTCAAAATTCTGATCCTTCCAAACTTCTAAATATACCGTTTAGTGGTGTAATTATAGATTCACTCTTCAATATATATTCGGGATATATTTCACATTGTCATAATGCTTAGCGATTCGAATCGCTATAAGTGTATCGCCTCTACCATTCAACGACATTGTTTTGATGAAAGAATACGTAATACATCTTTTAAGCAAAAATTATTCCGGCTTCGCGGGTATAAACTCAACGAAAATCTCATTGTTTTTGTTCAAATTGCTGAAATATACAGTCTATCCGAAAATTCGGATATTTATCGGATATTACCGGATATCTTAAATACATTCGGATCGGTTTCGGATATCCGATCGGATCCGAATCCGAACCGAATTGATGAATAATTGACAAAATGATTAAAAATATTAAAAGACAAAGAAACAAGAGAACAACGGAAGAACAAAGAATACACGAAGAGATATTCATTAGCATGCCTTTTAACACCATATTAAATAAAGCCATGAGAAAACATTTACTAACACAAAATATCAAATCGGTTACAAAACAAATAACAACGCTTTTAACTTAATACAAAAGTACACTAAACATAATGAAACACAACTTGACAAATTTGACACAACCGGAATATATCAAATCAACTGCTCAGACTGTCCAAAATTTTACATAGGTCAAACTGGTCGTTCAATAAAATCACGCTTCAAAGAACACATTCAAGCATTCAAAAGTACCGTAACAACAGAACATCAATGAAATCCAACTTTGCAGAACATCTATTACATACAGATCACAGTTTTAAAGGCATACATGAAAACTTAAATATATTGAAACCCATGAACAAAGGACTAATAATGGACTCTACAGAAGAATACCTAATCTACAAAGGACATAAAGAACACCCATAGGCTATATTAACCATATAAACATGAACAACCGTATATTTGAAAAAATCACACAATTTGAAAGCACCACCCCCTAGTCTGTCCAAAGTTAACATATAATACAAATCATATCTTATCAACTTAACATTGTAAACACATTTGATAAAAAATTGTAATTTAAATATAGGTTAGGTAAATATGGCATAAATGCCGAAATATGTTGCCAATAAAGTATAAAAAGGGTACTAATTGTTTTATTATAATATATATATATAACTGGTATCATTTAAAAATCAGGGTCTAGCCTATGTTGTTGTAACTAAACTGTTAACATTTTGTAAGTATTTAGAAAAAGGCTACCATGTATTTAATGATACATTTTTTACGAACTTGCCGTAATTAGATTACTTGTATAACAGGAAGACATTATGACTGATACTGTCAGAAGAAACAGAAAAATATCTTCCTCAAGAAGTTAAGAAAAAGGTAGATTTTGCTAAACAACTTTTCACACAGCTACCATGTGTTGAAAAAGAAGGAAAATTGTCTCTCATAGGTAGTCACAATTGGTATAAATAAAGCAAGAAAAAACTTTGCATCATGAAACATTTACTAAATATCCCATCTTACAAATTTTTGGTCTGTTTTTAGTTGATAATCTGTTTCTTTTAAATTATGGTATCTGTAAAGAAATCATTTCACAATACATTACTGTCAATTAAATACATACATACATATCCTGTCCCGTTCCGATTATCTTCGGGTCTGGGTGTTTACTAGGCCTCTCCATCTTCTTCTGTCCTTCCACAATTCTTCTTCCTCCACATACTGCCATTGTACTCCTCTTGCTTCTACATCCCGTTTCACCTCGTCGATCCACCTTCTTCTGGGTCTTCCTCTAGGTCTTCTTCCATTCATTTGCAGCTCGCTCATTCTCTTTGGGATTCTTACATCTTCCATTCTCTTTACGTGACCGAACCATCTCAATCTCGACTTCTCTACTCGTTCTCTCAAACTTTCTTCGACTATTCCTCCTCTCAGCTCTTCATTTCTCATTCTATCTAATCTTGTTTTACCTTTAATCCCTCTTATAAACTTCATTTCCCCTGCCTGAACCCTACTCCATTCCCTTTCTGTTATGTTCCAAACTTCTGCACCATAGGTAACTATCGGTATATAGTACGTTTTGTACATGGTAACTTTAGCTTTCTTTGGTATATCCTTATCCCATACTAGATGTCTAACACTTTGGTAAAATCCTGCGCCTTTCCCCAGTCTCGTTGTTACCTCTTGCGCCATCCTTCCATCGTTCGAAATCACCGTGCCTAAATATGTCAATTAAATCTGGACTAATATTTCAAATATTATTGGTAGTGATTTGTAATTTTCTGCTTGTATCTTGATATCAGCCCAAGGTTTATCAACTCTGTACATATAAACCTTGCAGATTTGGTTGTATTACTACCTGGTGCTGACTATAAATGTCTGCAGACCACTACAAGCTGCAATAGTATCTATAATATCGTGATGTTTTTAACAGCCTGGATCTCAGTTCTATGTCAGAGGCATCGAGTGACACAGGTTCAATAACCAGCTCATTGCCATCAACACCGCAGGAGCAGCGCAAGCAACATCGCTCTTCACGTATGACACGCTCGAATCGCTCATCTGAGTGTTCCAGCATTGCAGAAGATTCAGGGTGTTCGCCGCTCAAAGATATCTAATGTGTTTCATACTAGCTTAATTTGTAAGTTTTTATCAATTCAGTGAAGTTAACAGTGTTAAATATGTTTTTGTAGATTAATCACTGTTGTTTTAGAAATATCTGTACCTGTGACTTGGTTGCTTCAAACTTAAATATGGTTTTATTTAAACTCAGCAATCTTGAAGTTAACACCGTTCATTTTTCCTGGTTTTCTTGGATACAATTTTCTCTAAAATAAATAAAATTTGAATAATTTTCCCAATGAAAGCGTTATTAAACACTGAGAATGCAAATTTTTCACAAGACATATTTTCATTTTCGTCATTGTTTTATAAAATGGGATTTTTCAAGGGTTATTATTTTCATAGATTTACTAAAACCTTCAAGAGAATGGAAGTTGATAACTTCTGTGGTTATATTGGTCTTGTTTTCAATTGAAAATAAATTTTTATTTACTTGTAAATTAATTTTTTTAAATATCAAAACCCCAGTGTAAGCGTTTGTGCCGCTTATTTTATTTCATATAATAATTTTTTTACAAGTATATATCGCTTTTAAAATTCGGCTTTTAGCTCAAAAGTAATTATTGTATTATGTAATGTGCCTTGAATGTTTGAAGTTTATTTACCAAAGTTTTCGTCATGTAATATTTGTAGTAAAAATCAGAATAAAACATTTTATGTTAACATGCTAAAATTCTTTTTGTAAAACTTACCAGTTGAAAATTTTCTTTTCTGCTCAAGGTGTATATCATTAAGTGATACTATATTACTAGAGTAAACCGCAGGAAAGTAGTCAGGAAGAGAGTCGGTGCTGTGTTGCCAAATCGCCCTATTCTATTATTGCGTATGGTTACGTCAGCTGATAGGCTAAATGAAAAATGGCAACACTGCTGGGCAAGCAGTGTTGCCCTCATCAGACTACTTTCCTGCGGTGTGCTCTAGTCTTTAAAAAATAAAAATAATGTTTTTATTGTTAATACTTTTTTTTATGAAATTATAATGTGGAATTATGCTAATTTTTGGTTGGAAGTTAAAAACACTCAGGTTATGGTTCATTCAAACATACAAGTTACTAACTCATAATATTATTTTAGAAACTGTTGAAGCAGTTGAACATGTTCAGTTGACGTAGTACCAATACTTGTTTATGAAATGATTGCAATTTTAAAAGTAGATCTCTAACCCTATGTAAACCTTCATACTTGGATGACAGCTCCAAAGTCTATACAATACTGGCAATTACTGCAGACAGATCAAATATATATTCCTAGTGCACAGCCAATCGAGGTAGAGGATAGACGTCTACAAACTAGTGATTTTATAATATATAACACAGCAATATTGTTTATTGTTTCAAATGTTTATCATAGTAATGCCTCTCTCACCCCATTAAACTGTTAAATCTTTATATTAGTTACCAAATATAATTAAACTCCAAAAAATTAATATTAAAATAATAACCATCTGAAAGGATCTCAGTAAAATTTAATTAATGCCTTATTGGTGTTAATACTTAAAAACCAACAATATGGTTGTTCAGATAACATGATGACCTAAAAATTTTAACTTGCTAGAAATTCAATTAAATAATTTTAAGTCCAGTGGTAGGTGACTCCTGTCAGATCATGTGAGGTGACCTCTGGGAGTGTGACTAATGACATTATGGCACCTGCTGTCTGTAAGTAATTACCCAGACCCTAGACCCATTTAGAATGATACGAGGTTTTTTACTACCTTTAGGAAATGTTATACAGCAATGATTCTCTTAGCATACTATTTAAGAATCACTGATTCTATTTTTGAATCAGCTGATAGGTCGTATCACTTAACAATGCATTATACATGAAAAAAGTAAATGAGAGTAGCCCTCATTGAAGTGTTGAGTTTAGTGTTCATAAATCTAAAATAACGGCAAACTGCCGGTCATAAGTTTGTGGTCACATTTGCTTCTGGCAATAACAATGGGTGGCTGGACAGATAAAAAAGAATTACCAGATGCAATCAAAATTTCAATCAGTTTAATTTTTAAACAGGTCACTAGATAATAGAGTAATCACAGAATAAGAAAGAACTCGCCCATTATAGATGTTCTTTTCTCATCCAAACATGAATGGGATCATTGCAACGTGTAACATTTAAGTTACTATTTAAAACCATAAAATTGTTTTAAATTAGGGTAAATTTTAACATTCTCAGTGTTCAATTAATGTAGACTTAAACTAGTACTTTATAATTATATTTTACTACATTCCATTTATTTATGAGCATCAATTTAACTGTTAAATTTTAGTATAATGGACTGTTGGATTTTAATTAAAGCTGACTTGTTTTCCCAGAATTACGTGTTAAGATTTTAAAATTTAAATTTCAGCAGTTAAGAAAACTTGCTTGAAATGTATTTCAAACCATGTATCTATAAAATATGTGGATTTTTTGTTTTTAAGCTTTAATTATATTATTTACATCTTGTATTATGCTTCCTCACTTATTCTTGTCACCCTCACTTAGAAAATACCCATCAAACCTCAGACCTGTGTAGTCAGTGAATTAATCATTCCAAGTCAATACCAATAAAGTATATAACTTAACACGATCTCTGCTACACAAGGCCGACCGTGTGGGAATTCCCACACTTTGTAGCCAACATATTATTGCTTCACTTTGTCAATAGCACTGATATGGGAATGTTCTTTGTGGTATAGGATTGTGTGCCAGTTAGAGGTTAGATTTTGTGCAGTGGTAGTTCCAACTTTGAGGCCCTCGGTTCTTTGTGATGGTTAATGTGTTTGTATGGAAGCACCTGAAGAACTCATAGTTTTCTTTATTAGTGAATGTGTTAAAATATTTCTTTGAAATAATGATATGTCAGAATCATTTTGTGGGAGTGTTTCACTTAATTTGATTTCCTGATGCCTTTGAGAAGTGAAAGTATTTTTCCTGAATGCACAGAATTAAGGTCATTAATACGAGTCCTCTTGCTTAATTTTACTTCAAGCTAAAAGTCCACAAATTTAAAGAGAAGCCTAATTTCTATCATCTCAAATAATTCATAAATGAATGGAAATTCACTGAGTAAGCAGGTCTGAAGAATTTAAAAGTTAAGAATTTTAAAATTCTATGACGGAATAAAATGCATTAAATTCCAAAAAATTCTGTAGTTTCTGTTCAAATTTACTCAAAGAGTTGCAAGTTTTAACAATCACAGGCAATTTATTGGACTCTTATAATCGTGGCCTCTCTAAATAAGCAGAGGTTGTGTGATGAGGGGAGACCAAATTACTATGATGCC
The DNA here is from genome assembly GCA_023375725.1 of Nephotettix cincticeps. Taxonomy (NCBI): domain Eukaryota; kingdom Metazoa; phylum Arthropoda; class Insecta; order Hemiptera; family Cicadellidae; genus Nephotettix; species Nephotettix cincticeps. Next base: position 38,253,642 of record CM041791.1, read on the forward strand.
TATTACCGTAGAATCTCTCAAAATAGATTCCCGAAAACTCGACAGGGCTGGTGAATTAATATTTTTGTACATCGCCTATAACCTAAAGCAGTACATAGGCCGCCTGAGAGCGCTAGAGACTCAGGCTAGGTTTTGGGTTTTCCAAAGTTGTTCAAAGCACCCTTTACCTGCCTAGCTGGGGCGGGCTATCGTTTGCACACTTTGGGATTTCCTGTGGCCCACTTTTCTTATTATGAGGCAGTGTGTTGACCTGGGATTCCCAGGCAGGACATAAACTACCCTCACTACATTGTCATCACTGGGCGTTCAGCTTGTTATAAATGTATATAATAAATCAATAAATGTACCATTTTAACAAGTTGTTGGGGGCGGCAATGCTGCCGCCATTCCATTGTTGCTTAATACGTCAGTGAGCTGCTTGCACTTCTCTGGTGCCTGTGTTTGTTATTGCACTTGTGGTGAGGTTCATTTCTTTCATTTTTAGCTGTGTCAGTTTTTGATTCACATGTTTGTATGAAAATATATTTTTATTTATATATTTTTAATATTGTGAATGGCATTTCGTAACTGTTTTCCATCAAATGGTGAGTAAAAACAAAAAATTTAGCATAGACCTATACCACTCTCTATCGCATGAATTTTAGTAGTAAACGTGTTTTAATATTTTAAATAAGCGTTTCTATTCAACCTCCTTGTTATTTTGTCCTTAATTATAAGTTCCCTAAAACTCTACATCCTCAAAACCTTTCAGTCCTCATTGTGTAGAGTTTGACGTTTGAGAGGTTCTACTATATTATGTTTGTGGAAATGTCCAAACTCTGTGAAGAAGTTTTTTATTTTTAAAAGGTTTCCCGTTAGATGGAAACCTGAGTTTACACTGTACACTGTAAGAATTGCTATCCTTTTAAATACATCCTTACAAAAAGGTCGGGGAAGTAGACTAAATACATAGGTTGAATTTCTGATGTAGACAAAATAATCAGTTTTGCCAACTTTATTCTTATTACGGTAGTTACTAAGATAACAAGGATTGCAAACAAAGTAGAATTTTCAGTTTGTGTAGGCCTTCGTCTTCTCCACGCACATCTATAAGAAACCATTTAAGGTGATGTCAAGACACCCTCTGCTCTATCGTGATTTCTCCATGCAACAAAATTAACAAATTATTTAACTATGAGACAAATTAAAACGTTTGGCTCAAATTTGTAGAAATGGTATCCAGCGGTGTGTAGGCACTTGGCACTGTCAACGGAATGGGCTCAGTAGTACCACAGGATGTGTGCGTTCTCTCACTCAAATTGTGCCAACTCTACGACTTATTCATTTGAATGAAGACAATTTTTATATTTTTGTATTAGTATTATCATTGTTAATGGTGTTGTGGAGGTTAATTAAGCTGAACTAGTTTCTATTGGCTTTTGGGGGAAGGAGTTCTATCCCCTTCATCTCTCCCCATACTTACGCCACTATACAGCCTGGACGAAAAGTCCCTTTAGGTATCTAGACATTGGTTAGTTGACCCTGCGTATTTTTTTACAGACTGGACAAATGACACCTCGGGAAGTTAACCCTCTCCAAATTTCTTCATTTTTAACAGACCTTGTACAGTTGAAACCTGGGACAGTTCCTCAGGTTGCTGCTCCCAAAAAGTAACAAAAGTTGCCATTTTTTGTGTTTACTTGATTTAAAATAATTTTTTTTACCGTACTGATTTAGTACTGTACAGAATTTTTTTGTGACAAAAACCCTATTTAATGTTCATTTTGTTAACGTATTTATTTTACTCCTGTTATGTTTATTCATTGATGTATTGTACTGTAAATAATTTATACTTGAAGTATGATAAATTGCTTTTTTTTGTTACAGTTGCGCAATAGGCTACATTATTATCAATACAGTACAGGAGCCAGTTATAATTTATTACAATGAATTTTAACTTGTTTTAGATGCTCTTGTTTGTATTAGCACACGTGTTAACGAAACTGCTTGCCGCAACGGCAAAATTTATAAATATTTGCTTGATTCGGATAGTTTGGATTTTTTGTAATCCGGACCAGACGTCTGCCACATTAGTCCGTATGAGCGAGAGTCTACTGTACCATAAAATATAGTGTGTTCTATAGTCTTGGATTATCTTATCTGGAATGGCCACCTGCTCTACTGTCTTCTTGATATCAACTTCTGTACAATATTTGGACTGTAAACTTTAAATTAAATCATCAGTTCAAGAACTTCTTGGGGAAGCAGCTTCAAGTCAACATTGAATTACTTCTCTTGGTCTGTGACGTTAGTCATAATACTAATTAAAATAATGTAATTTATACATTAACAGCACTATAATAACATTAAGAAATGAATTAGTTGATAACACATAAGAAATGGTACCTGGTGACCGAGCGTACAAAATAAGACATGTATTATAAATAAAAATTAAAAACATTTATTACTCAATGAAAACATCGAGTGTATTAAATGTATTAATTGTATTGTATTAAATTGTATTAATTGTATTGTATAAAATGTATTAATACACGAGTGTATTAAATGTATTAGTGTATTAAATCGGTTAAAAAACCGATTTAATACACTATACTTAATATAGCATTGAACAAAAAGTAGTGCCACTGACGGGGATGGAACTCGTGACCTTCTATTCACGAGGCCGACACACTACCGCTAGACCACAGCGTCTGCCAAATGAGCCACACCATTTAAGGTCTTTTAGCCAACCTCAATTGTTTTAGCCTATCATTTAATGTTTAATTACCCATACAGTCATTATTAGTCTGTGATCAACTGATTTTGTTAGAAAAAGAATGAGGATTGAAGAGCAAAAGAGAGATTTTATTTACACCTATTAATTGGTTTGTGACAGTGGCTTGAAGCAATACAATGAATACATTTTCTATCGAAACACGGAAGATTTTGGAAATACTTTTTCTGCTTTTATTTCGAACAGTTATGTTACTCTTAAGTTTTAACAAATTGTTAAGTAACCTGATAATTTTACATTTATTACATACATAAAATAAAATATTTATGAAAAATCTCTATTCACATATTGTTCCCCGCCGTCTTCAATCAAGAACTGTCAAACGGTTATAAACAGATGTTTTGGTTTGTATTGTTTACATTTGATTCTCCATAAGCGTAATGTTAAATTTTTAGATTTTAAACTTAATATTACTTAATAACTACTTATTACTTTAAACTTAACATTAGAATTTTCCTGGACATTAGACCTATCTAGAACTTATTTTCTACTCGGAAATTAGTAGTTATTTCCAAAATTTAAAGAGATTCCTTAGTGCCGTTTTCGAGATCCGTGTGCAAATATTTATATATATATACACACACACACACAAACCTTGCTCTTATTATAGTATTGGATAAGATTTTTTAAAAAGTTGTACTTAAATAATATATATTCTTAGATTGAGTGCAACCTTAAATATAACATACATTGAACAGTACCTGGTTTTTTTATTTCCTCCAACACTGACTTTTGGATTGCGAAAAGTTATTCTTCAAATTTATTGTACAGGGTTATCATAAAAGTATGGTGCGTTTTTGAACATAGTTTAAATAAAAACCAAATTACTTACAGTTAATGTTTTTTATTCATCTATTTTGTCGTCTCAAACAGTTTTTTTACATGATTAATAAATTTCAATATGTGCCCCCTTAGTCGCTCGACAAATGTCCAAAGGTTAATCAATTTCTCTCCAAACATTCGCTAACATTTCTTCGGTTATGGTTGTCATTGCTTCATTAAACTGTTTTTTTAAGTACTTCAGGACGCAAATTTTTCGTGAATAAACAATGTTTTTAATATAACACAAGAAAAAATCACAAGGTGTCAGTTCTGGACTCCTTGGAGGCCACAGCATAGGTCCTTACCGGCCTATCCATCGATCTCCATATTTTTCGTTCAAAGCGTCCGTCACCAATGCACTGAAATGTGGCACAATGAAGCACAATCTTGTTGGAAATGAAGTTGATGAATGTTTTCGAGTTCATCTAGCTGAGGAAAGCAATAATTGATTAACATGTCGAGGTACACAACTCCATATTAATTGTTCTTTCAGCAAAGAAGAAAGGCCCTATTATGCGATTTTTCATCACACCACACCAAACATTAACTTCAGGCGAATGACGTTTTTTCTGAACAATTGCGTGTGGGTTTTCAGAGCCCTATATTCGTGAATTGTGTCTATTAACACATCCACGATATGGAAAGTAACTTCGTCTGTAAAAATTATATCATCTAAAAATAATTTGTTTTCACTTATTCTGTCCAACATTCTAACAGCAAAATTGTGACGGTTTACACTATCATTGTGTTTCTATTCCTGCAGTATCTGGATTTATTAGGTTTTATAAGGCTTATAAACAAACTGTTGGGTTTGAGGCTTTCAGAGATAATAACATAACATTCAGAAATTTCCCTACAATCTTCTTATGAATTACTGAAACCGCACCATTCTTTTATGATAACCCTGTATAAAAGAAAATGTTCTTCAAAATTGTAATAATGTATATTTCAGAAGATTTTCATCATTGCAAAAAGTTAGCTAATCATTGAAAAAACGTTGATTATTATATTATGTGAGAAGGAATATTCTTTTAATCTGGAATGAAAATCAAGATGAAATTTAGATGATGAAATTGTACTTCAAATTTTGAATTATTGTTGTTAAAATTTTGAAACCCAATAAATTATACCTAGCTATGAAATATTAAATAATACATACTTTTATTCGAACTATGAAACCATTTAAAATTAAATAAATACAATAGCATTCCTAAAATAATCATAAAATTTGTTTCATAAACCCTTGAAAATTTTGTGAAAAAGGGAAAAAGTTATTTGGTAGTATCCTCCATAACAATAACATTAAGAAACATAAGAATATCATACAGTAAATTTAATTTTTTTCTAAAACCGCTTGTCACATATCAATGATTCAAAATAGTAATTTATATTTTTTAAATTCGTTAGGACCTGAGTAAAATAGTTCAGATCATGGAGGGGGGACGCACAGAGTATTTTCTTAAAAATTTCTTAAAGTTTACAAAATTTATCAAGCACAAATTTTAAATTAGAAATTTTTCCAATAATAATTGTAGTTTCTCGAGTAACTTTATTACATATAACGTAACATTTATTAGTATTTCAAGGATTTGTTTAACCCTTTGAGGGCCGGGCGAAAATAAAAGTATGTCCCAAAACTGCAACCTAGTTTTTTGTTAGTGTCTCACAAAACTGCACACTCAAAATAATGGTGGTTTGGCAAGAATATTGTATCTTCTTTAGTTTTCACCCTAGCAACATGATTTTTTCATCAGATTGTCAGGAATTGATTTTTATATACTAATATGCAAGTAGAAATTAATAATTACAAAAATTAAAAATTGGAAAAAAAATTTATAATTTTTTTACATAAATAGTCATACTCAACAATACAAAAAAAAATACAAAAAAATTTTACAGTGGATGCATATTTTTTAGTTCTAGTTTTTATTATTAGTGACATGTGTTGAAAGTTTTAATAAATTTGGTGAAATATTTATAAAATTACAGGTAATTTATTGTTGTTTTGCAGCAAGTCATTTATACAGGGGCTATAATACCATCCATCATAATAAAACAGAGATACTTACAATGTTTCTATATAGTCCTGAGAATGATGCACTGAGTCTGTTTATTATTTACAACAAAATATCTTATTTATAAACTCTATTATTTTCAATAAAATATATATACATGTACACTCAACAACCAACTAAAATTACTTGTTTAGCACAAATGTATGGATCTCAACCACATGAAGCTAAATATCAAGTTTCATAAAAAAATATTAGATAATAAGTGAAAATTAATTTTTCCTAATCCTCCATAAGATTAACATTGGAGCCTCAAAATACAACGTACTGTGTTTAGATTTTTTTATATCTCGGTAACCGTTTAAGATAGAGAAAAACTTTAAGGAACTTAATTGTGTAGTTTTTAAAGCTGATTCCAATGGTGAAATATAAAATTAGAAATTTTTAAAAATTACATGTGAAAAACGCAAAAAACCCCATTTTGGGGTACAAAACCCCCCCAAACTACCCGTTCCCATTGACCGATATGTCTGGTTTACGAACTCGTCCGAGCATTTGTAGGAATACACGTCTCTACCAAATTTGGTCTCGATCGGACCTTTTTACGAGAGTTATCGTGTTCACAGACATATATATATATAAAAATTTTAACGACTATTGTTTTTGGTCTCTGGGCACCTAAAGAAGAAAAAATAACATGGTCTCGGGCTTAACTCTTGCCATAAGACCTACGGTAATAGCTTCTTCCCTATTGGAAATTCGCTAAAAAAATACAAAAAAATTTTACAGTGGATGCATATTTTTTAGTTCTAGTTTTAGCGAATTTTTGGTGGTTTACTCTTGAAAATATGTTGACCTTGATTCTGAGAACTAATATAAGTTTGGAGGAAAGCCTTACACTTTTCAGCATTTTCTGAAATAGGTATTTTAGTGTCTTTTAATATTTCATTCACAGCTTGAAAGTTAATACTTGAGATTGAGGGAAGCGAGCTTTGATGGCTGGATACAGTGAGATTTATTCCGTATAACCACAAACTATCAGAGTGTTTCGCCTTCTGAAACTGTAAAACAACATTTAAATATTTGCTTCTTAAATTATCTTTGAGATAAGGTGGAGATAATGGTTATTTCATTTCTAATTACAGATAATTTCAGAATTTCATTAATTAACTATACAATTTCAAATTTGCCTCTGTTAAATTTTATAAGAGTAAATATTGAGGTAGGAGATGGGCAATCACAGTAAGTTAAGGTTTCAGTCTTCCTATAAATGTTTAAATTACCTGTATCATCAGGTAATCCTGTAGTTCAAAAACAAACACGGTTTCGAGCTACCTTGAGTTCATTTTCAAACTCAAACATCAAGCTGTAGAAATGATTTCTCCATGTTGGAGAAAATCATCATAAACATTGAGATATTCTACAGAGCAACAGTACTGGTGCATAAAGAGTTATCCATTGGCAAAAAGCACTGATAAGAATTATTTTTGACTTAGCTGTAAGGAATATTTTTTAAACCATAAAATTCTGATAATACCTAGTAGTAAAGACTACAATATTAAAGTGGCTAACCTCATAACAAAATATAATGTTAGTGAATTTTTAAACACTCTTATTTTTTTATAATTTTTAAAGACGTTAATTTTTGATTTTTTGTTATGTGTTTGTATAATATTTATAGTATCTTATTAGTGGCTCCATTCTCACTACATATTGGTAAGGGTTTGTTAAATATTTTTATTGTTACAGTATTTTTCATTAAAACTTATATTTCACTGATTTAACTTATGTAAATTTTCATAATATGTATGACTTTGTCAAATATATAACGAAAATGACGATAAATGATTGATTTATTGATTGGCATACCTTGATCAGAAGTTGCTTAGATGGTTTAACCCAGGATTCAGCCATGTAGACAGCACAGTCCTCAAAGTCATCGATGTATTCAGCTGTACAAGTTGAGAGGTATTCTCCACAGCTACCAAATAGTTCCACTATTCTTGCCTTTTGAGAGATAATTTAAAAAATTATGATTATCATTAAACAAATTCCCATACACCTGCTTATTTTAAAATTAATTTACTGTTTGGATTAGAAATTCTAAAAAAAATAGCTATAGTTGGTAAAAACTTGAATAAGGTATCATTGGTTAAAAAATGATATTTAAATACTTGTGGAGAGAAAAAGAATTATTTAAATTAATACTGTGGTCGTCTTGATAAAACCTAGACTATCAACTTAAGTTTTCCTTTCGCTCGTTTTTTTAAGAATGTAAAGAGGAAATATGTTCCATTATCCATTTTAGATTTAACAGCTTTGTTAGGATAGCATACCTTCAGGAAATGTTGGCCAGACAAACTTTCATTTCTAATTTTTGTGTTGAGTTTTAAGAATGTCTACCAAAATAATATATAAAATATAAATAATATATAATTATAACATCAAAACCTAAGTACATAGCAAATACTTTTATGTTGGTTTGCTCATTATTTTGCAGCTTTGCAAAGTATATAGCTTGCTGCAGCATCACCTGGAAGTCCTTATAAATACAATTTAATAATATTTCAACTTCAAACTGTTGCTGTTTTTGTATTTTAAAAATATCTTTGTGAAAGCAAATTGATAAAGAGATTGCTTACCTCAGACACAATGACAATTCGAGCTATGAGGTTTGATGAAACCTCAGGGAGGGAAATATTTATTGTGCAGGGCTCTTTGTTCCCCTGAAGAAGATGAACACATGTTTCCAAACGCACAATTTCATCTAATTCAACACTGAAATCAAACATTAATTTAGTGGTTAAGTTTGGATACAATATAATCAAAATAATTTACTAAAATATGGTGGTTGGCTTATTTGGACTGGTCTAAACCAGCTACTTAGTCAAAAATATGGATGAACGAGAAATAAGTGTAATATGATTATGGCTAGATCTTGTAGCTTTGTTAATGTCTAAGGCTGACATGTTTCTCAGACAAGGCTGTTAAATATTACCCCAACAGTCAATGGCATATCAGGGAACTACAGTTTCACATGGAATCCAATTTATTAGAGTCTAATCTAAAGATATAATCAATCACGTTAAGTATAGAGTTTCAAATGCATTTTAATCTTATAAACAAAATAGCTCTAGGCTTCTTATTAACTTAAACTAAAATTATTGGAATACCTTTTAGTTGAAGTGTTTATTGTCAGGCAATTCCTGAGCTCTTTGTTTTCACTTTCTAAAACCCAAGTGGTGGATATTTTAAATCCATCATCCAGAGCAGAAGTGGCTGCCATTCTAGAGAAGAAACATAACAGTATCAGACATTGTTATGTTATGTATGAAATGCCAGTAACAACAACTCCCTGGACAGTGAACATCAGTAAGTGGAGTTTGTAGATATGAGGAATGCTGATGTTTGGCATACACCTAACGATACCAGTGACAACATAAGCTGCTTTGTTCGCAGCACGCTGGATCTGCTCGCCGAATGGCAAAATCTACTATAGTTAACCATAACATCTTTTACGTAACTATGTAAGGAGGTCTATGTCTGGAGTTAAGAGAAATCACCCACAAGATACGGAAGTGTAACTTCTATTCTTCATTAGAACTACAATATCAATCTTACTAAAGGCCAACTTAACCAGACGTGATTGAAATGAAATGAAAAATTGTTTATTTTTCCAGCGAAATTTGATTTGAATTTGAAATTTGGCGAAGTTTGATGGCGCATCCAAAATATATAACAGGACATTGCAAGACCATGATGTCATTTTGAATCAGAGTAAGCATTTTTACAGTGTAATTGACAAGCACCTGCAGTATAAGCTGTCCTAAGCATTAGCTGCTAAAGAGAGGCAGGTTTGGGGGTCTAAGCCTTTCAGATTTTTTGGGAAAAATTAATATTACTATTACATTAAATTAAAAATAAAAATTCAAAAAATTATTTTTTTTAGAAAATCTTTATTGTTTCTGAGACACGCATATATACATACATTCAATAGATACATATAGAAGCAATAATCACCTGAGGTTATTACCTGGTGTCGGTGGATTTCACAGTCTATTTACATCTATCGAAGAGGCGGATGACCGGTCTTGCATAGAATAGTTACACTTGGCAGCACTATCACTTGAGTCTTCTTTCAATTGTTCATAACGTAAAATGATTTTAAACATAGACAATGATCAAATACTCATTTAAAATAAAATCAAAACTATAACTAAAAAGAATATCCTCTTACAAGTATCATTAAACACAATAGAATAACAGATCAAGATGATCTAAATCTAGTAAATAGGGCCATAGTTTATTTTATAGAATCTACTTTATTAGTACAGGCTTTGAGGTGGTATGGAAGCGTATTATAAATCTTTGGCGTAAGGTTTAAGTAAACTTTTTAAAAATTGTCAAATTTGGTTTTGGAATTGATTATATTTCTTAGTGTTTTCTCCTAATTAAAACTGTTTTCACCCCATTTCCACTTCTGTCATATAAAAGGCGTAGAACCTTAAAAATATACAAATTTCTTTAGGGTAAAATACTCAAAGCTTTAAAAAGAGGAGATGAATGTTCTGTGCTGTATTTATTTAAAATCAATCTGATAAAGGTTTTCTGTAAGGTAATCAGAGCTTTAATTGTACATATATAAGTTCCCCTGTATACAGCTAATCTAAACTCTAATTTGGAATTTATTATAGCATAATCTATAGCTCTAAGAAGACGTTGATTACACACATTTCTCAACATAAAGAACATCCTTACATATCAAATTAATTTTAACATAATTTATGTGAGGTTTCCAACAACTCTTGAGCCAAGAGCCTTAATCCAAGGTATTTAATTTCTTTAACTTGATCAATGGATGGACTGTCACAACTTCTATTGCTGCATTTATAATGGTATTTATTGATGATATAAATGAAATTTCCATTACCATAAAATTATTGGTAAATCGAAATCGTAAACCTATTATATAATAAACATACTTCATGTTTATGTAAATAAACAATTATGTCACTGGTCAGAAGTGGTTTATGTGCTTGTCACTGTACCTCTTTGTATATTTCTAGTTATTGTTGGCTGAAGGACAGTTTGTAATCAGCTGACTGATAATAAAAAGAACTATTTTAAAATTAGTTGAATTCAGTAAATGATTTATTGCACATTTTCTTTGTTTGACAACATTCCGAACTAATTTATTTTAATTTAATTTGGTAAAATTAAGCATGATCATTTAAAGTGAATAACAAGTCTTTGCATGAACTTAACAATACGGTACACCTTACATCTCCAATCAAACAAGTTTTTCCAGTTCATAATTTTAAATCGCGAGAATCTCCCGTTTCCCCTAAAATTAACCCTTACCCTGGATTTCCTAAAATATCCCTGATATTCTAAAAATATCCCTGATATTCTAAAAATATCCCGTTTCTCCCCGCTCAGAACCTCAATTCAAGTAGACGTCAAGCTGGACTAGATGTTATACAGTGTCTTATTTCTGTCAAATAACATTAGAAAAGATCGGAAAAACATTCTTCCGCGGTGTTTTTCTTCTCAATTATGATATTAGAGAGCAAAACAAGTAGTGTATTTAAATGATTTTTCCCCCGCCCAGAATCCCAATCCCCTAGCTAGACGGAGGGTTTCAGTGTTTTATTTTAACCTAAAATTGTCAAAATTCAGTTCTTCTGCAGAGCGTATCTTCTCAATTAGGTTGTTAGAAAGTGAAAAAAGTTCATTTGAGATTGATTTGATAATAATTAGTTGATACCTTGCGAACTATTATCAAAATATTGTTGGAAAAGGGTTATTATGAACTACATCTGTATTTGGTGAATATCTACTAATATGTCAAAATCCCAATTTTCATGGCAGAAAGGCTTCATATTTATTTCCCCTGTTGATATTGGGGAGAATAATAGACCTGCTTTATAGGGTTTAACCTATAACTAAGCTTAGTTCGTATTATCACAATTAATTAATTCCTAAACCCATGGATATTCAAGGAGGATAAGGTCTACTTCTACAATGTGTTTAATAAATCCGTAGATTTTCTTACCTCTTTTATGTTGTAAAATTCATGCTTAAGTCTTGTTCTTATATTAATACAGTGGGAAACACCATTCACAGCCACACAGACACCATAGGTTAGCTAGCTGGAGTCGGAATACCCATTTCATCTTGTTACTTGTGACGGAGGGGTATACCCTTTTCATCTTGTTATTGACCTGAATATTGTTATTGTGAGTAAAATGTCAATACCAAATAGAGGTATTGGGTGAATGCAATGCGGACTGCAGATGATAGGATGAATTAATAAACAATAGGCCCTAATAGAGAGGGACTAGTGGTTAAAAAAGGCTTTTGCTTTTACCGAGTGAGAAGTGAGGACTGCGACTGAGGAGCGGAGCGGCTTTTGAAGGAAGAATGGGGGAAGCGATTGCTTTGGGCATAGATAAACGGATACTTATAATCCGTTCCTCTCTGCTTTGGGCTGGTAAGGAAATATATACAACAGCTGATTATTATAATAAACGTAATATCATTGATTATGAATAAAAGTTCGCGCATTTGTAGGAATACAGACACACACACACATATATACATATATATATATATATATTTGATTATGTAGTCCACAAGAAAGGGCAGCTAATATAGTTATTATTAAATTAAAAGAACTTGTGCTCCCTTTAAACATTTTATTTCTTACATTATACACGACACGTGTTTCGAAACTTAGTTCATTTTCACAGTGTATTTTAACTTAAATTACACTGTAAAAAGTTAATTTAATTAAGTTAATTAAATGTTAAGTTAATTGTAATTTAAGTTAAAATACACTGTGAAAATGAACTAAGTTTCGAAACACGTGTCGTGTATAATGTCAGAAATAAAATGTTTAAAGGGAGCACAAGTTCTTTATTTAATTTAATAATAAATATATATATATATATATATATTTTATATATATATATATATATATATATATACATTACGGTTGTACACTAAGTAAAAACACATACGACATTTGATAAAATTATTTCAATAACTAAGCAAGTTATACCAATTTATCTATTCTCCGTAAGAATTACATGGCCAATAAAAATGTAATTTTTCTGCCGTAGGAAACATTAAATTTGTGATTTTTATGGGTGTATTGATAAAACTTAACTAGATGGACTTGAATTTTAACATTGATAGACCTGAGCAAGGCGTTTGACTGTGTCTAACACGAACAACTGGAAATTACAATATTATGGCATTTTAGTGGCCTCACACCAAACACGCCTTTGGTAAGTCTTTCATTGTGATGATTCTACTAAGGACTGACTGGCAAGAATACGGCAGACCTCTTCAACACTGCCTGAGAGTCACAATGGTACACGGATGGCTCCAAGGGAAGCAAGGTAACTCTGGAGCTGGATACTGGGGATGTAAGAAAGGGTTAAGCTCCACGTTCCCATGGGCGATATTCTCAGGGCGTTTCAGGCAGAAGTGGTAGCCATCATGGAATGTGCTCTGTTCAACCTCAACAGAGGCGTCAGGAACAGGAACATCACCATTTTGTCAGATAGTCGAGCCACCCTCAAGACACTGGACTCCTTGTACTTTCGACGCCAAGATCGTGTGGGACTGCCGCAACGCGGTGTCTTCTCTTGGCAGTCTAAACAACGTTGCCCTATACTGGGTTCCATGACATTCAGGAGTTATGGGTAATGAAACAGCGGAGCCCATTCCCCTCCTGAGAATCAGCAAACAATCTCAGCTCTCCCTCCGCCTTGGTGATCGCAGAGGACCTTCTATGGTTAAATAGGTTATAACTCAGACTCATTGTAGATCTCACCACGGAATTTTTATTCTCTGAAATCTCCTCTTTACAACCATATAAATAACAATAATGATTAAAATCTCCAAAGGAAATGTTTTCAGTTAATCTTATCCGATGTTCTTATAACCAGCTGTTCTTACGTGTATAACAGAAAACTTTTTTTCCGACGACGGAGTCTGGTAAGTGCAAGATCACTGGTATTCCAATCACTGTTGCCAGTGTATTTCCAGTCTCGACAACACTGGCAACGGCTGGCAAAGCGCCGTTTGTCTGCAAAAGTTATGGGCTTTCAAATGTCAAATATATTTTTTTAATTGTTTGGCCGATAAAGGATAGTTTTATAAAGTAATTACTAAATAATTATTAGTAAGCAATTAATTAATGAAGTAAAAACTCACTTCGTCAAACACCATTTAATATATTAAGCTTATATTGTAAATATATACAAGCGATAAATGTTGATGTCCGGTGTGCCAATTTAACATATGTTATATATATTTACGGTTTGTATGTAATTAAAATATAAGTGTAAATATATTAAGTAGGCCTAGTGTAGGAAGACGTGAGTTTTTACTTATAGTAAAACTAACACGGTATAGGGCTAATTAAGAAGCTATTCATAAAATAATTCTACTATCACCATTGAAACCAGCTAAAAAAATTGAATACAATTTTGAATAGTTAGTTGACGACTAAAGGTACCAGAGAAAAGGTATAAAGTTAAATTGAATGTTCGTGGTGAACGCAGTAGGGCCCTACTCCTGCGTTTTCTGAGAGCTCCCATGTTATTCTTGTGGAGAATATAACAAAATCATCTTCTTCCTTATTTGTTACAGTTTTCAACTTGGTATGCAGTTAAGGGTTAGGTCCCCCAAAACTCTATCAATTATTTTAATTTTTAATTAATTAAATTTAAAAATTAAAATTAAATTTAATTTAATTTTACTTTTTTCTTTCCTTATTATTTTAAGAAATTAGATGACTATATTTGATAAGATAAATTTTTTAATGGTATTTAAATAAACATTAAAGAATGTAGTAGCTTTATTAAAGATATTTAGTTTTTAAATTTATATAAGGGGGAAAGTATGGGGACTTTCTATTTTACTGACCAGGTAAAAAGTTTTCAATAATCTAAATCTAAAATTTTAAGTTGGCACTCGAAAAGATATGCCAGCCCACCGATACCGTTTATTTAATTTTTTATATCTGTATGTTTCTGAACAAAGCGAACTCACTATATCATACTCAAGTCATATCTTCTGAGAATGTTATTGTAACATTAATCCAGCAATAAAACTTAAATATATATAGATTCCTCAGTTAGACCGTAATATATCATGTTTACCATTAACGCTTTTTAATTATTATTTTCAAGTAACTTTAAAATATAGTTTTAAGAAAACGTTTATAAATATAGATGTTACAGGAAATAATATTTATAATGATTTAGAGTAATTATTGTATTTTTCAGCCTTTTTATGAAAATGGTTTTTATAGGGTGGAAACACTGGTTGTAGAAATGTAGAACAACCTTCAAATGCTCCCAAGGTTAAAATTTTGGACTGTCGGCTGCTCCTACTCGTCGCCGTCAAGTCTGACACTTTTAATTAAATCAACATTTTCAGGATCTTTAAGGAGAATGGCTAAGTACACCATTGTAATGGTCCGACATGGAGAGAGTGAGTGGAATCAGAAGAATTTGTTTTGTGGATGGTATGACGCAAATTTAAGTAAAAAAGGTATGTGACTTCATCATCTTTAACCTTACTTATAGTAGTATTAGGACATAAAACCATTTTTTTTAAATCGTAGGGTTTGTGACATCTAATGGGAGCTATATATGTACCCCAAAATCCACCATACAATGGGAAAATCCTCATATAATGGAGTTTGGATACTTGCTCTACCCATGCAGTATTATCTTTGATAGGCCTAATGGGGGATCAGGAATATATTTTACCTCTACTTAAACTCTCTCCTAATACTTATGGCAGTTCTGTACCTATTAAATTGGCGAGCGGCCAGAATGCTCACTTGCACGTGGCAGCAGCGTATGTTGCTCGTATACCGTTTGTTGTTTGTATTAAAGTTTTATCAACATAATTCCTAAAAAACACTGTAGACATCAGGACAAGTCTGAGTAGTTCCTAAAACAACCGCCAAAAGCAGCATGGCCAGGGTCATTTTACCAGGATAGAGCTAACGTAACACTATTTAGCTTTTTCAATAACATTTACTAGGAATTCCTATGAAGCAAAAATGAGATAGTTATTTTTTACTAGCCCTCCTGGCGGTGGCATGGTGTTTGGGTCTGGAGGACACCACAGAATTTTAGTTTTTGATCAAAATGTCAAATATCTTTAGAATAAAGAAAAAATACTGTTTAGCTATCCCATGTGTATTTAAAACTCACAAACACCATACAGTACCAATTAGAATTCAGATGCAGAGAAATGTTCTGTTAAGAAAGTGTAAATATCATTCACACTCCTGATTATGAGATTACTGAAGGTAAGCGTTGTGTTTCCATCACTTCTGGAGCTTCACAGGGTTTGTTTCTTGGGAAGGAATGTTTCTACTGACAGCTGAGACCTGAGATGCCAGATGAAAGCTTTCTCATTGGCTACACCAATGATTACTGTTTTATTAGCAGCAAGAAACAATGAGTTGCCAAAGCTTTTGCAGCCTTGGCCTTGTTGTTGATCTAGATAGGCTCATGCCCAAAATTGATGGCCGGCATCCATAGAAAGAGGTATCTATTATAACTGGCATTCCCGAGTCCAGAATGGAGGTGTATTGAAGTTTGCTTCTGCCTACCACATGATCTCCAAACCAGTGGTGATGGTGATTGCTGGTGTCCTCTCCATCTACCATATTGCAATGAAGAGACAGGCGATCTGTCACTAGAGGACCAGGCTACTAAGTTCTACTAGGACTAGGTAGGTTGAGGCTGCTGCAAAGGAAGAGCGGGACTGCAGCTTTTTCTCCTGGTAAGCGATATCGAGTTAAGGGGATGCTGGACTCAGACTCATCCCAGACCTCCGAAAATGGTTGGAAAAGCAGCACAGAGAGGTTGATTTCCATGCGCCTCAGTAGGCCTATCAATTGGGTTGTGTCCATGGGTGGAGTTAGAGGTAATTTGTTGGGGGGGGTATTGAATATTCCTTTATCGAAGGGGTCCGGGAAGATTTTAGAAAAATACAGTAAAAGCAAAAAGTATTTTTATTTAAATGGAAGCACATTTTTCTTCAAGAGGTAAGTTAAAGAAGAAAATTTATGATTTAAAAAATTACAATTTAGGGGCTGCTAATAACTGTGACGTTGATATTAAAGCGGTAGTGGTGTTAATCTTTATTGTACCAAAATATTTTTTGGATTTTTAACTCTTAATATACTTTGTATTTAGTTTGTTTACAAGTCAGGCAACGTAAGGTTCGTAAACCTTGTGAATCCTAAAGCTCAATTTTTGACAACTTAAGCAAACGATAAAAATATAAATATTTATCGAAAGGCTTGCGGGCCATGCCCCCCTTAACCCCGCCCATGGTCGGATCACAGATACTTTAGATCCTATTTGCATGATAAGCAAACAAAGTTTCATAATTCATTCGTTGAAACGGGCTGATATCTCCCAAGGTGCTTCAGCCACTGCGGCTTTTTGCACACCCCTAACACCAGAGGATCAGGTATCTTCTAAGTGAAGCGACCTGGAAAACTGCAACAACCTGTCTTCAACCTTGTCAGGAAGCAGGAACCTACCTGCCTGTTCCAGTATTGCAGACACAATAGCCTACAGCACATTTTTTTAATGTATCAGATAGATTGCACAGTGAGTGTCACTCTGCTGAGATCGGTATCACAATTCATTCTGATAAGATTGAAAGGTGTGGAACATAACTAACACAGCATTATATACAATCCATATTTAAAAAAGGCCGACTTCGATTTTTCTTAAGACTGAGATCACTCCAATGAGCAAAATGAATTTTAAATAACGAGGAATGTGAGTATCCCCAGTGGTGTTATAATCAAAGGCCTAGGTGGAAGTAAAGTAACCAAAAAGTTCCAGACTGGTCCTAGGAGATGGGGAGGGGGTGTTAGTGGGTGTGATTCCCCCTCTATAGAGTTTCTTTGATGTTCATTAGAATTACCTCCTTTTCCTCCATAAAAAATCTCAATATGCTTAGTATGCCAAATTATCCTATTTTACTATCCCCATAATTATGTATACCCTATGAGACATTTTAGATGAAGTCTGTAGTTAGTTATTAGGGTAATGTGCACTTAGCTTTTATCATTTCAAATTATTATAATTTCCTAGTCCTTATATTATTAATAATATATTACTACAATTATTTTAAGTTCATTTTGAAGGGAGAAAATATGTGTCAGTTTACAGATAAAATTAATTTAATCAGAAGCAGTTTATGAGATCAGATTAGATTTAAAAACAATTTTAACTGTAGGCCTATGCAAAAATATAATCACAACCTTACTATGGGGACACACAATACAACAATTTTAAATTGTTTGTAGCCCTTGAATTTTGAGAGTGCTTAAATCTTGATTAAGTCTTTTACTTTGGCAACTTATTATTGATTTTTATTTTTACTTTCTCCCCTTATACATAGTATATATAGATAAAGTATTGTTTTCGTTAAAATTTTGTGGTTTTTGAAATGATTTCTGTCTGTGTTTATGTGTTTCTTGTATGTAAACTATTACCCGTCTCATGGCAAGACATATACCCAGGACCATGTTATTTTTTGTGTTGAGGTGCTTAGGAGCCAAAAAAACTGGCATTAAAAATTTTATATATATATATATATATATATATATATACAGTATATGAGTGTGTGTGTGTGTGTGTATGTGTCTCCGTCCGTGAGCACGGTATCCCTAACAAATTCGGTAGCGACGTGTATTCCTACATTTACACGAACAAGTTTGTAATCCAGACATATCAGTTAGTCGGAACAAGTACTTTGGGGGAGCTTTAACCCCAAAAATGGGTTTTTTTGCGTTTTTCATATGTAATTCTAAATTTTAGCGAATTTCCCATAGGGAAGAAGCTATTACTGTAGGTCTCATGGTAAGACTTAAGCCCGGGACCATGTTATTTTTTCATCTTTGGGTGCCTAGAGACCAAAAACAATAGTCGTCAACATTTTAGCGAATTTCCCATAGGGAAGGAGCTATTACCGTAGGTCTCATAGCAAGACTTAATCCTGGGACCGTGTTATTTTTTATTCTTTAGGTACCCAGACACCAAAATCAATAGTCTTTAAAATATATATATATATATACATTTTAAATACTATTGATTTTGGTATATATATATATATATACGTGTATTCCTACATTTTCTCGGACGAGTTCGTAAACCAGACATATCGGTTAATGGGAACGGGTAGTTTGGGGGGGTTTTGTACTCAAAAATTGGATTTTTTGGGTTTTTCATATGTAATTTAACAAATTTTTAGATTATATCTTTCACCATTAGAATCAGCTTAAAAAACTACACAATTTAGGTCCTTAAAGTTTTTCTCTATCTCCAATGGTTACCAAGATATTAAAAAATCTAAACACATTACTTTGTATTTTGGGGCTCCAATGTTAATCTTATGGAGGATAAAGAAAAATTTATGTTCCACTTATCTCTATATATAAAATTGAATTATGTCTGTCTGTATGTATGTATGTCCTTTATGCGTTGCCGAACTACTCATCCGATCGCCATGAAATTTTAGGAAGTTGCTCTACATGTGTCCGGGAAGGTTTTAGTGAAAAAATATTTTCGAAAACCCCATAAGCTTCCATTTTATGGCGTTTTAAATTTCTAATGTTAACCTTATGGAGAGTAAGTATGTTTACAAATTGTCTACAATGAAAACATTTGATTTCTTAGCTACAGCTGATTGGTTTACTTTCCATTAGCAGTACCGTATGCTTTACTATCCAATGCCATCTGAATTATTCATTAATGTTAAACTATGAAGTAAATGTGTACTGTAAAAAATGAACAGCTTTAATCACCACGTTAATAGTTAACGGTTTTGGGGGATTATGTATTTATATTTTTATTTTCTGTCTGATTAAAGTCACGTGTTTATATGATAATTACAATGTTTATATTATTACGTTTATTATAATAATCAGCTGTTGTATATCTTTCCTCTAAAAGCCGTATTACAGTTAGGTTTCGTTTGGCGTTGAAAATTGTGAATTAATCCACTCAGATTTATTTGTTTTATGGGAATGATATTAATATGTTTTATCGTTTTAGTATTGTTATTCACTATGCAGCGACCTATGTATTGCTATTCGACTTCAAAACATGGCCAATCTTAAAGTTAACATGTGTTTACTGTGAGGCGTTACGAAGTTCGCCGGGTCAGCTAGTTATCCAATATTTTTGGATGAAAGATCCATACATTTATGCTTAAAAATCATAGTTTTATGTGTTTATCATGGCAGCTAACCTGCATACTCTTTTCCCATGTTAATCACATATAGATTAGGTAAACTCCTTTATTTGTGGAGAGATGTTGATGAAACTTGATATAAATGGTCAAAATATAAATTGTTTACGCTAGAAACACCTACTTTCAGTGTTCCTCACAGCAGCAAACTTGCATACTCTTTCCCATGCTAATCTTATAGAGAATAGGCAAATAAGTCTCGTATTTATCGACAGATAATGATAAAATATTTATTATTATGTACATGATTTGGAAATTTGCTGAGTACGCAGGTCTGCTGGGACGGGGGTATTATCTTTCACTATTAGAATCAGCTCAGAAAATTACACAATTTAGTATATTAAAGTTTTGCTCTATCTCAACGTTTACTGAGATATAAAAAAATCTAAACACAGTACATAGTACTTTGGGGCTCCAATTTAAATCTTATGGAGGATAATGAAAAATTAATATTTCACTTATCAATCTATATTTTTGATGAAACTTGATATATAACTTCATGTGGTTGAGGTCCATCTATTTATGCTTAAAAATGGCATAAATTTCCTCTATTCTATTTATGTGTTTATCATGGCAGCTAACCTACATACTCTTTTCCCATATTAATCATACGAAGAATAGGCAAACTCTCTTATTTTTTAGATATTGATAAACTTGTCATATATTACTATTGTCATATTATTGATTTTGAAATTCGCTGAGTGTGCAGGTCTGCTGTGATATGGTATTTCTAATTGGTGGAATTCTAAGAAATGTTTTAAATGAGAAAAATCATATAGGTGAAGATGAAGCTGTTGCTGCTGGTGTAGCTCTTAAGAATGCCAATCTCAAGTTTGATGTTGCTCACACATCTGTCCTAACAAGGGCACAGAAAACATTGGCTGCAGCCTTAAAGGGTGTTGGGCAAGAAGACATTCCCATTCACAAAACTTGGCGGCTTAATGAGCGGCACTACGGTGGACTGACTGGATTGAACAAAGCTGAAACTGCAGCCAAATATGGAGAGGAACAGGTTAGTTCCACCTAAATCAAATTTCTTCTTTGATCTCTTGTGACACATTGTGAAATGAATGTTTTTTTTCTCGCTGAAGAAGAATTTATTCTTTACCTGTATGAAGGGCCTAAGTTATGGTCTCTTGAAGCATCCTGGGTCTTTTATTTTTCATTCTAATATGGAAGAATATATTTTTAAAAGTAAGATTAAATTGACAGTATTGGAAATAATCACTTGAAAGTATTTATAAAAAAATACGTTGGTTATGGGTAAACCCATAATGGCCAGTTGGTTTTTATTTTTTTTTTGTTTTATTGTGTAGTAATGCAAAAAAAATAAAATAAAAAAATAACAACAAAATTGAAGCACCCTGATTGAACGAGAGGAGAATGGCAACTAGAGAGATTCCACAGTCAGTGTGTGAGCAACTTACACATCAGCATATGGGCATCATTTAGCCGAATCATAGCATTAGCGTTTCTGCTGTCGCTGCTGGAATACCTCTGGGAGTAGCCAAAATAATCAAAACAGAACAAAGCCAGGGCCAGGGTGAAATAACAAATGTTAGTCAAAAATAATAAATAAAAATTGAGAAATGTCTATGAATTGATGTGCCATGCTTGGCTGGGCAGATTCTGTTGTTCCTCTATGGTGGGTCGTACAAAATGAAAAATGAATTTTATTCCTCTTAATAATACATTACAGTAAAATATACAGATAAGGAATATAATTAATCCAGTAATTAATTGTGGTCATCTGTAACAAATAAAAAGTCAATTGAAAAAGTCACTTTGGGAGTCCAGCAATACTTGACTTAACACCCGCACTCCATAGCACCTGTTTAAAAACTATAAGTAAAAAAAACACTACACTACCTACAAATAAAAAAAATACAATGAATAATAAATAAAGTGTATATAATGTAGTAGGTAATAATTCTCAGTCAAAAAATGTACTGAAAATTGTAGCAACGATAATATTAAAATTAAATTATGTAAAACTTTTGTACTTAAATATCTAACAACTAACATAACATATAAATCTTTGGACTAAATTAAAGAAAAACACATCAGTGTTGGAAAAGAGCCAATATTAGCGAATTTCCCATAGGGAAGTAGCTATTACCGTAGGTCTCATGGCAAGAGTTAAGCCCGGGACCATGTTATTTTTTCTTCTTTAGGTGCCCAGAGACCAAAAACAATAGTCGTTAAAATTTATATATATATATATGTATATATATGTATATATATATGTATATATATATATATATATATATATATATATATATGTGTGTCTGTGAACACGATAACTCTCGTAAAAAAGGTCCGATCGAGACAAAATTTGGTAGAGACGTGTATTCCTACAAATGCTCGGACGAGTTCGTAAACCAGACATATCAGTCAATGGGAACGGGTAGTTTGGGGGGGTTTTTGTACCCCAAAATGGGGTTTTTTGCGTTTTTCACATGTAATTTTTAAAAATTTATAATTTTATATTTCACCATTAGAATCAGCTTAAAAAACTACATAATTTAGTTCCTTAAAGTTTTTCTCTATCTCCAACGGTTACCGAGATATAAAAAAATCTAAACACAGTACGTTGTATT